>CM053792.1:401563763-402163763 GCA_028749045.1 Cupressus sempervirens | reverse complement strand
AATGGACCAATAGACCGTGAAGGTCATCTTAGAATGGCCTACTCCAAGGCATGCCATTGAGGTGAGGTCATTCAATGGTCTGGCTAGTTTTTACAGGAATTTAATTAGGAATTTTAGTTGTATATCTGCACCCCTAACTAAAAAAATTAGGGGGGATAGAAAAGAGTTCAAGTGGACTACATGAGCTACAAGGAGTTTTGAATTGCTAAAGAACAAGGTGATAGAGAAACTTGTGTTGGCACTTCCTAATTTCAACAAATTATTCCAGGTAGATTGTGATGCTAGTTGTAGATCTATTAGGGTTATGTGGAGCCAAGAAGGTAAGCCTATTACCTATTTTAGTGAAAAATTGAATGATGCAAAGAAGAAGTATTCTGTTTATGATTAGGAGTTTTATGTAATAGTCTAGGACTTAAAGAAATGGAGACATTATTTGTTTGTAAAAGAATTTTTTTTGTATACTGATTATCAGGCATTGTAGTACTTAAATAGCCAAGGTAATTTGAATTAGAGACATTTGAAACGTGTAGAGTTCATCCAAAGCTATAAATTTTTATTGAAACATAAAAGTAGAATGTCTAATAGGGTTACATATGCATTAAGTAGGAGACAATTGTTGCTAATAGTAATGTAGGTTGAAGTAGTTGGGTTTGATGAACTCAAGAACCTACACCTTGTAGATCCTAACTTTTCAGAGGCTTGGAATGCTTGTAAATAATTTGTTACTCTAGACAAGACCAAGTGGCTAGATTACTTGATTCAAGATGGTATGTTGTTCAAGGGATGTCAATTGTGTATTCAAAAGATTTCAATGAGGGAGAACTTGATCAATCAGAAAAATAGTGAAGGGATAGAAGGATAGTTTGGTTGAGCTAAGACCATTTCCATTATTAGTGAACATTATTTTTTTCATCAATTATCATAGGATGTGAAGAATTTTTTGTAGAGTTATTAAGTATGTCAAACTACCAAAGGATTTAGTCACTATACTAGACTCTATTAGCCATTGCATGTTCCATCAAAGCCTTGGGAGGACATACATATGGATTTTGTTCTTGGATTTCCAAGGACACAAATGGGAATAACTCATTATTTGTGGTGATTGATAGATTCTCCAAGCTAGCACATTTTATTCCATACCACAAGACTCATGATGTAGTGCATATTCTAGATTTGTTTTTCAAAGAGGTGTTGAGGCTACCTAGTCCCCAAAAAAGTATTTTTTTGATAGAGATACTAAATTTGTTAGATATTTCTAGAGGAATTTGTGGAAGAAGTGAAGTATAGAATTGAATTTTAGTTATGCACAACATCCGGAGACCGATGCAGAAAGAAAAGTAGTAAATAGAAGAATAAGCAATTTTCTAAGGTGTTTAGTAGGAGATAATCCCAAGGCATGGGATTTGATTCTACCTGAAATGTCCCTTTACTGATTTTGTATGATATTTCAAGCCTTAAATCAAATCTTTAAAATCAAACAACCAATATTACAAAGATCCACCAATTTCTCAATAAAACCCAAATCGGGTATGTCCGAAATAGTGCCAAAAAACTTCACAACTTCACAAATTATTAATAAATCTAAAAATGGACACTTTTTACAAAAATTTCAGCAGCACAACAGCCTAAAAAATTAAATTTATAGATCTGTATAGCCTTTACAAAATAGTTCACAAATGTAGGACAAAAACTATGCTCATCGGGCTCTCGAAATTAACATAAAAATGCCCGAAAACACCACAAAAACACTAATAATCTATCTAAAAATTTTAATCATGTACCAATACATATATTCAGCTCTATTTTAACATCTTAAAGTCTGAAATACAGCAGCAACCCAAACTGATATGAAATACTCAATTGAAAATACCAAACTCATATAAAAAACACACCTGAAAACCCACAAATCTGCACTGTTCAGCACAAAGGCAAACTCTGTATGAGCATGCACATGGAATGGATTCAAACTCCCATCTTTAGCCTTCTTGGAAACCTACAAACTCCTATTCTTGGGTCTCCTTCTCCATAGGTTTGGCAGCCTCTGAAGAACAACAAGAAATGAGCAAAAAAACAAGTTCTGGAATGAGCCCAAAATGCCCCCAAACTCCTTAAAAGAGGGCATAACCATAACTCACGTCCAAGAGGGGTTAATAAAACATATTTTAATAAAAAAATTCATTTATTAGTCCATTAGCTTCCAAAGATTATCCCCTTTTACCGAAACTTCACCTTTTTGGGCATGCCTGCCTTAGAAAAGATTATTATTTTTAATTATTTGAAAAGGGGACATGACAAGTCCTCCCCTTCCAAATATTGCTTGTCCTCAATAAATGGCTGAAAAATAAACCAATCAATCCACCTAGATCCCAAATTTAGTCATGAACTATACTATTGTCAATTAACACAGGCTCCTGCAATATCCTCTGCAATATAAACAAGAGGAATCCATAATCAAACTGACAATTACTACTCAACCAAACTCCAAATCCACAACTTCCACAGTCAGAAATCCATGAGACAAAAACTCTTAGAACATCAAAACCCATGTAAAGTGGACAAATCAAACTACCAACATAGTAAACACCATCAACGCATTCCACTGGCCTATACGAAATGTAGAATCCAACTGTACAATAATGGTGAATGCTCCTGAATGAAATTGTACCAAGTATGGAGAATCCACACACTATACAACTCCTAAGTCAACATAACTCTATAGATCACTGACCACTGTCTCATAACCATAACTCTCATGCACCCCTGATGTTGAAAAGCCATCACAAGATAAACAACAAGAATTGGAACCCAAACCAAATTTGCCTGCCATCAAATCCTCAACACAAGGATCAAATGCTAACTGATGTACATACCTTGCAATATAATTTTGATAAAAAAAACCAACCTCGGTCAACAACTCACCATGAACAAGTGATACAACCCACTGTGACTGATCACCAGCTAAGTCAAGAGATGTCATAGCCAAAGGAGTAGAATCAATAACAACACTCGCTGAAGCATCACTCTGAAACTCTTGCTCTAAGTCATGTATTATCAAGTTGTCAACTACAGAACCTAGCACCATGTCATGCCCATCACAACTCTCATCTCGGGGCGTCAAACTCACAATGTAATGTCGATAGAATGCACCAATCTCAGTCAATGGCTCAGACTACAATCCAGATGTAACTAACTGCAATTGATCATAACCAAGTTGGAACTGACTACTACCTCTAAAGACATCGCCAAGGGAGTAGTATTACTAGTAGGAACCATGCCATCTCTTGGCTCACCAACATCACACATGGTCTTTGATACATCATCTCTAGTCTTCGTGCCATTAGTACTAGAGGTCACCACCATGTCAGGCATACCACAAAAATCTGTTGTAGCACCCAACTCAATTGAACTTGACTCTAGTGGGGACAAACCTAATATGCCAATGTTAGTATCAAGGATGGATGCATCCCCATCTCCACTGTCTTTGACAATCTCGACCATGGAAATCCTCGGATCACCAGACACCATAGCTTCTGACTGTATAGAATCTGGTAAAGACTGTAGTTGCTCTAACTCCATGGTCACCTTAGCCAAATAAAATTGTGACTCCTTGAAAGCCAATTGTGTACTCTCAAGAATCTCAGAAGTCACCTCAAGCTGATGAGTAAGCTCGCTCACCTCATCTTCCTTGGACAACAATGCATCGTATGCTATACTGCCCCACTCCATAAAATAATCTCTATCGGCTACCAACATCATATAATCCTATCTCAGAATCTGGATAGCCTCCCATAAAGAGTGGAACTCTGTCAAGGAAAGATAACTGCCTCCCTGCTCATCACTAGTAGGAGAACCTCATCCATAAACTGCTAACAACTGATGAGCAGCATCAAAATGCTGGCAAGCAATAGCAATGTCTCGCTCACTAACTCTCAACTGATTAGACAGATGATGGCACTAGCTAGACTGTCTCCTACAAACCTGCTCTGATGCACTGTCTAAAGGAGTATCCTCAAAGTTACTAGTCTCTAGAGTATTACCATCCATATCCTATGAATCAACTCCAAAGCTCATATCAACATATGGAGTATCAAAAACTATAGCACTGATGTCTAACTCCTCTGTACCAAAAGAAATTGCCAAGGAAACTAAGTCTTCAAAACTACCCATTGCATCCTCCTGGATGTCATCAATGCCAATATGATCTTGGGACTCATCTATACACACTGCCAAATATGAAAGATCATCAACACATTCCAGCAAGTATGGTCGACTGGATATATGAACAAAGCCCAAAATCGGTGTATAAAAACTAATACCAGCATCAAACAAGTTGTTGGCACGAGAAAAGACAACACCATGCAATCTGCTAATCAAATCCATGATAGCACCCAAAAAAACATTGCTACCAAAAAGTGTTAAAGATCTCCAGTGAACTGAATCCCAAATGCCAATATAACAATCTCAAATCCATATCTGTAAACTAGAATCAGCTAGTAACTCAAGAAAACTCCTCACCTGAGTAATATGACCAATACCAACTAACTCCACATACCTGTCATGATGAGATAATGAAGTCACAATACTATCTTTATCCACTTTCAGCCAGCTGGACAAATCATGTGAAGTACTACCAGCCTCAACCTCATTTGTCGAAGCATCTAACTGTGCCTAGTACTCTTTCTCAGCAAAGTCATGAATGCTCAACGTCTTCTCATCTCTACCAGGTATCTCACCATCATGCACAACAAAATCCTCATAATCATCATCTGAACCCACTACATTGTAGTCACTAACTGTTGTAACTATACCATCCTGAATACCTGTGACATCACCCTTTGACGACCTGTATACAATTGTCTCAATTTGAGTATCAAGTTGACCATTACTATCAATCTATGTAATATCCTTTCTCACTACCTCCTATGGTGAAGTAGAATTTGATACCTCAGCCTGGCTATAAGCTAGTTTCTCAAACTTCTCATGCAAGTTCTTGGTAATTGTGTCATCTGCCCTATGAGAAAATCTACCAAATAGAAATCCAGTCAACTTATCCACCTTAGCTAGGTTGGACAACATGTCATTCATTATACGGTGGTGCTCAACCAACTGTTCAGACATTTCATGGCTTATTTTCCTAAGTTTATCTCAAATGTCTAAATAACCATCCTTTCTACTGTTCTGACTCTCGATATCAATTGTCCAAGATCGTGTCCTTTGAGACTCTATACTATACCTATCCATTCTGGATAAAGTAGAGTGTAACCCCAATAGGTTATAACTTCTTCAAACACCAAGAACTAACATGAAATCATATATTTTGACATGCAACTGATTAGAAGCAACATGCAACCACCAAATTCACCAAGAACTAACATGCAAATGATTAGAAGTAGCATGCAACCATAAATTTTGACATGCAAGATTTGGGTAGTTGTCAAAATCGACATGCAAACTTCTGCAAACCCTCAGGCTGGCAAGATCGTAGCTCTGATACCACTAAAATTTCCCTTTACTGATTTTGTATGATATTTCAAGCCTCAAATCAGATCTTTAAAATCAAACAACCAATATTACAAAGATCCACCAATTTCTCAATAAAACCCAAATCGGGTATGTCCGAAATAGTGCCAAAAAACTTCACAACACAAATTATTAATAAATCTGAAAATGGAAATTTTTTACAAAAATTTCAGCAGCATAACAGAATACAAAATGTCATTTCCATATCTTTATAGCCTTCACACAATAGTTCACAAATGTAAGACAAAAACTATGCTCATCGGGCTCCCGAAATTAACACAAAAATGCTCGGAAACACCAGAAAAACACTAATAATCTATCTCAAAAGTTTAATAACATTCCAATACATATATTCAGCTCTATTTTAACATCTTAAAGTCTGAAATACAGCAGCAACCCAAACTGATATGAAATACTCAACTAAAAATATCGAACTCATACAAAAAACACACCCGAAAACTCACAAATCTGCACTGTTCAACACAAAGGCAAACTCTGTATGAGCATGCACATGGAATGGCTTCAAACTCCCATCTTTAGCCTTCCTAGAAACCTTCATAATCTCATTCTTGGGTCTCCTTCTCCACAGGTTTGGCAGCCTCTGAAGAACAACAAGAAATAAGCAAAAAATCAAGTTCTGGAATGAGCCCAAAATGCCTCCAAACTCCTTAAAAGAGGGCATAACCCTAACTCACGTCCAAGAGGGGTTAATAAAACATATTTTAATAATAATTTTTATTTATTAGTCCATTAGCTTCCAAATATTATCTCCTTTTACTGAAACTTCACCTTTTTGGGCCTGCCTGCCTTAGAAAAGATTATTATTTTTAATTATTTGCAAAGGGGACATGACACTACCAAAAGTAGAATTTTCTTGCAATAATTTTTTGAATATGAGTACTAGTAGAGAACCATTCAAAATTGTGTATGGGAGTAGTCCAAGGACTACACTAGAGCTAAGGAAGATGGAGCAAGGAGAGAGGACAAGTGCTAATGTAGAACACTTTGCTAAGCATGTAAAGAACCTACATGAGGAGGTAGATACACATATTACCAAGATGAACCTGTAGTATAAGGGTAGAGAAAATAAAAAGAGGAGACCTAAGGAGTTCCAAGTTGGGGATCTAGTTATAGTATACTTGATGAAGGAATGATTTCCACTGGGTACCTATAACAAGCTGAAGATGAAGAAATTTGGTCAATGCAAAATTTTGAAGAAATAGGATTTAGGAAATGCATATAAGGTGGAGTTACTAGATGGGATTCACATTTCTTTTATTTTCAATATTGTAGACTTAACAAAATATCATGATGATGGTGCAGAGGAGGAACTAATGCTAGAGCCACACCCAATTCCTACTTCTAAGAAGGAAAATATTGAAGAAATTCTAGATAGTTGTATGGGCTAGAGTACTAGAAACATATAGTGTGAAGAATACCTAGTAAAGTGGAAATAATGACCAGTGGAAGATTCAACTTGACTATCCACAACAAAGTTTTCCCATCTGAGTTTTCCTCTACCAACTATAAAGTGATAGGGTGATTTTTCAATCTACCCTTGGTGTTTGATGTAGGAGCATTAGTGGTGTAAGGGCAATCATGTATTATCCCCAAAAAATATGCTTAGTTTTAGTTTCCATTTAATGCATCTTTATTTCTAGATACCCATTTGGGTCAAATAAAGATTCTAACTCTCATAGTTCCACTATTACTAATTTGGGTTAGAGTTTTTTAGCACCTTGGGATATGTACCAATGTAGAAAATACATTATTTTGTATCTGAGCCATAATTATAATGATTTAGAGGGTGTAAGTTGGAGGGATGATTATACTTATAATTTAAAGTACTCCGAAAAAAGAATCAGTTCAAAAGGCTTTATGGTTTGAAAGTTATAGTAGTTTAAGTTTCCTAGAGACCTCTTAAGAATCCTTCAAAGTTAGATTTGAGGCATTAAATAGCCTTATATAGGCCCAAAAAAAGGGGACAGTAAAATCTAGTCCATAGAGCTATAGAGTGCTTTGAGAACTTTTTAGAAATGTAAATGGCTCACCAATTAGAGTCCTGAATCAAAAGTTATGCCTCCCTAAAGTTGGACTACCATTTCCTGATTCTTCTAATTATACACCATCTTCTGATGTGTTTTATAGAACCTTATATTTTGGCAGTGGGTACCAAATGATGTATTCTAAAATTTACTCTTAACCCTAAACCTAATTTTGGTTACTTAAGATCATTTCTAGCATTGTAGACATAGTTTTTAGTTGAGTTTGGAAGAAGGTATTGTAAGTTTTTTTCTCCAAAATCTAGTAACATTGTAAGCCATAAGACATGTCATTGAGTTTATTTTCATTGTAATAAATGTAATAGCATAAACTTTTGATAATAATATTCCCCTTTTCCTATTGTGTTTATTTTGTCTTGGGTTTTGCCCTCATCAAGTGGTATCAGAGCATACCCTCATTAGTTTGTATAATACTTCCTTGATTAGTCACTAAAAAATAATAATCTCCCACTTGGAGACTGATCAAAATCCACATTAAACAATAATCTCCCACTTGGAGACTAATCCTTTAGCAATACTACTACCACATGTGGCATCCACTAGATCAAACCACCTTGGAGTCTATTGTTCTATTATTCATGTTAAGTCTAGAAAACCAACCAAATTTGAAGAGAAATTCAATTTCTCCCTTGTCACTACCTTTATAAACATATCTGCTAGATTTTCATCTATATATATCTTGTCCAACTTTAACTATTCATCATCCAACACTGACCAAATGAAATGGTACTACAACTAAATGTGTTTTGTTTGCAAATGCAGAGCTAAATTCTTTTTAAAATGAATGACACTTTGACTATTTGTAATTATATAATTATCCTTCTAAGGGTGTCCCAATTATTCCAAAAAGAAACATAGCCATAACATCTCCTTGGCTACCTCTTTAGAAGCAACATATTCTACTTCTATAGTGGATAAAGAATTTGTTGGAAATAATTAAGACTAGCTACGTTAGTAAGAGGGGAGGGGTGAATCAGTAACCTAAAAAACTTTAAATCAATTCAATACTTGATTCATACATCATTCATTCATCTAATCTACTATATGCATGAGAAAGATAAACACATGAACACCGAATTTTGGTGACTCGAAAACCTTCCAAATAGAAAGTAAAACTAGGGTGGGGATGATACCGACAAAACTTCATTACTACAATATGAAGTTAGCCTATTAGGGCTTACATTGATCACTTCTGATGATCTGCCCTATTAAGAGCAATTTGGATTGCTAGATCCACCTTGTTAGAGGATTTACAAACATACAAGGAAGTATGCACTATGTTAGGAGATTTATACAAAGAATATTAAGTCTACCTTGTTAAAGGATTTACAAAACTAATTCACCTATTAGGATGAAATAGTGGATCTACTTACAACTTGATTGCTGATTAGGTCCTTGAAGTATAGATCACCTCTTGTGACTGATGAATCTTTACTGCTCCTTGTAGACCTTGTTGAATACTCTGCTCTACTACTAATTCAATTTTATTACATGTCCATTCCTTAAAAAATACTCCTTATATAATTCATTACATATATACCAATCCAATAATTACAATTGCAAGGTCGGCTAAAACACAAGTGAACAAAATATTACTGAGTCGGCCAAACAGTAGAAAACTCAGGTTCTTGAAGCTAACTTGGTGACCTTTTGATACTCGGCAACCATTACATTACTCAACATCATCATGCACTTAGTAGAAGTAGAAGCTTGGTCCATACTAACCACACAACATAGCTTGGAACTTAGTAACCATTGGAGACTCGGTAGATATAGTGTTACTCAGTAAAAATTGAGTCCTTTATTTACCTTGATTTCACTCGATAAACACTACACTTCCATCACTCGATAAACACTAGCTTCCATCATACAAACTAATGACTTGGTAGATATTGTAGACTCAGTAGATACTACTAGATTGCCCATTCACTTGGTAGCTTCAGGAATGCTTGGTGTGAACTACTTAACTGCACACTCACTTGGTAGCTTTAGGAATGCTCGGTGTGAACTACTTAAGTGATGAACCTACAAGGTAACCACTAAATGCTTGGTATATGTTGTAGACTAAGTGATGAACTCGGTAATCATTTAGAATCAAATAAGTGTTGTCACTAATGAAAAATACAATATAATGCCAACAACATTAACCTTCTATAACCTAGAAACCCAGCTCAGGGTTACCCCACCAATAGTAATTACATAACATATAGTACTCTACTTGGTATCAATATCCTCTAGAAAATTTGATTCAATATATCATTGTAAATCAATATTAGATCCCGAAAAGTGTAAACACTTACCAGATTTTCCTCTTAGATTTTCGAGAATCCATTTTACTGCATTACAATATATAATTCTTGGATGACTCATATACCTGCTAATGAATCCCACTACATGTGAAATATCAGGTCTAGTACATACTATAACATACATTAAGCTTCCTATAGCTAAAGCATAAGGCACCTTAGACATCTTATCCTCCTCTTCTTGTATCGTAGGGCACATCTCCTTAGTCAACTTCAAATGACCAGGTAAATGTGTGTTGATAGCCTTAGCATTCTTCATTGAGAAATATTACAATGCATTTGCAATATAATCAGCATGAGATAATGTAAATGTCTTGTTATTTGTATAACTAAAAATCTTCATACCAAGGATTTCTTTTGCTGCCCCAAAATCTTTCTTAGCAAATACATGTGCTAACTAGTGTTTTAGCCCCTTATTATGATCCATGTTAGACCCAACAAGAAGCATATCATCATCCAACCTCTTAAACTAAACACAATCATCTTAATGACACTTACTATATCCATACTCATGCATAAAACTGTCAAATTTCAAATACCATTGTCGTGGTGCTAGCTTCGACCCATATAATTTTTTCTTCAATCTGCACACTAAGTTCTCCTTACCTTTGACCTCTAATCCCTATGGCTATGCATTATATATCTCTTCATCTAAATCACCATGAAGGAAGGTTGTTTTAACATCAAGCTACTCTAAATGAAAATCTTTAGTAGCCAGAATACTTAAAATAGTGATAATAGTAGTCATTTTAACAATAGGAGGGAATATCTCATTAAAATTAATGTCTTTTCTCTATGCAAATCCTCTTAGTACTAAGTTGGCTTTAAATATTTTCTTACCTCCATCCTCTTCTTTCAACCTATAAACCCATTTATTCTATAAATCTCTTTTACCTATAGGCAACTTGCATAAATCTTAAGTCTTATTTTTTAGCAAAGAGTCCACTTTTTCTTTCATTGTGAATTCCTACTAAATCTTAGTATCCACTTGCAAAGCTTCATCATAACATTCAGGTTCACCAGCATCTATTTGAAAAATATAGTACAAAGAAGGAGAAAATCTTTTTGGAGGTCTACTTAGCCTTGTTGATTGTCTAACATTTACTAGTGTGTGGGGTATTTTTTGTTGCTATTGTTTCACATCATGAGGAATTACTAAAACATCATCTTTTGGAGTATCATTCAACACTACATAATCATCTTATTTCTTCTCATGTTGCTACAATAGATCTTTGTACAATACTTTCTCATTGAATATGACATCCCTACTTCTTACAATTCACAATTTTCAAAATTAAAGCCTACAACCAAATTCATCAATCATATATCTGACAAATACACATTTCTTTGACTTAGCTTCTAGCTTGGTTCTATTTTTAGAATCTATATGAGCAAATTGTTCACAACTGAAGATTTTTAGAAAATAATAACTCACCTTCTTACCATTCCATGCTTCTTCTAGAATACCATAGCCTAAAGGAGTGGAGGGACTTCTATTAATCAAATATACAATATTATTGATATCCATCACCCACATGTGAAAGGGCAACCCTACATGCAACCTCATGCTCCTTACACACTCTATTATAGTCCTATTCATATGTTCAACCAATCCATTTTTTTGTGGAGTCCTTGGAATAGTTTTCTATCTATGAATACCATTAGTGGAGCAATAATCTTTAAATTCATGACTACAATACTCACCACCATTATCAAATCTAAGATATTTTAGTTTCCTACTAGTCTCATTTTCAACCAAGCATTTCTATGTCTTAAAAGTTTGAAATACTTAAGATTTCCATCTAAAGAAATAAACCCATAATTTTCTAGTTACATCATCAATAAATGTAAAATGGTATTGAGAGCCACCAAGGAGAGATACCTGAGTTGGTTCTCATACTTCACTATGCACAAGCTCTAATTTCTCACTTTTATTTACCTTCCTAGTCTTCACAAAACTCACTCTATTTTTTTTTTCCATACACAAAACTTTCACATAAATCCATATTAACACATTTTAGACCTTGTAAAACTTGCATACCTTTCTCACTTATGTGCACAAGTCCATTAGGCCACAACACTATATCAAAATCTACAACAGTTATTTGTTCCCCTGCTCAACTACAATAATTGTTCTTGAAGATTCATTTTTCTTTGAAACAATCAAAGTAGAAGGAAAAAACCTATACAAAGATATAAGGTTCCTACTTTCAAATCTTTTTCTACTATAAGGGAACCTTTTGAAATGTTCCAATTTTTATTGTTAAAAGTAACTATACAACCCTCATTACCAAGTTTCCCTAATGAAATTAAATTCCTACTTAGCCTTGGAACATGTCTTACCTCATGTAGTATCCAATAATTCCCATTCTACAACTTATTCTTAACTTTTTCTTTTTCAACATTCTAACAGGGTTCATTATCCTCCAAATAAACAAGCCCACAATCCCCTTAAACATAATCAAGGAAATAACCTCTACAAGATGTGGCATGCAATGAGGCACCAAAATCTAAAACCCTTCAAATCATCAACAATTTCTAAAGACAAAAGAAAAACATCCTCTTTGGATTTGGTATTTACCACATACGCCTCCTTGTTCCCTTCTAGTTAATCTCCTTCATTTTTCTTTTGAGTCTAGCAATCTTTCTCCTTATGCCCCAGTTTTTTATCATACTAGCAGTCATTTGGTCCTTTTGATGAAGGCCTTTTCCCTCTTTGAATTTCCTTTTGATTTCCCATGATTTCTAGAATTATTTCATCTTTCAATCATTTTCCCTTTTCTTTGTGTGTTCAAAACACTTCTTGATGTAGATCCATCTAAGGTTTTTCTATGAGTTTCCTCACTCAAAATAACACCAATCACATCATCATATTTTATGGTATTAGATCCAAAAACAAAATTACTCACATTCATTACCAAGTTATTCCATCTTTCAGACAAAGAACACAAACTCAAAAGTGCCCTAATTTCTTCATAAAAATTAATACTCATAGAAGATAATTGAATAGTAATAGTATTGAACTCATTTAAATGATCTGCAATAGATTCACCTTTTTCCATTTTCATATTAAATAAATACTTCATGAGAAATATCTTATTTGAAGTTGAGAGCTTTTGATGCAATTTCACTAGGGTTTCCATCAACACTTCCATCATTTTCACTTTTAAAATGTCAAATGTCACATATGGTGCCAAGCATAATCAAATTCTTTCAAGTGTTTGTTCTATCTAAAATCTTTTGTTCCTTATTTTTCATAGTTTCTTGGTTCTTATTTTTCTTCCAATGGGTTGCATAAATCCTTTGGATAAAGATAGTCCTCCATTTCCATTTTCCATAACTAAAAGTTCTTCCCATTAAACTTGTCAACCCTTAGCTTACCCTTGTCTACCATCGCTCCCACTCAACTATGGGACTCCCACTCAACCATGAGACTCCCAGTCAATATTGAGACATTTTTGTAGAGGATAACTATAAAAAAACCTTGTTCTTATACAACTTGCTAAGATTAAACCTAAGACATAAATAAAAATTACATGAAAATATAAACAATATCAAAAGAAAATAGATCACATAGAAGAGAACACAAGATACCAAGATTTAACATGGTTCATCCAATCCCTGGGCTATGTCTACCAAACAAGAAGTCTAATATTATTATGATCCAGTGATTACAACTTGATTACAATTTATAAACCTTTACAACTCAAAACCACTACAAGAAGCAATTTTTACATCACACCTTATGAAAAATCTATAAGGAAACTTAGGTATAGAAAAAACTTCCTACACTAATCTCTTAAGGAAAGTATTGTGCAAATTCCTTAAAAATCCTTACAATTATAGATTCACTATCATGTAAACAATAATATTGTAGTCAACCATAAATATATAAACTAGATAGAGAAATAATAACACATAAACACAAAGATATGCTGGTGGGGAAAAACCTTTCAATAAATTAACCCCAACCCTCCAAAAACTACACAATGTATTATCTTCAACTCAAAAATTACAACACACTTACAATGCAAGCTCTTTTAGGACACATAAGAATTATCTAGTAGCAACCAACAATACACTACTCACAATCACACTCACACCACCATCTACAACCCTAAAGGTGCTTATATAATGCACTTTCCATTTTTAGGGAATCTTCCAAAGATAGCTCTTATGTGTGATAGGAATTTGTCATAGAAACCTGTCATAACTATTTTAATCATGATTTACTTACACACAATTCAAGATGTTGATACATGCAAGTGGAGTGTCACATCAACATGCAAACTAGACATATACACTCAAACTTAATTACCTTATTTTAAAAAAACATATTTACAAAACAAATAATAAGAATAGGAATTATCTAAGGTTGAGACACCTTTTCCTAACATTCTTCCACTTTTCAAACACATTCTAAGAGCAAGAAGAACATAATAGGAACTAACCGCTATAGGCTGAAAGGCCCATACACTCTGAACACCATCTAAACTTCTCTATGCCTACTAGTTTTGTCAATGCATCTGCAACATTTTTTAATAGTATCTACCTTCTCCAAATTTACCTTTCCATCTTCCACCACATCTCTTACAAAGTGAAACTGCACATCAATGTGCTTTCTTTAGGCGTGGAAAGTTGAATTCTTTGCAAGGAAAATAACACTCTAACTTTCACAACAAATAGAAATCTATCCTACATCAACACCAATATCAGAACACAAATGGGTTCCTCACAAGCATGTATAGTAGTCATGTACTCAAATTTTTTAGTGGATAAAGCAACCACAGGTTATCAGTTACTCATCCAACTAATGGAACCACCAAACATAGTGAACACATAAGCACTGGTGGATCTCCTCCTTTCAATATCTCCTACCCAATCAAAATCTACAAACCCAAAAATACAAACTAAATGTGAAGCTCCAAAAGAGTTACCATGATAAAAAATGGAGTAATCTAATGTACTCCTCAAATATTTGAATACTTGTTTAGCTGCATCCCAATGTACCCATCTAGGATTAGCCATAAACTGGCTCAAAACTCACACCACTTGGGCAATTTTTAGTCTAGTATAGACCATAGCATACATAACACTACCAACCACACTAGCATAAGGTCTCTACTCATGTCCTCCACCTCACTAGGAGATTTTGGACAATCATCTATAGATAACTTTATTCCCATAGAAATAGGAACACATAATGGTCTACAATCTACATGTTGAACCTATCTAATACAAACTTCACATACTTACTCTGACTCAACCAAAGTTTTCTATTAGACCTATCTCTACTAATTTCCATAATGTACCATGCTGCCCCAAGATCTTTCTTCTCAAACTATGCTAACAACTAAGATTTAAAATTAGAAATTATACCCTTACCCTTCCCAAATAGAAACATATCATCAACATATAATATAACAATAAAAAGGAAATTTTTGTCAAATTTCAAGTAAACGCAATGATCTAATTTCAATATTAGAAATCTAATTGACAATACAAAGGCATCAAACATAAGGAACCCTATCTTAGGAGGTTGTTTCAAACCATACAAAGACTTCATTAATCTACAAACCAAGGATTCTTTACCTTTTACAATGTAGTGCTTAGGCTATGAAATATAAATTTCTTTATCCAAATCACCATGAAGTAAAGTTGTCTACACATCCATTTGTTCTATCTCTAAATCATATGATGTAGCAAGGGATAATAGTAACCTAATAGATGTCAACTTTGCAACAGGAGAGAATATTTCACCATAATCTATTCCATCTACCTATAAATATCCCTTTACAAGAAATCTAGCTTTGTACCATGAAACACTTCCATCTATACAAAATTTCTTCTTGAACACCCATTTTCTACCTATAGGTTTTATTCCTTTAGGAAAAGATACAAGGTCCCAAGGCTTTTTTATATCCACTGAAGCCATCTCATCATCCATGGCCTCAATCCTAGAACCTACACCTTTCACATCCAAAGCCTCTTTCATAGATCTAGGCTCATCAATGTTAGTAATCAAAGAAAAGGCACAACTAGAATCTAATAGAATAACCAAACCTTTCTAGCTTCTTCCTTACTCTCATGGATCTCCTCAAGGGCTAAGGTTGAGGTTGTTATTCCTCTTCTTCTAATCTATCAGAGATACTAGATCTCTCCTCTTCATTAGATCTAACATGGTCTTTCTATTTAGTCTTCTTGGGGGTAGGAGGAAACTAAAAAATATCTTGCTTGTTTTCTTTTTCATCTAGTTGTAGCACAATAGGAGAAGATGTTATCTCTCTAGAAATAACATTTCTGCTATACAACACCTTACTAGTCATAGGATCCCAAAGCTTGTATCCTTTCATACCAACACCATATTAGATGAAAATACATTTGACAACTTTGTTTTCCAACTTAAATATTTTCTCCTTTGGAACATGTGCATAATATTCACAACAAAAAATATGAAGATATCTAATTGAAGGCTTCCTACTAGACCACACATCCATGGGTATCTTACCAACAAGAACTAATATAGGAGATTTGTTAACTAGATAGCAAGATGTGGCCACAACTTTAGTCCAAAATATTTGTTCAAGAGTAGCTCCACTAAGCATACTCGTAGCCTTCTCCATCATTGTCCTATTCATTCTTTCTACAACTCCATTTTACTATGGTGTATAAGGAGTTTTCTTATGCCTCTCAATACCTCATTCTTTATAGAAATGTTTGAACTCTACTAAGAAAAACTCACTACCATTTTAGTTCTCACACACTTAATCTTCTTACTAGTCTAATTCTCTACAAGGGCTTTAAATTCCTTCAACTAACTAAAGACTTGTGTCTTACTTTTGAAGAAATAAATCCATGTCCTTCTACTCTAATCATCTATGAAAGATACAAAAAATATAAACTTGGAAATTGAAAGATTTTTTATAGGACCAAATACATCAGAATGAATAAGATCCAAAACATTAGAAGATTTGTGAGAGCTAGAGTAAAATTGAACATGATTTTTCTTATTGTAGACATAATGTTTGCAGAAGTCAAACTTGAGATTATAATCATTTAGCCCCTCAATGAGGTTCTTGTTCTTCAATGTTTCAAGACCCTTCTCACCAATCTGGCCAAATCTCATATGCCACAACATTGTATTTTCTATATGAAGATTTCCTTCCAATGTCTTTGTACTCTTAGGTACACGAACTACAATGCCATCAGAACCAATAACCACTATCTTCTTTACTACTTGTTCAAATGGTGGGGATGAAATTATAGCTACTCTCTTCTATAATCTATAATTGATTCTACACAAAACTCAACATTCTTAGTTCTTGTTATTTTCCTATTACTCTTACAATACTTTTAGAACATGGAGGACTTATCTAGTAGCAACCAACAGTACACTACTCACACTTACACTCACACTACTATTTACAACTGTAATAGTGCTTATATAATGCACTTTCCATTTTTAGGACATCTTCCAAAGATAGCTCTTACACATCATAGGAATCTATCATAATTATTTTAGTCATGATTTCCTTAAACACAATTAAATATTCCAAAGATAGCTCTTACATGTCATAGGAATCCATCATAAGAATCCATCATAGGAATCTATCATAGTAATTTGTTATAATCGTTTTAGTTGTAATTTCCTTACACACAATTCAAGATGCTAACACATGCAAGTAGATTGTCACATTAACATGCCAACTAGATACATACACTCACACTTAATTACATTATCAACAAAAAATACATTTACAAAAAAAAAAAAAAAAAAGGAACTATCCAAGGTTGAGAATATAAAATAAACGCAATGATCTAATTTGGAATCTAAAATAAACACAATGATCCAATTTCAATTTTACAAATCCAATTGAAATGACAAAGGCATCAAACTTAAGGTACCACATCCTAGGAGATTATTTAAAACCATACAAAGACATTTTTAATCTACAAACAAATGATTATTTACCTTTAACAATGTAGTGCTTAGGCTATAACATATAAATCTCTTCCTCCAAATCACCATGAAGAAAAGTTGTGTTCACATGCATTTGTTCTATCTATAAATCATATGATGCAAGAAGAGATAACAAAAATCTAATGGCTATCAAGTTTTCAATAGGAGAGAATATTTCACCATAATCTATTCCCTCTACTTGTGAATGCCCCTTCGCAACCAATCTAGCTTTGTACCATTCAACACTGCTGTTTGCATAAAATTTCTTCTTGAACACCCTTTTGCTACCAATAGTTTTCTATGCTTTAAGCAAAGGTACAAGGTCCCAATTTTTTTTTTAATCCAATGAATCCATATCATCATCCATATCCTTAATCTTGGAGCCTACATCTTCAATATCCAAAGCCACTTTCATAGATCTAGGCTCTTTAGTGTTAGTAATCAAAGAAAAGGCACAACTAGACTCTAACATAGAATAACCAAACCTTTTTTGCTACTTCCTTACTCTTGTGGATCTCCTCAAGGGTTGAGGTTGAGTTTTTTCTTCCTCTTCTTCTAAACTATTAGAGCTACTAGAGATTTGCCCATCAGTAGACCCAACATGGTCTTGCTGTTTAGTCTTCTCAAGGGTAGGGGGCAATTGAACAATATCTTCCTTCTTTTCTTTTTGATCTTATTGTAGCTCAATCGGAGAAGATGTTAAGTCTCTAAAAATAACATTTCTTCTATACAACACCTTACTATTCATAGGGTCCCAAATCTTGTATCCTTTCATACCAACACCATATCCTATGAAAATGCATTTGATAGCTTTGTTTTCCAACTTAGATCATTTCTCCTTTGGAACATGTGCATAACCTTCATAACCAAAAACATGAAGAGGTCTAATTGAAGGCTTCATACTAGACCACACCTCTATGGATGTCTTATCAACAAGAGCTAATGTAGGGGATCTATTACCCAGATAGCAAGTAGTGGCCATAGTTTCAGCCCAAAACCTTTGTTTAAGAGTAGCTCCACTAAGCATACTCGTAGCCTTCTCCATCAGTGTCCTATTCATTCTTTCTACAACTCCATTTTTTTGTGGAGTATAAGGAGTTATCTTATGGCTCTCAATACCTCATTCTTTATAGAACTGTTTGAACTCTACTGAGGAAAACTCACCACCATTGTCAATTCTCACACACAAAATCTTGTTGCTAGTTTGATTCTCTACGAGGGATTTTAATTCCTTGAACTGACTAAAGACTTGTGTTTTACTTTTTAGGAAATAAGTTTATGTTCTTCTACTGTAATTATCTATAAAAGATACAAAAAATATGGACTTGGGGATTGAAGGAACTTTTACAAGACCAAATACATGAGAATGAATAAGATCCAAAACATTAGAAGATTTGTGAGAACTAGAGTAAAATTGAATACAATTTTGTTTACCATAGAAATAGTGTTCATAGAAGTCAAACTCAAGATTATAATCATTTATACCCTCAACAAGGTTCTTATTTTTTAGGGTTCCATGACCCTTCTCAGTAATGTGGCCAAATCTCATATGTCACAACATTGTCTTTGGGTAGGAATCTTTCATTCCAATGTGTTTGCACCCTTAGGTATGCATGTTGCACTACCATAAAAAATAATAACCATGATCTTCTATACTACTCATTGAGATGGTGGGCGTGAAGTGGTAGCTTCTCTCTTCCTTGAATCTGAAGAACTATTGCACTAAGAAATACATGCATCAATCTAAAATAAAGTACCTCTCCTAGTACCCTTAACAAGCACCATATCTCCTCTCATCATTTGAATCCATCTTTAGAAAAAAAAACTTACACACCTACATCATTTGGCATACTTATAGATAATAGGTTTCATGCCAAACTAGGGATGTGCATTATCCTATTGATCTCCTTTACTCATCCATTAGGGAATTTGATAGTGACCCATCCTTGTCCAACTATATTTAGGTGGTAATCATCACCCAAGTACAACTTTCCACCATCAAAAACTTCATACTTTGAGAACTAGCTTCAATGAGAAGTCATGTGGAAAGAAGCACCGAAGTCTATAAACAACACATCATTAGATGTATGTAAAGCCAAGGTTGCAATGAGAGCATCGTCATCTTCTTGAGACTTTTTTGAACCTAAATCTGAGCCCTTCTTCTTCTTCTTTGGCTCTTTATAGTCTTTACAAAAGTGCCCAGTCTTATCATAGTTCCAACATTTTGCCTTGACATTCTACAACTCAAAATTAGTGCCATTAAATTTCTCCACCTCCATTTTTCCATATGATGAGCTAGCCATCTCTATATGCAAATAAGATTTAGAATGCTTTGCACAAAACTTTGACTCAACTTGAGATTAGATCAAAAAGCCTTACCCAACCACTATGATCAAAAGTTGATCAAAGTATGATACCACTTGTGAGGAAACTTAGGTTCAAAAACAACTTCCTGCACTAATCTCTTAAGGAAATTATTGTGTAAATTCTTTTTAAAATACTTATAATTTCATATTCACTTACAATAAAATAACAATATTGCAATCAACCATGAATACAAAAAATAGATAGAGAAATAATAACACACAAACACAAAGATATGAAAATGGGAAAAAATCTTTTGGTAAAACAACACCACCCCTCTAAAACCTACACAATGTATTATCTTCAACTCCAAGGTTACAACACACTTGCAATGCAAGCTCTTTTAGGACATGGAAGAATGATCTAGTACCAACCAACAATTCACTACTCACACTTACATTTACACAACTATCTACAACCCTAAAGGTGATTATATAATACAGTTTGCATTTTTAGGGAATCTTCAAAAGGTAGCCCTTATATGTCATAGGAATCCATCATAGGAATCTATCATAACTATTTCAGTCATGATTTTGTGACATACAATTCAAGATGTCAACACAAGCAAGTAGATTGTCACATCAACATGCTAGCTAGACATTTATACTCACACTTAATTACAATATTTGCAAAAAATACATTTACAAAACAAATAATAAGAATAGGAATTATCCAAGGTTGAAACACCTTATTCCTAACATTCTCTCACCTATAAAACACCTTTTAAGAGCAATAGGAACATAACATGAACTAACCCCTATGGGCCCAAAGGCCCATAAACTTCAAAAACTACTTGAACTTCTCTATACCTACTAGTTTCATCAGTACATCTACAACATTCTTTATTGTATCTACCTTCTCCAAATTTACCTTTCCATCTTCCACAATATCTCTCACAAAGTGAAACTACACATCAATGTGTTTTATTCTAACATGGAAAGTTGGATTCTTTGCAAGGCAAATAGCACTCTAACTGTCGCAACAAATAGTAATCTATCCTACATCAATACCAATATTAAAACACAATCTCCTATTGAAATTGCTTCCTTACAAGCATGATTAGAAGCCAAGTAATCAACTTTTATAGTGAACAAAGCAACCACAAGTTGTCTCTTACTCATGCAACTGATGGTACCACCAAACATAGTGAACACATAAGCACTAGTGGATCTCTTGCTATCAATATCACCTAACCAATATGAATCCACAAACCCATGAATGAAAACTAAATGGAGGGCTCTAGAAGAGTTATAATGTTTAAAAAAATGGAGAAATCTGATGTACCCCTCAAATGTCTAAAAACTCACTTAATTGCATCCAAAGGTACCCATGCAGGATTAGCCATAAACTGGGTTAGAACTCCCACTACTTGGGCAATGTCTAATCTAGTATAGACCATAGCATACATAACACTACCAACTACACTAGCATAAGGTACTCTACTCATGTCCTCCACCTCACTAGGGGATTTTGGACAATCGTCTATAGATAACTTTGTTTCCATAGAAATAGGAAGACATACTGGTATACAATTTTCCCTACTAAACTTTTCCAACATAGACTTCACAACTTACTCTAACACAAAAAAAATTTTTTGTTAGACCTATCTCTACTAATTTAGATACCTAAGATATACCTTATTGCACTAAGATCTGTCATCTCAAACTGAGCTAGCAACTGAGACTTAAAATTAGAAATCATATCCTTACGCTTTCCAAATAGTAACATATCATCAATATATAATGCAACAATAAGAAGGCGATCATTTTCAAATCTGAAATAAACACAATGATCTAATTTAAATCTTACAAATCCAATTGACAACACCAAGGCATCAAACTTAATGTACCACATCCTAGGAGATTGTTTCAAAACATATAGAGACATCTTCAATCTCCAAACAAAAGATTCTTTACCTTTAACAATGTAGTGCTCAGGCTATGACTTGTAAATTTCTTTCTTCAAATCACCATGAAGGAAAGCTATCTTTACATCCATATGTTCTATCTCTAAATCATTTGATGTAGCAAGAGATAACAAAAATCTAATGATGTCAACTTTGCAACAAGGGAGAATATTTCACCATTATCTATTTCTCCTACTTGTGAATACCCCTTCATAACTTATCTAGCCTTGTACCTTTCAACATTGCCATCTGCACAAAATTTCTTCTTGAAAAGCCATTTGCTACCAACAATTTTTCATCCTATAGGTGAAGGTACAGTGTCCCATGTTTTGTTTAATTGTCTAATGAAACCATCTCATCATCCATGGCCTCAATCCAAGAACCTACATCTTCCATATCCAAAGCCTCTTTTGTAGATCTAGGCTCATCAATGTTAGTAATCAAAGAAAAGGCACAACTAAAATCTAACATGTAATAACCAAACCTTTTTGGCCACTTCCTTACTCTTGTGGATCTCCTCAAGGGCTGAGGTTGGGGTTGTTCATACTCTTCTCTGAACTATCAGAACTACTAGAGCTCTCCTAATCAATAGACCCAAGATGACCTTTCTATTTAGTCCTCTTAGGGGTAGGAGGTAACTGAACAATATCTTCTTTCTTTTCTTTTTCATCTAGGCATAACACAATAGGAGAAGATCTCAGCTCTCTAAAAATAACATTTTTGCTATACAACATGTTACTAGCCATAAGGTCCCAAGGTTTATACCCTTTCATACCAACACCATATCCAATGAAAGTACATTTGACAATTTTGTTTTCTAATTTAGATCTTTTCTCCTTTAGAACATGTGCATAAGATTCACAACCAAAAACATGAAGATGTCTAATTGATGGCTTCTTACTAGACCACACCTCCATGGGTGTCTTATCAACAAGTGGGAGAATGTTAGGAATAAGGTGTCTCAACCTTGGATAATTCCTATTCTTATTATTTATTTTGTAAAGGTATTTTTTCACAAATAATGTAATTAAGTGTGAATACACATGTTTAGTTGGGATGTTGATGTACATAAACTCAAGTACAAAAATTGATGTGTGAAATGATTATGAAAAATTCCTTATGATAGATTCATATGATAGATTTCTTATGATAGATTCCTATGATGTCTAAGAGCTATCTTTGGAATATTGTGTAAGGAGAGAATGACTCAAATGGCTATGATGGATTCTATGAAATCTAAGAGCTATCTTTGGAAGATTTCCTAGAAATAGAAAGTGTATTATATAAGAACCTTTAAGGTTATAGATAGTGGTGTGAGTGTGTGTGTGAGTGGTGTATTTTTGGTTGCTACTAGATAAGTCTTTCATGTCCTGAAAGAGCTTGCATTGCAAGTGTGTTGGAACCTTGGAGTTGAAGATAATACATTATGCAAGTTTTGGAGGGGTGGGGTTAAATTATTGAAAGGTTTTACCCCACCAACATATCTTTGTGTTTATGTGTTATTATTTCTTTATCTATTTTTTGTATTCATGGTTGACTACAATATTATTATTTATATAATATTGAATCTATAATTGTAAAGATTTTAAAAGAATTTGCATAATACTTTCCTTAAAATATTATTGTGGGAATTTTTTTCCATACCTAAGTTTCCTTTGGGTATGGAAATCAGTAGAGATAGGTCTAACAAAAAACTTTGGTTGAGTTAGAGTAAGTATGTGAAGTCTATGTTGGATAGATTTAACATTACAGATTGTAGACAATTGTGTGTTTCTATTTCTGTGGGAACAAAAATATATGTAGATGATTGTCCAAAATATCCTGATGAGGTGGAGGATATGAGTAGAGTACCTTATGCTATTGCATTTGGTACTCTTATGTATGCTATGGTCTATACCAGACTAGACATTGCCCAAGCAGTGAGAGTTCTAAGCCGGTTTATCGCTAATCTTGGATTGGTTATAGATTCATTATTAGTGTAGGAAGTTGTTTTTGTACCTGAGTTGAAGATAATACATTGTGCAGGTTTCGGAGGGGTAGGGTTGTTTTACTGAAATTTTTTTCCCCACTAGCAAATGGGTATATGCAAGATCATGGTCAACCAAACTATGCTCTTAAGTGGCAATAAAAAATTAAAAAATCAGGGTTATGTCAACTTGACATGCAATTTTCTACTTGTTATTGACTTTATATCAAAAAGTTGAGAGAAAAAAAATCTCTACCAAATTGAATCTCATTTCTATACTACTTGGACTTATCTCAAAAAAAATAAAATTGATTGGTCAAAATTTTGAATTTTAATGCAATATTACAAAAAATTCAGAACAAAAATAAGAAGTAGACATATGTCTGACCACCTTAATCAAAATCAAATGATAATAATTTTTAATAATATTTTAGATATAAGTAGTAGACTCATGCCTAGATGTGACACATATTTTTGGATATTTTTATTTTAAATAAATAATAAATAATTAATTTTTGAGTTTAGTAATTTTGGAATAAAAATACTCTCATGGTTGACCACCTTAACTAATTCAAAACTCTACAAAATTCATTTTTTTTTCCCTTACAATAGAAGAAACATAGAATGTGATGCATCTTTTGGATTTAAAAAATGTTTTACCATTTGAAAGTTATAGTTGTTTTTCAAGTAGTGTGTCAGTCAACACTTTATACATAACTCCATTAGAAAATAAGTAATAATTACTTACTAAAATCATAATTTGACAAACTTTACATTTATGGAAAGATAAGAACATTCTTAAGAAACCCTTTTCATTTCAACAAATTTTGGTGAAAGAAAGTTATCAGGTACATGTTTGAAGTAAAAATCACATTAAAAATAGGCCAAAAACACATTTTTAAGATGTTTTAAAGTTCACCATATAGGTTTGGTATCAAAAGATATAGTAGACCTTATAAAGATATTAATTGTTTTCATTTAGTATTAGGATGGGTGGGAAAAAAGTTGGAATAGATTTTGAAATGGTTTGAGATGTTTCAGAACTACATATTTTTTAGATTGCCACTTTTTGGCACCGCATGATACTACACATACCCATATCTTTGTATTTATGTGTTATTATTTCTCTATCTATTTTCTGTATTCATGGTCGATTGCAATATTGTTGTTTTAACAAAAGTGAATCTAAAATTGTAAGGATTTAAAAAGAATTTGCACAATACTTTTCTTAAGAGATTAGTGTAGGAAGTTGTTTCTACACTCAAGCTTCCTTACAAGTAGTATTAGAAATTGATCAACTTTCGATCCTAGTTAATGGGTAGGATTTTTTGAGATAATCTCAAGTTGAGCAGGAGTTTTGTTCAGAGCATTTTGAATCTTATATGCAAATTGAGATGGCTAGTTCATCATATGAAAAAATGGAAGTGGAGAAATTTAATGGTAGTAATTTTGAGTTGTGGAAACTCAAGATGGAAGACTTGCTTGAAGATCATGATCTATGGGAGGCAGCTTCACTTGATGTGAGAACTGCAACAATATTTCAAGCAAATTGGGATCTTAAGGATTGAAAAGCTAAAGGTCTCATTAGACTCTATCTAGCTGATTTAATTCTCTTGAATGTTCTTGATGAGAAGACTACAAACAATTTGTGGACACAGATTGGGTTTGTGTATCAAGACAAATCTCTGGTAAACAAGTTGTTCCTGAGGAAGAATATTTATTCTATAAGAATGAAGGAAGGAGGATTTGCTATAGATGATCCAAATGTTTTTAATTTATTGATTGCACAATTGACATCATCTAGTGTTAAGATAGAAGAGGAGGATCGATGTAAGACCCTATTCAATTCCTTGCCAGATTCATGGGACCAATTTGTGATGGCTATTGGAAGTACTTTAGTCACTTTTAGAATGGATGATGTGGTGTCTTCATTGTTATCTATAGAGATGCAAAGAAAGTCTTTAGATTCAACTAAGGAAGCTCTTTCTATGTGTGATATATCTAATGATAGAGGGAAGCAAAATGTCAAAAAATATGGAAACGGTAGACCCAATTCCTATGGAGAATTGAAGACTCCTAGAAAGTCCAAGGAAAAATATTGGAACTGTGATAAGATTGTGCATTTTCATAAATACTATAAAGTGCCAAAGAAGAAGAAGAAGACCTCACATTTAGGTTCAAAAGAATCTCAAGAAGATGGCAATGCTTTTATTGTAGCCTTTGTAGCACATGCATCTAATGATGTGTGGTTTATAGACTTGGGTGCTCCTTTCCACATGACCTCTCATCAAAGTTGGTTTTCAAAATATGAAGTTTTTGATGGTGGAAAGGTGTACTTGGATGATGATTTTCACCTAAAGATAGTTGGATAAGGATGGGTCACTATCAGATTCACTGATGGATGAGTAAAGGTGATCAATAGTGTAATGCACATCCTTGGTTTGGCATAAAACCAATTATTTTTAAGTATATTAAATGATGTAGGTGTGTGAGTTTTTTTTTCTAAAGATGGATGTAAGATGACAAGAGGAGCTATGGTGCTTACTAAGGATATTAGGAGAGGCACTCTGTTTCATTTTGATGCATGCATTTTTCAATATAATAGTTATTATGTTTCAAAGAAGAGAGCAACTATCATTTCATCCCCACCATCTGAACAAGTAGTAAAGAAGACTATGGTTATTGGTTTTGATGGTACTGCAACATGTGTACCTAAGTGTGCAAACAAATTGGAAGGAAAGCTTCCTATAGAAAAGACAATATTGTGGTATATGAGATTTTCCCACATTGGTAAGAAGGGTCTCAAAACCTTGAAAAACAAGAACCTCATTGAGCAGTTAAATGATTGTAATCTCGAGTTCAACTTTTGAAAACATTGTATCTATGGTAAACAAAATAGTGTTCAATTTTACTCAAGTTCTCACAAATCTTTTGATGTTTTGGATCTTATTCATTCTGATGTATTTGGTCTTGTAAAAGTTCCTTCAACCTCCAAGTCTATATATTTTGTATCTTTCATAGATTATTATAGTAGAAGGACATGGATTTATTTTTTAAAAGGTAAGACACAAGTCTTTAGTCAGTTCAAGGAATTTAAAGCCCTTTTAGAGAATCAAACTAGTAAGAAGATTAAGCATGTGAGTACTAACATAATGATGAATTTTGCTCAACATATTTTAAATAGTTCTATAAAAAGTGAGGTATTCAGAGGCATAAGACAACTCCTTATACCCCACAAAAATATGGAGTTTTAGAAAGAATGAACATGACATAGATGGATAAGGCTAGGATTATGCTTAGTGGAGATGGTCTTGAACACAGGTTTTGGGCTGAAGTTGTGGCCCATGCTTGCTATCTAGTTAATAGATATACTACATCATATCTTATTGGTAAGACACCCATGTAGGTGTTTTTTGGTAAGAAGCCTTAAATTAGACAACTTTATATTTTTGGTTGCAAAGCTTATGCACATGTTCTAAAGGAGAAAAGATCTAAGTTGGAAAACAAAGCTATCAAATGTATTTTCATTAGATATAGTATTGGTATGAAAGGATACAAGCTTTGGGATTCTGTTACTAGTAAGGTTTTGTATAGTAGAATTGTTATTTTTAGAGAGCTTACATCTTCTCCTATTATGCTACAACTAGATGAAAAAGAAAAGAATGAAGATATTATTCAATTTCCTCCTATCCGTAAGAAGATTGAACAGAAAGAGAGCTCTAGTAGCTGTAAAAATTTAGAAGAAGAGCAAGAACAACCTCAACCTCAGCCCTTGAGGAGATCCATGAGAGCAAGAAAGTAGCCAAAAAGGTTTGGTTATTCTATGTTAGATTCTAGTTGTGCCTTTGCTTTGATTACTAACACTGATGAGCCTAGATCTATGAAAGAGGCTTTGGATATGGAAGATGCAGGTTCTTGGATTAAAGCCATGGATGAAGAGATGGCTTCATTGGATTAAAAAAAACTTGGGACCTTGTACCTTTTCCTAAAGGATGGAAACCTATTGGTAGCAAATGGGTGTTCAAGAAGAAATTCTATGTTGATGGTAGTATTGAAAGGTAAAAAGCGAGATTGTTTGCAAAGGGACATTCACAAGTAGAGGGAATAGATTATGGTGACATATTCTCTCCTATTGTAAATTTGACATCCATTAGATTGTTGTTATCTGTTGCTACATCATATGATTTAGAGATGAATAGATGGATGTGAAGACACATTCCTTCATGGTGATTTGGAGGAAGTTATTTATATGTCATAGTCTAAGCACTACATTGTTAAAGGTAAAGAATCTTTGGTTTGTAGATTAAAGAAGTTTCTATATGGTTTGAAACAATCTCCTAGGATGTGGTACCTTAAGTTTGATGTCTTTGTGTTGTCAATTGGATTGGTAAGATCAAAATCAAATCATTGTGTTTATTTCAAATTTAAAAATCATTTCCTTCTTATTGTTGCATTATATGTTGATGATATTTTGCTATTTGGGAAGGGTAAGGGTATGATTTTTGAATTTAAATCTTAGTTCTCAGCGTAGTTTGAGATGAAAGATCTCAAGGCAGGAAGGTACATCTTGGGTATGAAAATTAGTAGAGATAGGTCTAATAGAAAACTTTGGTTGAGTCAGCATAAGTATGTGAAGTCTATGTTGGATAGGTTTAGCATGGTAAATTGTGGACCATTATGAGTTCGTGTTTTATAGGAACAAAGTTATCTGTAGATGATAGTCCAAAATCTCCTAGTGAGGTGGATGACATGAGTAGAGTACCTTATGGTAGTGCAATTGGTAGTTTTATGTATGCTATGGTTTGTAGACCAGCCATTAAGCAAGTAGTGGGTGTTCTGAGCTAGCCTAAGACTGATCCTAGATGGGTATGTTGGGATGCAGTTAAGTGAGTATTCAGATATTTAAGGGGTACATCAAATTACTCAATTTTTTTAATCATGGAAACTCTTCTAGAGTTCTACATTTAGTTTGTATTTGTGGTTTTGTGGATTTATATGGGGCAAGTGATATTGATAGAAAGAGATCCACTAACGCTTATGTGTTCACTACAGAAGCTCTATACATCACTGCTACTCATGCTTGTAAGGAATCCATTTGGATTAGAAGATTATGATTTGATATTGGTGTTGATGCTAGATAGATTACTATTTGTTGCAACAGTCAGAGTACCATTTTCCTTTTAAAGTATCCAAATTTCCATGTCAGAATGAAACACATTGATGTACAATTTCACTTTGTGAGAGATATGGTGGAAGATGGAAAGGTAATTTTGGAGAAGGTAGATACTATAAAGAATATTGTAGATGCATTGGTAAAACCAGTAGGCATAGGGAATTTTAGATGGTACTTAGAGTCTATAGGCCTTTCGGCCCATAGTAGTTAGTTCTTTTTATGTTCCTATTACTCTTATGAGGTGTTCAACAAGTGGGAGAATGTTAGGAATAAGGTGTCTCAACCTTGGGTAATTCCTATTCTTAATATTTGTTTTGTAAATATATTTTTTGTAAATAATATAATCAAGTGTGAGTGTACATGTCTAATTGGCATGTTGATGTGACATTCCACTTGCATGTGTTAGCATCTTGAATTGTGTGTAAGAAAATCATGACTAAAATGGTTATGATAGATTCCTTATGATAGATTCCTATGATAGATTCCTTATTACAGATTCCTATGATGAATTCCTATGATAATTTGTATGAAGAATTCCTATGATGCATAAGAACTATCTTTGGAAGATTCCCTAAAAAATGGAAAGTGCATTATATAAGAACCTTTAGGGTTGTAGATAGCAATGTGAGTATGAGTGTGAGTATTGTATTGTTGGTTGCTACTAGATAAGTCTTCCATGTCCTAAAAGAACTTGCACTGCAAGTGTATTGTAATCTTGGAGTTGAAGATAATACATTGTGCAGGTTTTGGAGGGGTGGGGTTATTTTATTGAAAGTTTTTTCCCCACTAGAATATCTTTGTGTTTATGTGTTATTATTTCTCTATCTATTTTTTGTATTCATGGTTGACTATAATATTATTTTTTACATAATATTGAATCTTTAATTGTAAGGATTTTAAAAGAGTTTGCACAATTCTTTCCTTAAGAGATTAGTGTAGGAAATTGTTTCCATACTTGAGTTTCCTTACAAGCACAAAGATATGCCAGTGGGGAAAAACCTTTCAGTATAACAACCCAACCCCTCTAAAACTTGTACAATGTCTTATCTTTAACTCCAATAGTACAACACATAGTACAAGCTCTTTAAGGTTATGGAATAATTATCTAGTAGCAACCAACAATACACTACTCATACTCATACTCACATTGCTATCTACAACCCTAAAGGTGCTTATATAATGCACTTTCCATTTTTAGGGAATCTTCTAAAGATAGCTCTGATGCATCATAGAAATCTATCATAGGAATCTTTCATAACTATTTTAGTCATGATCTCCTTACACACAATTCAAGATGTTGACACATGCAAGTACAATGTCATATCAACATGCCAACTAGACATGTACACTCACGCTTAATTACACTATTTGCAAAAAACACATTTACTAAACAAATAATAAGAATAGGAATTATCTAAGTTTGAGACACCTTATTCCTAACAAAATCCCTAACCCTAAGCCCTTTTATACAAGTATTTTTTTTGACTTTATGGTTAAAATTAGTTACAACATGTTAGTTACAAATTAGCGAATAAATAATAGCTAATATTTTTAAAGAATTTATGAAGGATGTATAGTACTTCACTAATTAGTAACCACAAGTTAACATTTTTTTTATCACATTTTTAGAAGATACTTCCATGATTTATCTCTTCTTTGATGGGAAGATATCCATACCCTCTTTGAAGAACTTTTGTTTTAACTTAGATGGAGAGGTTTTGGCAAAAGTTGTTGAATTTGGCTTTGCACTTGCCATCTATGTTTGTGGAAAATGGACTATTTTTCCACATGCCATAGGATCCTTGGTAAGAAGCATAGTACAAATATTTCTAACTTCCCTCCCACTATTGAATACCTTATTTTATGAAAAGTTGGTGAGAGAATGGTGGTGGGTGAACTATCCATACACACATGGCTTTCATGTTCATTTCTTTTTTTGTCCTTCATCTTTTACACCACATTTTTTTTCACTATGGTTTCAACTACACTTAGTTGAATCATATAGTTAATTGAATCATATACTAGCACTTGCACCAACTGGTACAAGATTGTAGTTGATATCATTTATTACATTCCATATTTAGTAATATAGATTATCCCATTATAGATTTGTACTTGAACAAAAGTAATATTTATAATTGTATCTTTATGATTACATTTTTTTGGGTTTCAAAAGGAATGAGTTTTGTGTACTTGAACAAAAATAATATTTTAATTATATCCTTATGATTACATTTGTTTGGCTTCCAAAAGGAATGAATTTCATTGTGTTGTTGATGGGTCCTAAAGGTTGTCCAAAACTATTTATTCACTAATAAATAGTGCATGCACTAGAGCTCTAAATATATTCATGGATATTTAAAAGTGTAAATGAACATATTTTCCAAATAACAATGGAAAGAATAGAGCCATTATATTGTCATTTCAATGTGTAGAAAAAGGTTTCAATGTGTAGAAGAAGGCTTCACAAATCAACATACTCAACATTAGTATGGAATATCAATATTAATCCAAAGCAAGGATAAATATACATTATTAACCAAGTTGAGAGTAACATTTCATCCCAAAAAAAATACTAATAATATAGCAGATTGAATTACATTTTGCTACAAATAAATTGTCAGACTTCATCGATGGCTACAAATATTCACAGTATGGAGGAGAAGTTGCATTTTATAATGCAATTAGAAAAAATATTTTTAGAGTGATCATCTATTTTTTTCGTGAAAAATCCAAATGAAATTCCTTCTATGTAACCCAAGAAAAATTAAGTTAATAATGGAAGCAAAAGGAGGTGAGATGCCATAGCAATCATATTAAAAGATCATCAAGTTTCAACTCTTTAGTCCCTATTAACTTTTCATAAATTGAAATGATCAAAGCAAAAAGTGATAGAAAGTAATATTAAAAATAAATAACTAATTTCAAGAAGTCTTATGTGAAATAGAAAAGATTTTTTGATAACACATTGAGTTTGAAAGATGAAATTTATGTTATAGCCCACAAAGTCAAAGATAAAATAAAAGAGAAGCCATTATTTTTTGGAATTGGATAAAGTACATCTACAACCATTTATATGCATAATTTCAACTTATGGGTTGATACTACAAGCTAAAAAGATACAACTAGAAATTGAGGCCATGCACACAATGAAATTATCATGATTACCTCAAGAACTATCTACATGATCAAAGAGACTTCAATCATGAAAGGAACATAAGGAAGAAAGGGAGATCTTCAATAATGAAAGGAATATAAGGGAACAAGGGAGATATAGTGCATTAGGAGCTTTAGACTTTTAGTCAGATAATAAACACGAAAGTATTGAAATACCCATATTGAAGAAATAAGAACATGTATGTGATTGTACCTTTCACAAACTTTGAGTATGTTTATTTTACTAATATCAAAGTTTCAGTTTATATCATATGGTAATTGCTTTAGCATGGCATATATAGGATATAGTGCCAAAATGATATGTTAATGAAAGTGAAATATGACGTAAGCATATTTTAAAGAGAAGAATTTTATTTGAGGGCCTCAGTTAAGGAAAGAGAAACATAATATGGTTGAGTGGATCATTTTTTTATAAGTTGTCGAGACTTGTCGAAAATATTTTCATAGTACAAAAATTTTTAGGAATAGCCCTCTAGAAGACCTAAACAAATTGAAGAAGAAAACTATTAAAATTGTGTACGATAAATTTAGTATCCTAACGAAATGGTTGTGTTTTCTTTTGGACCTTAGAAAACATATGAGGAGAACATATATGTATAGCATTAAGTAGCATAAGAAAATAGTTGTGTTGAGTTATGTACCTTAGATTTGTTAGAGAGAGCACTATTGCAACTAGGCTTCCTCTTTTTTCCATGAGATTGTCTGTAAGTTGTCTTACATTTAGGAGTATCTCTTGAAGGAGAAAATTGGTTGAATGTGAACGTAATTCAATGTTCTAACTCTAGAAATATATGTGAATGTCAACCCCTACCTTTCTACCTTCCCAATGTTAAATGTTTCTTTTTGCAGTGTCATACCTTGAGATTTTTTTGTGGTTATTGCCCATGTCATCATGAGTGCTATTTATCTTCAACTACCTAGTGACACAGGAGTTACGGATAAAATATTTCTATCATCTTCATTACATGGGGGTCTAGTATAATTATTATTCCTTGTAGAAACATAAATTGGAATATCAGGTGGTTTGGAGCTAGGACTATACATAATATCAAGTACCTCACCAAGAGATCCATTTACAAGGCCTATTTGTGTCTATATGTTTATCATGAGCATGATGTATTGGCCTTTACAAAGTAGCACTTGTTTTTCAAAATTTTCATCACCATTTTCATTGTCCATTTTGTTCCTAGTGCTTACTGCAACACTTATTGTAATAGGGTAGTTCAATAATTTAAGTATTTATTTCTTGTCTAGAATAACCAAATCATTGGTAGAAAATAGGTGCATTGAGCGGTCAAATTCTTCCTTTTCAGATGCTGTTACTTATTTGTCTATTTGGGTCATCAAAAACTACCAATCATCTTGCCTTGGCTCTACATTTCATATGTTCTATAACATTCAATGGAATTTTGTATGGGTTGTACATTCATCTTGTTGTTGAATCATTTTTTCTAAAGTAATAATTGTTGTGAATTGCTCCCTTGAAAAGATAGCACTAGAGTGTGTTGTGTAGATAGGCTTGTCCATCACATGTGGCAATTGTGCAAGGTCTTTGACTAAGATTATGGAGATTCCTTTGAAGCATAAGTATTCATTGTAGGGAAATTCTTGTCACATTCTACTATCTATTTTTAATAGTAGCTTTTTCCCTATGAAGCTCATTTCATCAATAAGAATGTATTTTATGTCCTTCAATATTTCTTGGAATATTGTCAAAGCCTACCTTAGCAATGGATGTGTTTCTCTAATTGAAATCTTCAATACTGAATGTATTGTCAACACATGTATGTTGAATGCAGTAACTCCTATAGGAGCTAGTGTGAGTAGTTGGCTTCCTTGTTCTGGTGTCTCACTCTTGAGTGCATTTCATATGCAGGCAATCAAGTAGGATTTTCATGTACCAGTTGTCCCTTGAATGATCATTTAAATTTGTTTGGCACTTGAGTGATTCTCTTGGTTTGTAATTATTTCTAAAGCAATTTCTTACTTTGTTGACAATGTATAGCTTGGGATGTCAAAGTTAGACAACATGCTTTCCTCTTGGCAATTTGTTTTCTTTTCACTTATGAATTGTGTTGCAATTATGTGTAAAGGTTCCAACATTGTAACCAAATCCCATATATTATTGTGATCAAACTCACACCTACCAAGCATGTCAAGTTCACTTATACTAATACTACTTGAGGGCCCCATTTGTGAAAATAATTGACATTTATTTAGCTAAATTATTTTTTCCATATTGGTATCACTATTACTTTCATCTTCTTTTGAGGTTTCTTCCTTTTGGGTAATGCGATTGACATGCCATACATAATATCTTCCTACATTTATTTTCTTCTAGTTTGTAATAATTTTGTCCTTCACAGGCCCTATTTTGATCTCTATGTGATTAAAATATTTAATCAAGAGCAGCTCAACTAGACAGAATATTTCAAATTTCTTTAACTCCTCATATGGGATGTTGTAGAATTTTGGGTAGACATTGACTATGGCTTTTACGTGTCTCTTTTTCCACTTTCATTTTTTATGATTTGTAGAATAGGTGTATTATCTTGTAGATTAATAAAGTGTTAGTGTTTCAAGGTCTAGGGGTCATTTAGTGTAGCTATGCAAGTAGGTAGACTATACTTGGCTTTCACACTATTTCATTGTTATGCATTAGAATACTTTTTGTCCAACATTCAAGGATGCAATTTAGGATGAGTGCATATGAGAAGTGGTAATTTTTGGAGCATGTGACATGCTTCTTGTACCCCTATGTCATGTCTTCTTATTGTGTTTTTGATATTCTTCTTAGCATATTTGTACAAGTATCAGATGTTGTCCCTTCTTTTGATGCATATTTGGTGATGTACTTGAGAACAAGGGCTTGTGAGTTAATCTACTAGCAATCTATATTTTCTCTCTAGATCTTTAACATACCTTTGTTGTGTATGTTTAGCCTATCATCATTTTGTGTAGGTGCATATTTTTCAATCCCATCACTATCACATGATAGAGTGGAGACATTTTTTTCTTTCCATGGAGCTATGTACTAGCACTCTATTTTTTTACCCTTCTTCCATAAACATGTTCCCTCTTTATATTTTGTGTGTCTCTAGACATGGTTAATAATTTCTTCATAGTCATGTACATGATCTATAGTGAATATCTTAGTTCTGTTGATCAAGAATGGATCATCTAGCAAAGCCCAAAATACTGTATTACTTCTATGAGCTACATCTCAAGGGTTCCAAGTGCATACATACATGTTAAAAAAATTGTTTGTTTTTTCAAACTCTGCATAATTTTACCAATCAATTTTTCCCATATCTGATGCATTTTTTAGTAAATAAATCCATGTATATTTACAATCCCTCTATGCTTCCATTCATATTTGTACTAATAGTCCTTTACACCAAGAATTTTTTCAATCACAGTTTAATAGAAAATTGTGAATTGTTGATGCAACTACAATGATATGGTGTGGGGATTCTTTATTATGTATTCCAAATGTTATTTTGATGACCACATTTTGATAGGTGTGTCATGTGCCAACATTATAGATCTTGTCACTTGTGTCTACTATAATTAATGTGAAAAATAGCATTAGTGCTCCTAATTGATTGATCATGTTTATTAATTCTAATTGATACTTTTTCAAATATGGTCTTGTGCCTCTGATTTAAGATCCAATGTGCATGAGTTCCTCTACAAGTTGTGAGTTTGGGAGGTTTTCTAGATGACTACAAAGACTTTTGATGTTGGCTAGTATCTTCCCTTCAATTTTTCTCTTCATGAAGTGTGCTAAAAGGGCTTCACTATGATGTCACAACATAAGATTGTAGATAAAATATTAGAGCTAAAGATACCTTCCAAACATATTATCATGAAACCTCATCAATTGTAATATAGACTCATGGAATTATACCTCTCATAGTAGTAGTTACATGTGTTGTGCAAAACTTGTTGGGAATAGGGTTGGAAAATCCATATCCAACTACCCCTCAGTATTATATTCATTTATTGGAGAAGGATATAGTTCAATAAAGTTAATGATATCATTGATATTGTCCTCTAGTTTCAATTTTTTTGAATAATTTCTAGCTTAAAATATCTATTTGGAAATTTAGACATGAGTGATGATGTACATGGATCACTATTTTCAATTAGATCTCCATCAATTTCCATTTCATTATCTAGTATCACCATCTCTTCCTCTATTTCAATGCTATGAAGCATGCTAAAATTATATGGGTCATGTTTGACTTTATATTAGATTGCATCTATAACATGACTTCTACTCACATAACAATCATAATAATTTCCTTGTTGATGCACTCTTTGAATAATGAGCACATCTAATTCCTATATTCTTCATGCAAGAACTTTTGCAATATTTTTCTATGTCTTGTGTGAAGCTTATTGTTTGTCCACTATATTTATACAGCACCCCCAAAAATATGGTTGACTTCCAATACTAGTTTGATTTTGGTAGTAAGCATCTCTTCCACCTGGCTTAATCTTTTTAACACAAGATGTTCCTCTCTTGGGTGCATGTTGTTCATTTTTGAGAATTAATGTATCACTTTCTCATTGAAGCATCTCCTGGAAGATGGATTTGAGCTTGATGACTAAAAAAGCATGCCTAGATAACATTCTTTTCATGTAGTGCATCTTTGTAAGTTTTCCAAGGAGTTTATTTCATGCTGAAATATTTTTAATACTTACATAAAGTTAGCATTGCCATTTGGTAGTGTTGTGACTTTTGACTCCTATTGTTTTTGGGCTTCTCTATGTGATGCATGCTATTGGTGAATGCAATCTTGTTATCATTGTCTATGTGTGCCTTTTGTGCATCTATGAATAACTATTTCATCTCTATAGCATTCATAGTATTCCTATTTTCTTTTGCAAGATTTCTCTCTTTGGATTAGTATCCACTCAGAATCAATTCCACTTTTCTCATTGCAGGATTCCATTGTCTATATTTCATAATTATATTTTAGGTTAGGATTTTCATAATAATTGCATTTACTAAGAAAGATTTAGGGTGAACCCACAATAGTGGGTTACACTTTTTTGCCTAAACTGACACTGAACTCTGAATTTTTAAGAAAACGTTCACTTTCAAATGCAAATTCATGTTTAATGGTTAGGAATTTGAAGATGAAGTAAACTAGAGTCTTTTAGGATTTTGTTTCTAGATTCTAAATCTTTTTTTTTTTTTTTTTAAATTGATTTTATTGAATTATTTTATCTCCTACGAAAATTGGTATGATATCAAAAACCTGATTTTTAAAGAGTGACACTATTTTTGACACACATAACTTTTTTTCTACAATAGATATCAATGTGATTCTTTCGAACTTAGTTTGCTAACATCCATACCTAAACCGTAGAGTTGGTCTTATATCTTTATCATTAGTATTTCATATTTTATTTTAGTTTAAAGTTGGTATAACACTAATTTAGACATACGTGGCTTTTGACACATGTAACTTATTATACAGTTACCCAATTTTTAAAAAGTAAAATTTGATTGAAAGGTGACTCAAATACGGAGACCGTACTTATTTTTCAAAAAAATTATTTTCATATTTACTATTTTTCCATGAGCGTTGAATATCTTAGTTTATTTTTTACAATAAACCTATATTTAATTCATGCTAAAAAAATATATACCTAAAAAATTTGAAAAGCACCAAATTCATAGTCATTAGAAAGCTAGTTCAGAGTACTTCAATCATGTACAATTTTAGGTCTTTAGTGCTCCATTTGAACCTGGTAATTCAACTCCGAAGAAAGGAAATCATTGAAAAAACTTCAAACTATTCATGGGGGCTTCTAACTAGCTAGTTTCGATAGAAACTTAGTTTCTATCAAAATTATTTTACAAACTTTCGATAGAAACAAAATTTCTTAGTTTCTATTGAAACTATTGGCAGCTTAACCATGCAGTTAGCAAATCGCTTTCCTAGTTTCGATCGAAACTATCCACCTAGTTTCGATCAATAAAAATCAAGAAGCCAATTGTTATAAACTATCTATACCATTATTTAATTCTCATATCAATCTATTGGTTAACAATTTTTCTTCCTTGGTATATTAATTTATACCTTGACTCTTTACATGTCCAAAGGCTTATGAAAAACACAAAATTTAACAACAGAGTGGGTCAATGTAGTAATCTATCAAAGACCCTTGAATTGAAAGGTACAACTCCCTTATGAGAGCAAGATATGTAATGAATTTGTCTTTCAAGTTTTTGGTGTATGCTCCTAACTCAAGAGAAGAAGAGGCAAAAACCAAGTTTCTCAACACTTCAAACAACCTAGGAGAGGAAGGGGGATTATCTCACAATATGAAATCTATTCAAACTAATAATGCAGATAAATGGAAACATGTAGGACTAACTATCACAACATGAGGAAAGGAAAGATAATGAAATAAGTAATTACCAAATTATAGTGTTAGCCAATGTTTTGACAATCCTCAGATTATCCTTTCTATAACTGCTTTCACACCACTTTCCATTTTCCTTATGCAAATAACTAAACTAAACACATTGATTGCAATGAATAGAAGACATGCTTATCCTGAAGAGAGTAAAGCATAAAATCTATTAAAAAATGAAAAATAAAGCCAAGTTCATTCACATTTATTTAGATTTCAACATTAACATATTTATTCCATAAAATCCACTTAAACTAAATGAATAAGAAAAGTTAATATAAACTTGGAGTATCACATAGTAGTCCTAGCTATAGGGGTTTTCCCAAAGTATATTTTTCTGATCTTATTTACATCTTTAAATATTGCATTTATAGGCCTTCTCAAAATGGTTGGCTATGGTTGCTCAATAGAGTATCTCTAAACATAATAATCTAAAAATAAGACAAGATCAAATTATTTTCCATTATAGAGATTAGAAAAATGCCAAGACTGACTACAAAAAGAAAGAGAAGGGAAGAGTGGGTGTGCGCACCAAGTTGGTTTACCAAGAAAAGAAATATTTTCAATGACTTGATCAAGTTTTGAATATCCCAATCAAGTTATTTAAAAGTGAAATCTTAGACAGGCTTGGTATCTAAGCCTATCGATTATAATTTCTAAAACTTGATCGGGTTATTAAATAATATATTTCAAAAAACTCAATCAAGTTTTTTGAAATATATTATTTAATAACTTGATCATATTTTGTAAATATATAATTTAACTATTGCCCATTTTTTAAGGTATTTTTATACCCTCAAATGATAACAACAATGTCAATTATAGAGGAGAGCACAAAAAACTAATCAAGTTTAGAATACAAATGAATTTTTATTGCATCTCCATCCATGGAACCCCATAAATGAGGTAAGTCTTCCTTGTATTCATCATTTATGTATTTTTTGTATTTTTATAATTGCTTTAAAATATTTTTTAATATAGATACATCAAAAAATCCAAGAAAATAAGGTAGAGAAAAAAGACCACCTCCTACACAATAAAACCCTTCACCCTATTCAAATTAAGTTATTAGTGCCATTAGTGACAACACTTATCTACATCAGTATAGCTACCAAGCTCAGAACTTATTTTCCTACACTCATTGAGCATTCTAGTGTTAACCAAGCTTTGAAGTGTTCAACAATTTACACTGATTAAAATAGTGGCTACCATGTGAATATAGGCAATGTGAAGACCTACAGTATCTACCATGCTTCACAATGTCTACCGAGAAATAAGTTTGTGTCATGGAAATTTAGTATAAACCAAGCATTGGAAGAAGTAGTGTTTACCTAGTGAAGCAAGGTAAACTTAGCATGTAGTATCTATCAAGTGACACTACATCTACTGAGTCACCAATGGTTGCTAAGTTCAAAACTACATTGAGTGATCAGCATGGACTGAGTTGTCACTTCTACCGAGTGCATGACAATACCTTGTAATGTAGTGAATGTTGAGTATCAGAAGGTCATTGAGTCAATTTAGTGAACCTAAGTTATTTAATATTGCACTGACTTTGTAATGTGTTGTTCACTTGTATTTTGGCCAACCTTGAAATTTTGTAAATTGGAAAGGTATATATGTAAGGTGTATTGTAAGATATCTAATTATTGAATTATTAGAGAATTAATGTGAAGTATTTTTGAGAAGTGCATGTGAAGGATTATTAGCAGTAGTTTAAGGAATACACCAAGGTCAATATAGAAGCAAAAAAGTTATATCCATCACATAAGGTGATCAATGCATAAAGGATCTTATCAGGAATCAATTGTAAGTAGATCTACTACTTCATCATGATAGGTGAATTAGTTTCCAAATCCCTTAACAAGGTAGACTTAATAGTCTTTGTATAAATCTCTTAATTGAGTGCATACTTCATTGTATGTTTGTAAATCCTCTAACAAGGTGGACCTAACAGTCCTTTGTGCTCTTAATAGGGTAGATCACTAGAAGTGGTCAATGTAAGCCTTAATAGGCCAACTTTATGCTATAGTAGTGAAGTTTTTTGGGTACCATCCCCACCCCAATTTTACTTTCTATTTGGTAGGTTTTTGTGTCACCAAATCATTGTGTTCTTTTGTGTGATAAATGTTTTATCTTTCAGCATTAATGTATGTAGTAGAATAGATGGATTTGTGGTGAATTTAAAAGATAAAAATTTGAAGTTACTGATTCACCCCTCCTCTCTTAGTAACTTATCATATCTTGGATATTTCCAACAATTGGTATTAGAGCATTGTGGTTCTTAGGATAAAAATTTAATAGCTTCAGCAAAGATCTAAAGACAAATGGAGATCTTAAGAATTGAAAAGGCAATTGAAAATGAAAAGCTAGATCTAGAGATGGCCATAGCTCAACTCAAGGAAGCAAAGGAGCATCTTTCCCAATCTCTAAATAGAAGGAAGGAACTTGCAAGAAAAATGAATGACCATTAGTATGTTGAAGAAAAGATTGAAGACCTTTTCCCATCAAACAGTTCAGATAAAGCTAATGAGACAATTAAAGAACTCCTAGTAAAGAATGGCTCTCTAAAAGAAGAAGTAAGAAAACTCAAAAGAGAATAAGATATTCAATCAATTAGGCTATGTGAGATTTTGGAACAAAGGAATAAGGAAAATGAAGACTTGGAGGCAAGAAACATTGAAGAACAGAATCAATCCAGTCAGCATGAAGACCGTATTGATCAAATCACTAAAGCAAATGAAGAAATCAAGATTCTCAAAACACAAAATAAAAGAATAAGAAGTGATCTAAATTATGCAAGGGAATTTAATGAAAGAATAATGAGAGAAATTATATCTAAAAATAAAATCATTTAAAAATTGAAGAATGACCTAAATGCTGAAAAACAAATCAATGAGAGAATGATGAAATCTCAAGAAGACATGAATCAATTGAATCAGAAAAATGAACACAATCTTCATAGGCAAAAAGGACTTGGATATAATGAAGAAGAAGGTGAATCTTCCAAGCAATGTACAAAGAGGAATTAAAAACCCTCATACAATCATTGTGGGAAAATTAATCATACATCAAACAAATGCTAGAGCAATGGAAAGGTAAAATTCAATGGAAAGTGCTACAACTACAATCTACATGGTCACAAAGCTAATGAATGCAAGGGGAAACCAAAATTTGAAGGTAAATGTCACAAATGAAAAAAGAATGGTCACAAGGCATCCCAACGTAGATCCAAATCATTCAATCTAGCATAACAACTTGTAAATGCAATATTTGGATGAGACTACAATACCTGGTGCTGATGTCATTATTGTGGAAAGGACACACTGGCATAAATTGTGCAAGACATCACCTAAGAAACAAGGATACTACTATAAGGTGTTACACATGCACTGAACTCAGTCGTATGGCTAAAAATTGCATGAATATAAGAAAAGTTGAAGATGAAAAGGAAGCAAGGGCGGACAACATAAGGAAACAACTGAGGTGGCAATGGATTCCTAAATCTAATAAGGATACAAGCTCAAATCATGGAAGTGACTCCATCCCCTGAAACTAAATTCCTAAGAATGTGTTGGAGCTGTACTCAACATGAAAGTCATAAGCAGTTCCAACAAATATGAGGAATGCAAATGATCCAATCATTATTCCAGATACACAAGGATCATAGAAAGGTTATCTTTCACTAAGTTGCATCAAACTCCACCAAGGAAATTTGGTTGAAGACCTTATCAAGAAATGTTGAGAGAAAGAGAAATTTGGTTTGTCTGCCAAGTTGATACTCTTGTTGAGTTAGGTTAGTAGATGATAGTCTTTCATGCACTGTGTCATTATGGTGTTGAGCATTTGTGAAATTTTCTCAACAAAAGGGGCAATTTTGACTTCATTTTTCACTATGTTCATAGCATTCGAAGAGCAGAGTGATTTGAAAGAGCATTGTAGTGTTTTTGAGAAATTTAGCAGTGAGATCTTCATGAATTCTATCATCTACCAATTAGTGATGGCATCTACTAGTGGAAGTAGCACTAAACCAAAGGAGGGTTCTGAAATGCTGGTTAAGGGTGTCGAATGGAAAGCACCAAACTTCAAGATCATTCTGGCCATTGCTAAATCACTTGATCCTTACAGTGCCTAGTGACAAATCTCACCAAAGTTACTCCTAATTAATGCCATAAAAGCTCATTTTAAATGTATTGTTCAAAAAATAGGGACATTAGAAATGGATAATGCCCTAGCTGGAATGTGTGTTGAAGGAGTTTTAAAACCCAAGCATAAGCATTTGGAAATAAAAGGATTAACTCATATGCCTCACATGCAGTGAAATTTCCAAGTAAAATGGATAATTATGGTTGGAACAACCCATTCTAATTATAAAGAAGATGATACACAGGGTTATGAGTCTGCCAATACTAAGTAAAGCTTAAACAACCAAAACCCTAGGTTGGGAGGAATTGCAAAAGAAAACCCTAACTGAGTGGGATGGTAGATGTTTAAAAATAAACAATGTCACTGACATAGAGCTTAGGTTTGGCATCAATATCATTGCACAAAATATCTACAGCTCGAGTTAGTTGAACAACATTCCTTATGAGGAAATTGACCTAGCATACAAGGTTATAAAGAAGAACCTTGAATTTGATTTGTCAGATGTGTTACTGAAGCAAATGAACAAAAACATTGAAAGCGTGAAGACTTCCAAGAACAATTCCTTCAAGTTCAATTCATTTCTTACTTGTTTATTTTTTTATGTTCAAAAATTCTTTCCACCTAAGGGCACATTCATGTAGAGGAAAGAAACCCCTATTCTTTCTCAGATAAATGAATTTATTGAAGAAATGGGTGAAAATTTTGATAGGGTGTTGGATAACTATTTTGAGGCATTCAAGGAGAAAATGAAAAATAGATTCCAAATCCCACCCAAGATTGTAGAAGACTAAAAAGATGATATATGTTTCATGGTGGACTGTGATAGAGTATACATTCAAGAAATCATACAAAGAGTGGCATGTCTAAAACCATTTCCTTCTGAAATTAACTTGATGAAGCTAGAGATATCATTGAGGCATTAGTAAATGAGCTAGCCAATACTAATCTTCCTACATTTGGCACTTATGAGGAAGCCAAGAAGAGGATAGAGCTTAGCATTAAGATTCCTCAAGCTCTCAATAGAGGCAAGAAGAGAATTGCCAAATTAAAGATAGTTGAAGGTCCTCTAATGCTTATCAAGGAAAAGGGTGAGGATGAAGTGGAGGAATATGAAGAAGAAGAAGAAGAATTAGAGAAAGAGGAACCAACAAGGAAGAAAGGTAGAGTGATTATCACCAAACCTTAGAAGAAACCAACTACAGTGTTCTCTAGGAGAGCTAGGAAAGGCAAAAGTGAACCAGTATTTATTCGCTCTGCACCTACATTTGAGGAAAGGCTGAAACAACTAAGAGTTGGAGTAGGAATTTGCAACTTCAAAGTTCTCAAATATGAGACTTGGACTCTGGCTGAGAAAAAAGAGATTGAGGACTTAGCTATGGAGAAGATGGTATTTGGAAATACTCCCCTACTCAAATTCAACCTCAAATCCATGCAGATCTTTTTGCTAAGATCAAATTCAAATGGGAGAACATGGTGCAAACTGTAAAGGACATCTTTGAATAATAGCTAAGACAGTTGGTACAAAATTTGACTAATATACAAGTGAAGAAGACAATAAAAGAGCATGAAGATAGAATGATTCTAAAGCTTAACACATGATTCATAATAATAAAAAATATATAATTAGTGGTTAAGCATGCCTCAGATGTTTGGAGAGATATATATCATCTCAACAAGCCATTAGATGAAACTGTTGAAATTAAAGATGATGACAATAATGATGATGATGATGATGATGATGATGATGACAACACTCCTTCCATCTCTGTTACAGTAGGAGAATTGCATGCTCTAATGGAGGAGAAGGAAGAAGAAGAGAAGGATGAAGAAGGAAAGGAGGAAGAAGTAGAAGAAGAAGAAAAGGATGAAGGTGATCTAGTTAGAATAGTAGGTGAAGAAATTGCATATCTTCCTTACACTCCACCACATACAATGACATTTGTGGAGATAGCTTCTAATAGTGAGATTGTGAGCACAACAATAACATCAATTGCTCAATCTTCACTAGCCACCTCCTAGCTCCAAGTGTTTGCAATGGAAGTGTCAAGAAATTTATCTACTAAGTTCTACAATTTTGTCTTCATCAATTCTAGTCAGCTCTACAATCTTGTTTTCACCAGCATTGTCTACATCTACTTCAATTCCAATTAGTTCAGACATTTCTATGGGTATTCTACCAAGTGTGGCACCATTTTTGGGAAGTGTTTCAGTTTTTGATTTGGTTAGTACTCCTATTGGTATTCAATCCTCAAGGCTTATCCCATTTTTCATTGCTAGCCCTTCTATCTCCACTATTGTATCTATTCCAAAGGTCAAACTAGTAATCATTGAAGTAAAACAAAGGCAACCATTGAAACTTCTAATCACTAGAAAGGAAATTGAAGAAGACATTGACTTAGACACAAAGATAGTAATACCTAAGATTGACTATGAGACTACTACTATTGAAGAGATGAGGTTAGCAAGTCAACTCATAGAGAAGAAAGCTACATAGAAGAAATTAAGGTTTGAAAGGGATAAGGAGTATAGAATAATTAAAAATGCAAAGAATAATTGAAAATGCCAAGAACATAATTTACAGAAGCTATAGGTGTTGAAGTGGATTCTACTCAACATATTTTGATTCAGTTAGAAGAGGCTATACAAAAATATAATGAGGACCCTTTCGAAAAAGAGAAACTAATTGAAAAGGCTAAAAGGAAGTGTGATGACAAGGTGCTAGAGCATATCGCTTAGCAGATTTTAATCAAAAAAGTTGAGTTATCCACATTTTTGGGTAATTTAAAAAATTCTTTTAATAATGCAACATCACTTTTTGCCAAACTTTGTGATGTCTCTGGTTTTACCAAAGAAATAAAGGAGAAGCTAAATAAGATTGATGTTAACATGCAATCAAGTGCATCAAAGTTGCAGACTGACGCCCCTTCCAGCTCTTCTCATCACACCAAGGTGAAATATCTGGTAGAAGTGCAAGTAGAACTTCTAAGAGAAGAAGCAAGAATAAGAGCAAAATTGATATTCAGAACATAGTCTTGCCAATAATGGATACCATGTAGAAAAATATGCTCATTGCAAAACATTGGTCTAGGATTAAAACTTCTCAGTGGTAGATCACATGATCAAATTATCAACAGAAGTTCAAATTACTCTCTCCACTTGTCAAATTTTGCAAGAGAATTGGGATAACTCATTTTCTCTCGTTCTCAAGGTACATCAAGAATTTCTATCTCATGTTGGTCTAACTATCTAGATAGTATATGTAGCCCTTTGGCATTACTGTCAAAAAGGGGGAGAGATATCAATATAAGCAAAATGGGGAAAACATTATATATAAGAAGAGATTTTAGTATTTAAGTGAAAGGGGGAGATAACACTCAATAGAGTCAGCATGTATATGTGTATAGCTATGTACATAAGTATCTTTGTATATACATTATGTGTCATCAAGGAGATATATGTAGGAATGTATATGTAACAGCTTTACAAAGATCAATTTTGAAAAACCAAAATTCAATGAGTCGGTTTATGTATATATGTTTTGTCTTATAAGTGTTTTGTCACTAATGCCAAAGGGGGAGATTGTTGGTATTAAGTCAATATTGCCATTAGTGAAAACACTTATCTACATTAGTATAGCTATTGACCTCAACACTTAGTTTCCTACACTCACTGAGCATTCTAGTGTTAACCAAGCTTCAAAGTGTTCAATAGTTTACACTGAGTAGAATAGTGGCTACCGAGTGAATACAGGCAATGTGAAGATGTACAGTATCTACCATGCTTCACAGTGTCTACTAAGTAGTAAGTTTGTGTCATGGACATTTATTGTAAACCAAGCATTGGAAGAAGTAGTGTTTACCAAGTGAAGCAAGGTCATCGAGTTACTTCAGTGAACTCAAGTTATTCACTATTGGGCCAACTTTGTAATGTGTTGTTCACTTGTATTTTGGTTGACCTTGCAATTTTGTAAATTGGAAAGGTATATGTATAAGGTTTATTGTAAGATATCTAAATATTGAAATATTAGAGAAGTAATGTGAAGTATTTTTGAGAAGTGCATGCGAAGGATTATCAATAGTAGTTTAAGGAATAGAACAAGGTCAATACAAAAGTAGAAAAGTTATATCCATCACATAAGGTGATTAGTGCATAAAGGATCTTATCAAAAATTAGTTGTAAGTAGATCCACTACTTCATCTTGATGGGTGAATCAGTTTCTAAATCCTTTAACAAGGTAGACTTAATAGTCTTTGTATAAATCTCTTAACTGAGTGCATACTTCATTGTATGTTTGTAAATCCTCTAATAAGGTGGACTTAGCATTCCTTTGTGCTCCTAACAGGGAAAATCACTAGAAGTGGTCAATGTATGCCTTAATAGGCCAAATTTATGTTGCAGTAGTGAAGCTTTGTGCGTACCATCCCCGCCCTAGTTTTACTTTCTATTTGGAAATCTTTAGGGTCACCAAATCATTGTGTTCTTTTGTGTGATGAATGTTTTATCTTTCAGCATTAATTTATGTAGGAACATAGATGGATTTGTGATGAATTTAAAAGATAAAAATTTTAAGTTACTAGTTCACTCCTCCCATCTTAGTAATTTATCATATCTTGAATATTTCCAGCACACCCATCACAACACAACCACAAAACCCTTCACCTGTACAACCACAAAATCTTCCACTCAATGTTCCTGTTCAACATATATTATGTCCTATAAACCCCCTATGCATATAATTACATCATTTAAGTACTACACCACCTCTCACAAAATAGTGCTAACATTAGCCAAATGGTCAATAGGTTGCACTCATTTTCACTTTATCATAACTCAACCCTAGCAAATACACTTGAACAAATGATCCAAAATGCAAATGAGGTGTCTAGGGAGGCTATGAAATGGGATACAAGGAGGGATAGGTGTCATGTATTTTATGTGAATGGTTTATCATATCAGAAAGTGAAACATAAAGACATAAAGAAAGGTACTATATGTTCTCTTTTCAATGATCCTATATCTGAAAAGTCCCTATTACACACAACAAAAATGTTACCTATTCATTGGTGTTATTATGCTAGGATGAGATCATGTTTTTGGGATAGTTGGTAGATGATATTTGACCTACCTCCATGTAATAATTATGAGGCATCTCTATATTTTTGAGAAAGCTATATTGTGAGTTCATCCTTGGCAAGAAGCCAAATTACTTTGAAATCCATAAGTTCCAAGGTAGAGGGAGAGGCTCTGTGCAGGATAGGCCTATGGCTCATAGGGTAGTACCAATAAATGAGAGGAGATATACAACATGAAAAGCCATGCCGCACATTATTGTCCCATCAATTATGAAGGATTCTATTGATTTACACACTCTTCATGCAGTTGCATCATTGGTAGATGTTATCTTTCAACATGGCTCATAGTTAGGTGATTTTCCATCACCCATGCCACCCTAACCATCATAAAATACAAACTTAGGGTCATTATAAATGGGACATCTACATCATCATCACCTATGGCACCAAGATCATCGTAACATGCAAAAACTCCATCATTATCACCTATGATAGCTTAGTCATCACAGCCTATGATAGCTCCATTAGCATTACATGAACCACCATTGTAAGCTCTGCTTGTGTCACTTGCACCACTAGTGTCATCTCCTCTTGTACCACCTACACCACTAGTGACATCCTCACTTGTGCCACCTACATCATTACATTCTTTTAATCCCAATCAACATTTTTTCTTTAGTTGTTAGCAAATGTGTGATGGGATAGATATGGAGGCATCTAAGGATGGAGTCTCATCTCATCCATGTTTTTGTTGTTGGAATACTTGCTATTCATATGGATGTGGGGATTTTACTCACAGATGATTTGATTGTGATGGTCTTTAGTGGATAGGATACATAGGTTTGTTTGTTTGAGATTTGACATGATATTATTTAATCACCTAGATATTGTAGAAGTAAACAAAAATGTATAGATCACTCTAGATTGGTATGTGAACAATATGCAATGCAGGTTAGTAACAAGAAATTTGAGAACACCACAGAGTATGAATTCTACTATAGGTGTGAGGCTAGGAGCAAGAACACTCGAGGTAATTTTTTTTAGATATTCTTAAAAGTAAAATAATACATTAGCTTTAAACTATTGTTTCTTAACTAGTATGACACTAACAGCCTACTTATTGATCCTCTTCCATCTCCTACCAATGTTGAAATCCTCCCATTCATCAAATCCATCCAATTTCAATCTAGATCTCTTTCTCCTAGCATTACCCAAACCACATATAGTGAACTTCATGAGTTTTTACATGATATTATTTAATCACTTAAATATTGGAAAAGTAAATATTTATTTTATTTTATAGGGCACTATAGATTGGTAAGTTTAAACAATATGTAATGCAGGGTGCAATAAGTGGTATGAGAACACTACATGGTACTCATTTTGCAAGAGGTGTAAGGCTAGGAGAAAGAACACTTGAGATAATTTAAATATACGTAATAGTGCAATAATACATTGGCTTTGAAATATTTTTTCTTAATTGGCATTCTTAAAATTACAATAATACCTTCACAATATCATCCTTCAAGTCCTTCATGTGTCCTCTTTCCCTCCTATGATCTTCTCAAATTTATGATGCCATTCTTTCTTCCATTAACTTTGGCTTTTAGATCTATGTGGTATCATATCTTGCATGCTTATCAAGTTTATGATTTGAGTTGAACTCATGATGTGTCTTACTTATTCCTCTTATTTTATATTTATTTCTTCTTTAGGGTAATCCAAATAGCTCAAGGTATGGATAAAAGGGAAGGAAATCAACAAGAACACCAAAACAAAAAAGGTTATTAAATATAGGTCAAGTTTATATTTTAAAATTTATTATGAATTAATGTATATACATGTACTCAATATTAATGAATACATGTTGAATTGTTTGTTGTATATATGTAGAAACAATTTAGTTTTGTAGAGTTAATGAATGCATTTGAGACTACCAACATTGTGGTAATGGAAGAGGTAAAATCGCATATTGTTGTTCTCATAAATTTTAAGTTATAGCATGCATTTTGTTCTATATATATATATATATATATATATATATATATATATATATATATATATATATATATATATATATATAATAGTTATATTTACAAATGGGTACATTTTTTTCTTTTCAGTTTTATAGTAATTATCAATAATTTGTCTTATTAACATGTATTATTTATCTTTTACCTATTACAACACTCTTTGAGACTTTGTGCAAATCCTTTCCCATTTCATTTTGTTAGGAGTCTTGAGCATCAAAGATGGGGTCAAACACAATAGAGGCTAGAGATATGTATGTAGAGTCTTAGTTGAAGCCCACTTGTGATCTCAATTTGGATTGCTTGAGTGTGTGATAGAAATCCCTAATGCCTACCCTGCAATTCTAATATTTTATCACTTACCATATAGGCTATGCCTCATACCATCAGTGATTCATCAGTGGTTTTGCCTCCTATTAGCATGGGATGCCCAGCTTAGGCTATAGTATGGTTTTTGTTTTTTTTACTCTATTTTGAATCCCTAACTCCTACTCTATAATTTTAATATTTTATCTCTTACCATATAGGTTGTACCTTATACTAGAATTGATCCATTAGTGGTTGTGCCTCCTTATAGCATAGGATATCTAGTTCAATCTGTAGTACATTTTTTTGTAATTTTTTTTACTCTATTTGGAATCCCTAATGCCACTCTCTAATGGTAAAATTTTATTTCTTACCATATAGGTTGTGTCTCATATCAGCACTACTTCATTAGCGGTTGTGCCTCCTACTAGCATAAGATATCCATCTTAGCTTGCAGTATGTTTCTTTTATTTTTTTACACTAATTGGAATCCCTAATGCTACTATATAATGGTAACATTTTATCACTTACCATACAAGTTGTGCTTCATATCAGCATTGCTTCATTAGTTGTTGTATATCCTACTAGCATGAGAGATCTAGCTCAAGTTGCAATAAATTTATTTTCATTTTTTACTCTATTTGGAATCCCTAACGCTACTCTACAATGGTAACATTTTATCTCTTATCATATAGGTTTTGCCTCATACCAACATTGATTCATCAGTGGTTATGCCTCCTATAAGCATTGATTCATCAGTAGTTGTGTTTCCCATCATCACTCTACCTCATGATTTTGTTAGGACACAACGAAGGATCCCATTGTTGTTATCATTTAGTCCAACTATGGGACAAAGGTATGAGATAATAAACAACTCAAATATCCACAATTTAGAACCTAATTTCTAGTTATTTTCATATTACTTATAGATAAGATATTTTGATAGTGTATTTTAATTTCTCTTCTATAGACACCTAGTGAGCCACAAATTGTATCAAATAGGTTCAATTTTGATGATCGCACATAGTCATAGATATTGATAGTGATATATATATGTAGTTTTGGTCATCACATGATGTTAACATATATTCAACTTTTGTATTCTATATATTCAAGATTTTTATTGTGCATGTTTGACATTTATATTCTACACATTCAACATTTGTTCGGTATTCAACATTTTTATTGTATATATTATAGATTTGTGTGCACATACAACATTTCTATTATACACATTCAACATTTGTCAAGCATTCAACTTTTGTGTTGTACACTAATACATAATATATTTTGTAACTATATGATTGATATGACATAATATATAGTTTATTTTGATAGACATTAAACTTAGATTTCCATCCAACTTGTTCAATGTGGGCATACAAACTTGTATTTCAGCTTTCTTTCTTCCAATTAATCAAACACATAAACATTCATTATTGTATATAGAAAATGTAATACGTTTATCAAATTCATTATAAAATGTAATCATATGTCACTTATTTTGATGTAATAAGATATGATAAGTGAAAATATCTCATGATTTTAGTATTTTTATCAAAAATCACAACCCTATGTTTCTTAGAGACCCTTAGGGATGCTTCTGTTCAGTGTGGTTGATACCATTGGAGAAACATTGTGGCTGAAATGAGGTTGGTCCTAGGCTAAACCTAAACAACTAGATCTAACAGAGTAGACAATTCAATCCATGGACTGATAGTTTGAAATATACACAACCTTGATCATTTTAAGTAAGCAACATTGCAACTTTTGGCAATAAGCAAGATACGAATGCCAAATCCAAAAAAAGTTGAATCTCTAAAAATTGAGATAGGGTTTTGTAGGCCTAGATAACATAATCATGTACAACTTAATATTTCATCAATATCTCACATAAGCTCAGAGAAATGCATGATCAAATATCATATGCCGATGCTGCTTAGAGACATTAGGGATGCTTTAGGTTAGTGTGGTCGATAAAACTAGAGGTACATTGTGGCTGAAATGAGGTTGGTCCTAAGCTAGACATGACCAACTAGAGCTAATAGAGTAGACAATTTGATCTTAGGACCAATGGTTTGAAATATATATAACATTGATCATTTTAACTAAGCAACATTGCAAATTTTGGCATTAGGCAAAGTACAAATGCCAAATCCAAAAGAAGTAAAAAATCTAAAAAGTAAGATGGTTTTTGTATGCCTAGATAACATGACCATGTAGCATCTAATAGTTTATCAATGTCTTGTATGAGCTCAAAAAAATGTATGATCAAATATCATAGCCCAATGGTGCTTATAGACCCTTAGGGATGCTTTCATTCAATGTGTTCAATACTATTACAGGGATGTTGTCACTGAGGTTTGCACCCTTGTCCAAAGCCTATGCATGAGGACAACCTACTAAAACATGGAAACAACCTCCAAGCTGTGGGACTTGAAGTATGAGGTTGAGTCTCTAAAGAAAGCCGGCTTCCTCTTACTATCAAGATGCACCTAACTACTCTTGGAGAGGAAAAGGGAGAAGGAGAGCATGAAAGAAAATCTACCTAATCTAATCTAAAGAGGTGATGCACCAAAATAGAGTGTTCTGACCAATCTCCGCCCATATATGCACTATTGAACCAGAGTGAAACTAAGGATATAAACATTTAGACTTTCTTTAATCTAATAATCACATGCAGATCAAAAAATCCAAGATGAATGACACAAGGAAAAGGATATTTACTTATGTTATCATTCATAGATCCAAGGAGATACAGTCATGCAGATTACAGATTTCCACAAAACACTAGTGGAGGTAAAGGGGTTCTTCCACTTCACACCAATGACTAAAGGAGATAAATAAGAAGTCATGTAGTTCAGACGCAAGGGGAATTTTACACTGGAATTGTAGAGCAGAAGCAAAGAACCATAGAGAATGGTCAACCTTTTCAAAATCTACAAAAATTGCCTTTATAGTTTAGGCATAAATGAGATATTTTCCAGCTAAAGCTACTCTACAACCATCACCATTAAGTCCTACAGAGAATAATCATCAAAAAAATATGAAGAAAACTTGATCTAGGCATAGCCTGAGGTACCATGAAATCCAATCTTGTTCCAAATAATGCCTCAAGGAGATAGAAATAGTGCCATAACTATGCTATGACTAGGTAGATAGATTAGATCAGGGTGGTAGAGTGTCTCTGCATTCTTTGCATTCATTTTGGGTTGGTTGGGATTGATCACAGAGATCAGATCCACAAGATAACTCAACTTTCCTTTGTTTCTAGCCTGGGAGTCAGCACAGTCAGCGAGTCAAATGAGACCCATAAGCAAGATGAGCCATGTGGGCCAATGAACTTCCTTCTTTTTTCCACGTCATGGGTTCCTACCGAGTTGACCGTCTATTTATAACTAACTACACCATCATCTTAAAACCTTGATCATGATGGCTACACATAACTGCCAGCCCCTTAACTGTCAATCTTGGTTGTGCCCACAAAGACACATGTCACCTAGGCACTATGTCACTATGGGTAATATCCTTGTAGCTTTCCATAGTGAGATAGCGCTCACTCTAGATCCAGATTGATCTGATGATCGTAAAGTCTCATCGTATTACTATGCTATCTCCTCAAAATTTTGGGCCCGTAAAACACCTAGCAACCACCTGGCACAACCTAGCATCTGACATAGCCTAATCTAGTACCATCCCTATGGTTTATGAGAGAACATAGGCCCACCTTGTTACATGTCACTAAGGCACTATGTTGGTATGGGTAATATCCTCGCAACTTTCCATAGCAAGATAGCACCAACCATCGGTCCAGATTGATCAAAGGGTGAGGAAACTTTCATGTGTTTGAAAGGGGCATGGGTCTGGGCTACTGCTAACATACAAAGATCTACACAGTTGGCAATGAATCAAAATCTTCCTTCAATCATAGTCACTTTCCACATTGCCTAAGGTTGCACCATGTTCTTTTACTGGCTGAGTGCTATGTCACTAATGGCAAGAAGAACAAATTTCTCGATAGCACCATAATGCCTGGTAGTGCCATCACTTTGCTACCCACATGATAACCTCGGCCCTGCAAATTGTGGACCCACTTGACAACTGCCACTGAGGAAAAACCATAGTACTACTTTGGGGAAGGGCGAGCCCATGATGTCATTTGTGCCACACGTCACCAAGGTGTTATGTTACTATGGATAACATCCTTGTAGCTTTCCATTGCGAGATAGTGCCCACCGTTGATTTTTTGAGATCTGGTAGCGAGAAAAATGGATTTGATCTATTAGTGTACCAACCAATGAGAACTAGCCATGTGCCAACCTGTCTAGCAAGTCCTCATTTGCGACCCACCAAGGGAAGTAGGACCCACACTCTGCATAGTCATACCTTGGCCAATGAAAAAATTGACCAACTACCAACAAGGACCAAGTTACATCACTGATATCCAATGGGGCATACTTGGGACCCACCTTCTTTCTGATGTCGTCATAGGATCAATTTTTGTCTAGGTGCTATGTCGCTAACAGCAAGGAACACAGATTTTTTGATAGTGCCATAGCACCCTCTGTTAATTTATCAAAACTCAATGTTAGAGAAACAAAAAGGACAAGGAGGACCCACTAGCTACATGGTGCAAAAGGGGTTGCTCGCAATATTTAAAAACACTTGCATATGTATCTTCCAAGGAAGCACCTGTCGTAGATCTGGCAAGATCTAACAGCGAGGAAAGTTGTACGCCAGCGGGGTAAAGTACTAAAAAGAACCCTGGGCATTAAGATATCATTAAATTTGGTGGGTAGCCATTAGATGGGCCAGATATTCAACTTCAAAATTTTGGTGGGGAGGGCAAAATTGGATAACATTTTTGGCAACTCAGAGGGGATGCGAACCTACTACATGTCTGATCAATGGCCTTGCACATCCATTGGGCTATGGATTCATGGAAAAAGTGAATCACTACTCTGAGAAACCCTAACGCTACCTCTATAGGCATAAAACACTAGAAATCTCTACCTCTGCAACTAGAACCGGGGACCAAAACCTCTTCTACAACCCTCAAAATTTCAAAACTTGTTGTCTCGCAGAGACAACCCTATGCTTGTGCACTTCTTGGAAAAGTAGGGAACAAGCTAGAAACGAAACTATGCTAACAATGTACATGAAATCTCAAACCCTTAGAAACGTGGTTTGAGATAGATCCCATTGACTGGGATAGCTAGAATCGCACCATCAGGATTGCTTAACTGGAAAGCATTGGCATGTTTGCAACTAACAATTAGATAAGGACCACTCCATAATGCATCAAACTTTGAGTGCCTTCCAAGTTTTTCCCTATCTGCATCCCATTTCAGAACCAAATCTCCCTCCTTGAAGATTCTGACCCTAGCCTTCCTGTCAAAACTCCTTTTTACTTGTTGCTGGTGTGTCTCTAGGGTCTGCATAGCTTTACTTCTCTTCTCTTCTAGCTCCATCAACTCTGCCATTCTCACTATCATGGCATCATCTTCAATCAACTCCAACTAATGAGCTATCTCTAGGGATGGGAACTCCAATGAAATTGGAAGCCTTTCTTCTCTGCCATAAACTAACACAAATGGTGAATTCCCTATTGACCTTTTAGGCATTATTCTGTCAGCCCATAGTGCAGTCTTCAATTTTTTATGCTAACACCTTTGATTATATTCTATTGTCCTTTTCATGATCTTGATCAGGTTCTTGTTGGAGGACTTAGCCAAACCATTACCCTGAGGATAGTAATTTGAGGATGTGCTCAAATAGATATTATGATCCATTGCCGATGCACAAATTTGAGCTCCAATAAAAGACTTTGCATTATCTAAAATAATGGTTGAAGGGGCACCAAACCTAGTCACAATTCCATCAACGAATTCCACAACTGAAGATTATGTGGCATCTTTCAATGCAACTACCTATGTCCATCTAGTGAAGTAATTTGTAGTAGCTAAAATCCACTTGTGACCAAAACTGGAAGGAGGATTGATAAGGCCTATGAAATCCAATCCCCATTGAGAAAAAGGTTGATCCACCTGGATAGGATGAAGGGGAAGAGTTGCAAGCCTTTTCTTTCTAGAGAAGAAGGCACATTTTTCACACTTCCTCACATACTTATGACAATCATGGAACAAGGATGGCCAAAAGTAACCAGCCCTCATGATCTTCATTGTAGTTGGTCTTGTTGAGAAGTGGCCACCATCAGGACCATCATGAAGCTCTTTGATTATTCTTTCAGCTTGGTCTATATCAATACATCTTAATAAGGTTCCATTAAAATCTCTCCTGAAAAGGATACCATCAATTATGACATAAGGGATTGACTGCAATCTATACTATCTCCATTTAGATCTATCTAATCCTTGAGGATATCCATTCCTGATAAGCTCTTCATGTCATCCACCCAACTCCTTGGGTCACTATTTCTTAACTCTTGTTGCTCTGTCAGTACCATAGTAGCTTCCTCATCAGGCTCCTGAGATGATAACATCTGTTTACACAATCCCTTCCCTCTTACCAGCTTGGTAATCTGAGTGTCAACATCATATTCCATTACTTTAGTAATCCAAACAACTCTTTTCTCACTAATATCTTTAATCAGAAGGAACTCCTTCACGCTGGCATGGGGTACTAACAAATGAATCTTACTATGAGATAGGAGGTGTCTGAATTTTTTCAAAGCTCTAATGACTACAAGGGTTTTTTTCTCAACATAATTGTACTTATCTTCATACTCTTTAAGCCCTTCTTTGAAGAAAGCTATGGGCTGCTCATCACCTTTATCATTTCTTTGAGTCAAGGCAGCAGAAATGCTTGACTCACCACCTAGGGTATAAAGGATGAAATCCTTCTCAAAGTTTGGATTCATGAGAGTAGGGGCCAAGACTATGGCTGCCTTGATTTCTTCAAAACTTTCCTTCCCTTCCTTGGTCCATGCAAAGACCATACCTTTCTTGAGCATAGTTGTAAGAGGTTTCACCATGGTAGCAAGATTTGGAATAAATCTTCTCACAAAATTTATCCTACCTAGGAAACTTTGCAGCCCTTTCTTGTGTTTAGGAAGAGGAAGAGCAAGCACTACTTTTGTTCTCCCTAGATCAATGGTTAAGCCATCTTTAGATACAATATGTCCTAATAATTTTCCTTGGTTAGTAGCAAAGACACACTTTCTTGGGTTAAGGAAACCCCAAACTCTCTGCATCTTAGGAATAGCTATCTGAGATGACCAAAATTATCATCTACATTCTTAGAATACACTGTAATATCATCAAGGTAAACTAAGACAAACTTGTCAATCAATTTTTTGAAGGCCATCTCCATTGCCTTCTGAAATGTAGCACCTACATTAGTTAGTCCAAATGGCATCTTAAAATAAGCATAGGTACCCCATTTAGTGGTAAATGCAGTCTTGTACCTATCAGAATCTTTAACTAGCACTTGATTGTAGCCATAAAATCCATCAAGAAATGAAAATCCCTTTGAACCACTAACCTTGGAAAAAATTTTCTCCATGGAAGGAAGAGGATGGTGATCTTTAAGGGAAGCTTGGTTAACCTCCCTAAAGTCCACACACAATCTAATTTCTCCGTTCTTCTTCCTAACAGGGACAAGGTTTGCTACCCATGATGAGTGTTTGATAGGAAAAATCATATTGGCCTCAATCAACTTGGATAGCTCTTTTCTCATTAGGGGTTCAATCTTGGGATTCACTAGCCTCTATTTTTGTCTTACTTGTTTTACATCATTAATTAAATCTATGGTATGCTGAAACAACCTTGGGTCAAAACCCTTCAAGTCATCATATGTCCAAGCAAATACATCATTAAATTCTTGACATAGATGAATAAAATTTTCTTGTTCAACTTCAGAACATACCTTACCCATGTTCAAGGATTTTCCATCACCAACCATGACTGGAGTGTAGTCATCCTCATTAGCAGCTAGGTTCATGGCCCTGCCTCTTGCTTGGTCATCAAGATTAAAAACACTTTCTAGAGTAATGACATCCCTAGGAAACTTTTTAGAACTGAGATGAATGATTTGGTCACCATACTGATCCTGCAGTCTTGACTAATTTCTCTCTGAAAATTCTGCCTCATTCTGCAAGAAGCTCGCAATTTTCTCATCAAACTCAAACACTTTCCAATGGATGTTGTTATCAGGGATAGTAGGCCTTACTACCACTCTAATTTTTTGCTTCTTCTCCTCCTCAAGATTCCCTGGCACATCATAAGATGTACCTATTGCTCCATGTCTATCAACATGTCTATTTTTGTTTCTAGGGATGCTTTGGATGTTAAATGCATTGAAACCTTCAAGAAAATCCCATACCCTATATTTAAAAGACTTGAGTAAACCATTTTTGGTGATATTTTGGTTTCTCACTTGATTAACCACCAACTCACTATCTCCATATACACTTAAGGCTTGAGATCCTCTTTTCTAAGCAAGTAGGATACCCTGAATCAAGGATTCATACTCGGCTACATTATTAGTGCAACTAAATTGGAGCCTAAATGAGAAGTAATACCTTGCTTGTGTAGGATAAATCAACATCACACTAGCCCCTAATCCATTTTTGTTTCTTGATCCATCAAAGTACATATGCCATATCCCAATCATATCTTCTTTAGTACCCACAAGATTGGGAACTAGAGCATCTTTCTCCAATATACAATATGTACTGAGACCTGTCACAAGGATTTTTGACATAGGGTCAAATTGATATGCGTTGGCCCATTCATCTAAGAGAAAATTAGGTACTTGTGCTAGGGGTGTGGTAGGCTCATTCAATATGTCATTCTCATCCACTTCTAAGATAGTGCAATTCATGTTGATAAGATTAGGGGTGTAGGGTTCAGCATGATGGAGAGCTAGAGGCTCTACCTTGATTGAAGCATTGGCTCATATCTCCTCTTAAAAGACATATATGACCAATTAGAAGATATGAAACCACCTATTTGGGTAGTGAAGTCTCTTAACAGACAGATGGCAAAATGTGGCTTGACTTCAGCGACTGATATATCTTGAGTTATAGTACAACCAGGGCATGCATGTAGGGCCATCTCTACATTTCTAAGGATCCCTACAATATTGATAGTACTACCATCTAAATATAATACATCCCTAACAATAGGCTCATATTTCATTTCCAAAGCATCAGCAACACACTTAGGCATCACTGAACTACTAGCCCTTGAATCAATCAAGCAATTGTGGACTAGTTTATCCCTTATAATTAAAGAAACATAGAATGGAGGAGGTCTAACCTTTTTACTTGTTTCTACCTCCCTTGATGGTTGTACCAGGCTTGTGGCACTTTCTATACTGAGTACCTGATCCTTTGGTTTAATTCTTTCCAATTTTTGTTGCAGCAACCTCTTTTGCATGGGTATAGTAGCAATAGCATCCCACATGGGGATATTCACATTTGTGTTCTTCATTTTCTCTACCACACCGAATGGCATAGCAGGTGTTCTGGTAGAACCCTTGGGAGCTGTAATTGTATGAGGTTGAGATGGAATAACCTGAGGATCACTTGCATCCTTTCTGCCATAATTTTTCCTTTGCTGCTGAAAGGTATTTGGTTGATTATTTTTTGCTTGCTCATGAAGTATTGCATTTGAAGTTGAGGCCTAGTTAGGAGGAGGAGGGACAACAACTTCCATAGCTCTTCTTTTGCTTCTAGTGTTATGAGCAATGGAATCTTGGTTTACATTAAAATGTTCCTCCATTTGATGATTCATAAAAGAGAAATCACCCTGTCTTTGCATATCTAAGGCATCTTTAAATTGGTCTTCCTTGTATGATTGTTTTGATGTAGGCTCTTAGACTGTCAAAGCCATAAAATATTCAGCCTTCTGACACATACAATAGGCATAGGAGTAGTTATAGGAGGGACAAAAATCTTGATCTTGGGCCATGTTGTTTTGAGCAACTATGGCCCTACTTTGATTTGCACTTGACATTGAAGCATGGCTACTCTGCCTATTCTAATCAAAAGAATTATTCCCATATTTACAATTTGGAGGCCTACCACTGCTTGGAGTTTGATATTGTAATTGATGAGCTTTACTACCTTGGGCTTGTCTTTCTAAGGTCACCACCTTATTTCTCATTTTCTGCATCACAAAGAAGTTGTCCTCTAACTTCTTTTCTTGGCCTTGCAACCTCTTATCTATGTTCAGCATCATAGATTGCATCATCTCCTTGATTTCATCTATCCCATTTGAGGATGTGGAAGCTTGAGGGACTGGAGTAAGAGCTTGTGATGTAGAGACTGTGGGAAGAGGAACCATTGCTAGTTGGTGATTTGGAACATCAGGGAAGAAGGGCATAGGAGGCCTTGGAGCTAACTTCCCTCCTTGTATCAATATATTTTATGCCCTTATTGCTATGTCATTAGAATTAGGTAGAGTATCCCCTCCTATAGTTTGGATTGTAGTGGCAATATCACTGTTAAAAGCTCTAAGATAGTGCAAGAAGGCATTACCAAGGGTAGGCTTCACTGAAGTAGGTATTCTATTCCATGTCAATTGAAATATATAATTAAAATTAGTCATACATTCATTGGGGGCTCTTTTTATAGTAGTCAACTGCTCTAAAAGTGACAAATAGTCACTTTTATCCTCAAAGTGTTTACATAGTCCTGCTCCTAATCCATCCCAATTAGTTATAGAACCATGAGCCAAACCTCTATACCATTGTAGTGCTTTTCCTTTTAAGGATGAGGCTAGAAGCCTAACTACAATGTCATCTTCTGTAATACCATGGATATTAAAAACATTTGCAACCTCTTAAATGTGTTCTAAGGGGGAAATGGAGGTTTCACCAGTAAACTCTAGTATACTTTTAAGTACAACTACTGGTATGTCATGTCTTTGGGCCAGTAAAAGAGGACTTCCACCATTAAAGGTGGCAAAAGCATGAGCTCTAGGCAATGCCATATAGACAAGTAATCTATTTATATGTGTTGATGGAAATCTAGGCTGAGATCTGACAATAGGAGTAGAGATAGATCTTGCTTGTTACTATTGCACTCCTAACTGGAAATAAAGATATTCTAGTCTTCCTTCTTCTAGGGTTTGAAAATGAAAGCTCTTGATATTGAAAATTACCTCTAGAAGATGCCCTTGTTTCAACTTTGGGCATGAATTACTGCAAGTTTGGTCTGGAACAAGATATGTATTTGAAGCTTAGAGTCGCCAAGTACTTTTAAGAATGAGCCTCTTGAAGGCTTAAACATCGAAGCCAGTACTATCTCCTTGGTATTGATCTTGAAATATCCCCTTTTGACATTAGTATGCTTGAAGTTTTCTAAAAGTTTGTCCCACCAGGTGTGCTAAAAACTATTGTCACTGAGGTTTGCACCCTTGTCCAAAGCCTATGCATGAGGACAACCTAGTGAAACATGGAAACAACCTCCAAGCTATGGGACTTGAACTATGAGGTTGAGTCTCCAGAGAAGGCTAGCTTCCTCTTACTATTAGGATGCACCTAACTACTCTTCGAGAGGAAAAGGGAGAAGGAGAGCATGAAAGAAAATCTAATTAATCTAATCTAAAGAGGTGATGCACTAAAATAGAGTGTTTAGACCAATCTCTGTCCATATATGCACTATTGAACTAGAATGAAACTAAGGATATACACATTCAAACTTGCTTTAATCTAATAATCACATGCAGATCAAAAAATTCCAAGATGAATGACACAAGGAAAAGGATATTCACTTATGTTTCATTCATAGATCCAAGGAGATATAGTCATGCAGATTGTACATTTCCACAAAATACTAGTGGAGGCAAAGGGGTTCTTGCACTTCACACCAATGACTGAAGGAGATAAAGCAGAAGTCATGCAATTCAGAAGCAAGGGGAATTTTACACTGGAATTACAGAGCAAAAGAAAAGAACCATAGAGAATGGTCAACCTTTTCAAAATCTACAAAAATTTCCTTTATAGTTCAGGCATAACTGAGATATTTTCTATCTGAAGCTACTCTACAACCACCACCATTAAGTCCTATAGAGAATAATCATGGGGAAAATATAAAGAAAATCTGATCTAGGAATAGCTTGAGGTACCATGAAATCAATCTTGTTGCAAATAATGCCTCGAGGAGACAGAAACGATGCCATAACTATGCTTTGACTAGGTAGATGGATTAGATCAGGGTGGTAGAGTGTCTCTGCATGCTTCACATTCATTTTGGGTTGGTTGGGATTGATCATAGAGATCAAATCTGCAAGATAACTTGACTTTCCTTTGTTTCTGGCTTGGGAGTCAGCACAGTTAGCGAGTCAAAAAGGTATCATAAGTAGGAGGAGCCATGTGGGCCAATGAAATTCCTTCTTTTTGCCACCTCATGGGGTCCTACTGAGTTGACCATCTATTTATAACTAACTGTGCCATCATCTTAAAACCCTAACCATGATGACTACACATAACTACCAACCCCTTAACTATCAATCTCTGTTGGGCCTGCAAAGACACGTGTCACCTAGGCGCAATGTCACTATGGGTAATATCCTTGCAGCTTTCCATAACGAGATAGCACCCACAGTGGATTCGGATTGATCTAATGATCGTAAAGACTTACTATATTACTGTACTATCTCCTCAAAATTCTAGGCCCATGAAACACCTAGCAACCACCTGGCACAACCTGGCATCTGACTCGGCCCAATCTAGTACCATCCCTATTTTTTACTAGAGAACACAGGCCCACCTCACTATGTGTCGCTGAGATGCTATGTCACTATGGGTAATATCCTCACAACTTTCCATAGTGAGGTAGCACCTACCATCACTCTAGATTTATCCAAGAGTGAGGAAACCTTCATGTGTTTGAAAGGGGCGTGGTCTGGGCTGCTACTGACATCAAAAGATCTGCATAGCTAGCGACAAATCAAAATCTTCCTTCAATCACAATCACTTTCGATTTTTCCTGAGGTCCCACCATGTTCTTTTACCAGTCGGGTGCTATGTCACTAATAGCGAGAAGAACAAATTTCTTGATAGTGCCATAATGCCCAGCAAGGCCATCACTTTTCTGCCCACATGATAACCTCAGCCGTGTGAATTGTGGACCCACCTGACAACTCCCACCGAGAATGAACCATAATACTACTTTGGGGAAGGGTAGGCCCATGACATGATCTATACTACGCATTGTTGAGGCGCTATATCACTATGGATAACATCCTTGCAGCTTTCCATAGTGAGATAGCACCCATCATTGATTTTCTGAGATCTAGCAATGAGCAAAATGGATATGATCTATCAGTGTACCAACCAATGAGAATTGTCCACGTGCCAACCTATCTAACAAGTCCTCATTTGAGGCCTACCAAGGGAAGTAGGACCCACACTCTACACAGTCATACCTTGGCCAATGAAAAAATTGACCAACTACCAACAAGGACCAAGTTACATCACTAATATCTGACAGGGCATACTTGGGACCCACCTTCTTTTTGATGTTGCTGTAGGATCACTTTTTGTTTGGGCGCTATGTCACTAACGACAAGGAACATGGATTTTCTGATAGCGCCATAGCGCCCTCTATTAATTTATCAAAACTCGATGCCAGAGAAACAATAAGGACAAGGAGGACCCACTAGCCACATGACACAAAAGGGGTTGCCTATAATATTTAAAACACTTGCATCTATATCTTATGAGGAAGCACCCATTGTAGATCTGGCAAGGTCTGACGACGAGGAAAGTTGTATGCGAGTGGGGCAAAGTACTAAAAAACACCCTGGGCATTAAGATATCATTAAATTTGGTGGGTAGCTATTAGACGGGCTAGATATTCAAATTCAAAATTTTGGTGGGGAGGGCAAAATTGGATTATGAGGGATGTTATGGCTGAAATGTGGTTGTTCCTAGGCTAAACCTAACCAACCAGAGCTAATGGGGTAGATGATTTGATCCTAGAACCAATGGTTTAAAATATACACAACCTTGATCATTTTAACTAAGCAATATTCAACTTTTGGCAATAGTTGAGATATAGATGCCAAATCCAAAAGAATCAAATATCTAAAAATGGAGATAGGTTTTTGTAGACCTACATAATGCAATCTTGTCTCAATATCTTGGATGAGCTTAGAGAAATGCACAATCAAATATCATAACCTAATGGTGCTTAGAGACCCTTAGGGACACTTTCATTCAGTGTGGTTGATATCATTGGAGGGATGTGTCTAAATCAAGGTTGGTCCTAGGGTAGACCTAATCAATCAGAGCTAATGGATCAAATGATTGGATCCTAGGACCAATAGTTTTAAATATAAACATTCTTGATCATTTTAACTAAGAAACATTGTGACATTTAGCAATAGACAAGATAGAAATAGAAAATCCAAAAAATGTTGAATCTCTAAAAACTAAGATAAGATTTTTATAGGCCATGATAACATGATCTTATAGCACTTGATAGTTGATCAATATCTCACACAAGATCAAAGAAATGCACGATCAAATATCATAACCTAATGGTGCTTAGAGACCCTTAGGGACACTTCTATATAATGTGGTCAATACTGTCAAAGGGACATTTGGGTTGAAACAAGGTTTGTCCTAAGCTAAACCTAATCAATTAGAGCTAATGGAGTAGATGATTCAATCCTAGGACTAATAGTTTTAAATATACAAAAACTTGATCATTTTAACTAAGTAACATTGCAAATTTTTACAATAGGAGATATCGATGCCAAATCCAACCAAAGTTGAGTCTCTAAAAACTAAAATAGTTTTTTATAGGGCTAGATAATATGACCCTATAGCACCTGATAGTTTATCAATATCTTACATGAGCTTAGATAAATACATGATCAAATATTGCAATGCAATGGTGCTTAGAGAGCATTAGGGATGCTTTGTTTAGTGTGGTCAATTCCATTTGATTGATTTTGTGACTAAAATAAGGTTGCACCTAGCCTAAACCTAACCAACCAAAGCTAACAAAGTAGCCACTGATTACTAGAGAAAGCCAAATTGCTAATTAGGTCCTAAGTTGGTGAAAAGTTGCTCAATGAGCCAAAAGTTGAAAGAGTTCAAGAGACAAATTTATAACAAATATGCACAGTATTTACATCTCTCATTGCTTTTATATACCAAAAATGGCATCTAAATATACACATGTTTGATATCTCTTATTGAATTTTAATAAAAAAAATATGGCATCTAAATATGCACATGTTACACATCTTCTCTTTTTTATATGCAATATTTGACATCTAAATATACACATGTGACATCTCTTATAAGATTTTTATATAAAATATGGCATCTAAATATGCACATGTTACATCACTTATTAGATTCAAATGCAAAACTTGGCAGCTACATATGCACATCACTACAAAGTTTGAATATGTCACATAAAATATATAATTTTAAAAAAAAATTATTCTGCCATATATAGAATGATTCAACTATATAATGCACAATCAACCAAGGGAACCTTCTGGATCAACTCTAACCCTTAATGTATCAAGTATTGCCTCATGATCATATTCACATACTTTCCACAACTTCTTGTTAAGAGATGTACCACGATACTGTATCAATTGAATATTTGTTGCAAAAACAAGGTTAGAGTAATGAAGAATATGTTTGTGTGTCTCAAAATCCTCAAATAACCACATGGTAGAATTCTTGATAAGGTAACTATATTTAATTATAAGGACAATTTTACTAACTTCTAAGCCATGTGCCTATGAAAATGATGAATCCTATTGGGCACTCAGTATCCTCGCCATCAATGACTATAGCTATCGGTTTCATTTTGGGCACAATACAACAACATAAAAAGTGATCTACTCCTTCATCACTATTCTCATATACAATAATTACATATACATGACCTGAATTATATAGAAGGATAAGTTAATGGAAAAATTAAAAGTAATCTATTTTAACCAAGTACTAAATTGATAACTTAGTACCTGGTTCAACTAGGTTAGATACATGCTCAAAATTTGTTGATGCTTCAATCTAGTTGATTTGTAGTATTCTAGGAAGTTGATATGAATCTATTGGATGCAACGGTCTATAAGACCATTGGTCAACCCACTCTTTTGATTCACATCCATCCCATAAATGATGTATACATGAAGAGCAAAGGCATGCAAGCTTTCTAGTATGAATAGCTAATGACACTACATTTGAACTTTGAAATGAATGCATCTCACTTGATCTTGTAAGTGTATAATAATTTTGCAAATTTTCAATTTTAGATTCACATATCAGCCAAAAATATCTAGAAACCATAGACTTACCTATATTACCTAGTCCTCTTGTAGAATTGCACCATTAGACAATTTTTTCAACATTTTGTAATAGTGCACTGTCTTCGTACTTTAATTCCTCTCTATTAAGGTCTCTTTTCACACATGCTCCAACACCATCATGCTATCCCTTTCTATGTCCTACCTCAATGAAATTCTCAAAATGTTGCAGTCCACTTATCCCTAAATGAGTTTAAGCTCTTTGTTCTTAAAAAAAAATATTGTAGACAACAAAGGAAGGAGATGAGTATCAAAATGAAACTAAACATATTTCTGCTCAATTGTATTCATTTCCTTGAAATTATACATTCATATGCCTGCAATTAAAACATAGAAATGACTAACGGGTTAGAACTAGCTATATTATCTTCACTACTATTGTTCATACAAGAGAAATTTCTGAAAGCAAATGTGGTGTCATAGTAATGGGAACACATCAAGATTGGAACCCTGGTTTCACAAATTTGAGAGAACTCCAGATTGAAACACAAATGGTATCACAACAATGAGTCATTTTTTCTCCAAAATTGGAACCAACCCCTAAAATGGATTAAAGGAAAAAAGATATAGATAAGGAGTGAATTCTTGGATCAAATCTAAAGACATGTTTCCACTTGAAATTCCATCCCTTACAGTTGCAAAGCCTCTTTCATCTTTCTACCCATCTGATCTAATTTATTTTTCATCATTTTCCTATAACTGACTTGAAGTATCTCTTATTCAATGATGAAAACCATTATGTTTGCCAAAAATCTAAAAGCCTCATGAAATGTTGGTAAAAATATGAGTTTAAACTAATTGAGGGGAATGAAATTTGATCCTATTTTCATTTTTACCATGTTTTACCAAGCCTATGACTATATTTTAAAAATTCATTAGTTTCACTGAGAAGGCCCAAATTTTACATTTCTAGCTATAACTCAAACCAACAAATTCCTATACAAAAACAAACACCATAATTGGAAAGTTCATCTTCTCTTGGTTTCGGCAATATATAATATGCCTATATTTTCCTATAGGAAACCCCCAGAATCTTAATTTGTTAAATATACCCCTGGTATGGCTCTGGTCTAAACTTTGAAAATTTTCAAAAATTTAAAATTTCCAAAGTTTAAACTTCACAAATATGTCCTTTTGAAATTTAAAGCATGTACGTGCATCCTTTTTCTGAAAAAATATTTAAAATTATTATTATTTTATCATTTTCAATTTTGTCCCCACCCTTCAAACTTGGGTCAAACATGCTTTGACTAGACTGCCATGTGGCAACACCCAATTGGCCTACCCATTGTCCAGTTAGTTGCCACCTCATTTATGACCTAGGCCCACTACCACGTGACACCCAAGTGCATTCCCACATTTCTTAACCTCCTTGCAACTCCATATTGTAGGCAAGTGCTAGCCATTAGATCTTGTCGTGTGCTAAAATCTGATGGCTCCATCTTAAGCTCTTGTTGATCTCCATGCTGCCACTTATCAGTCTCCAATTGGTTTGACAAATGCCATGTGTCACTTCTATGTTCTCTTAGGTCCACCTTATGTTGATGATGAGATTTTCCACCTCACCACTGACCTAGGCCCACTGCTACGTGGTGCCCAAGTGCTTCCCCACATTATTTAATTTTTGAGAAACTTCATAATGTGTGAAAGCACCTACCAAAGGATGTGCCAATGGCACAATCTTGTGCCTCCATTGTTTGAGCCTGCCACATAATCACATGAGTGTCTATGTTAAAAATTTGTTTTAGGGCTCAAAATTTGAGATCCTCTAGTTAGTACCCACCACACATGCAGCTTCCTTTTAAAATGTGTTGTCTTAAATACAACAAGCTTATCATGCATTAAAGTATTTGAACACTATAAAACCTTGGTTCACAATAGATGTGTGATAATGCTCTAAAATCGATCTTCCTTTTCCTTTTCTTTTTTCGTGGTCCAAGATTATGGAGATCCTGCAACTCTTTCCATGAATGCTAGTATACATCTCTAGTTGAGGCTTTCTACCTTTGGCATGGAGTGCCCTACTTCCCTTCACACTATGACTTCATGTTTGCTAGGTCTTCCTTTGATTGACCATCTCCCTTATGGCTTTTTTATTTGGTGTGAGCTACCTTCTTTCTTTCTCCTTGTATCGCCCATGTGAATATGGGCTCCTCCTTAGTAGCTCCCTCTACCTTTAGTGGCTTCTCCACTTTGTGGAGTGTCTTTCTAATTGTTTTGGTTGCCCTTTTAATGGCATCTTGTGCTGCATGGTGATCTAGGGAATGGTAATAAATTTTCATTGGCTTCCTAATCACAAATCCATCCTTCACCAGCTTCTGAATGTTCTACCTAGAATTGGCCATGAAAATTTTGTTAATTTTATTGGGTTCAAGCAAGACTTTCCCCTTCCCATACTTGAGAATGCTCATCGCTAGGCACTTTTACAGCTTCAATGACACCATTGTCCCTTCCTTTATGTCAATTTAATTCACAAGAAAACAAACTTGTCATGTTTGCAAAACACTATTATACTAATGGTTGGCTTCAAAAAAATTTGCATTGTCACCTCCTGTGTTATCATGAAACATTTTCTATACAAATCATCAATAATTAAGGTAATTATAATATTTTGAAAAGTCTCTGATTTGGAAACCTATCATCAAACTAATGGAATCAGTTAGGCCCCAAATTGGGTCTAGCTAATTTTTTTTTTTTCAAACACCTGATCCTTTAAAACTAACCCACTCACCCTTTGGCACTGATTTGAAACAAATTTGACCACTTATAGAAAATCTGAAACTCATTTTACATCTTTTTGCAAACTGCTAATTTTTCATTAGGAGGTCCTTTAACTAGCCCAAAAGCCTAACCAAAACACCTAACTAGACTCTGAAACCAAACATACGGATTCTCTATTCCACATTCTTGCACCATGTTGAACCTCGTCTCATGAAAAATTCCTAGTCAAAATATATTGAGTATCAAAGTTGCTTTCTTAAAATCACCTGCACATAAACACATCAAAAAACAATAAATTGCATTTGGATTTGGCTTCAAAAACTAGGCAACCTAACACTTGGAAAAATCAAAATTGGGGTGTTGGTTCATTTTCATGAGGACAATATGAATCTAGGATTTGGGCTCATGAAAAATAACAAGACACATTTGGTGAATGGTCAAAGTGAGCTACTTAGAATTGTAGATTGACGACATAGAAAAAAAAATTTTGCAAATGGAATTGACCTGGAAAAAGTATGCAAATAGATTCATCAAGACTTGAAAATTGGCACACTTAAAAGTATTTTCATAGTACAACATAGTGGTATAATCCATTCGATCACACCTATCATGGATCTAAAGTTATGACATCACAAATAGGGGTTCCAATAAATCTGTACTTCTTGACACCAGTAAAATATTAGAAATTGCATTTGGAATCACGTTTGAAAACTAATCAAATGAATTTGTCATAAGCTCCAAATTGAAACATAGTAAATCTCTATCCTCTAAAATACAATTCAAAAGTAATTTTAGCATATTAGTCAACTAGGTTAAAATTACAACAATTCAAATAGGGCTTTCTAGAATTCTAAACATTTTGCATCAACATGACAATGATAAATGACCAACTTTGATGGATTCAAAACCTAGTCAAATTGATTCAAAATGACTCAAAAATTGAAACATAGGCTCTTTGGTATGGACACTACACATTCCCAAAGTGGTGAGTCATGAAACATTACTAGGTGCAAGATATTCAATTACAAACATGGCCTCCTATTATTGTTTGACACCTAGGCAAAAATGTAGATTTGACAATTGCTCAAAATAGGACTTTACATAATGGCTCAGAATGGTAATTTATCTTTATGGAGCAAATGGATATGATGAATGCAAGGTGTTATAAATATTAAACATCTCTTAGGCCTCAAATGGATAGTTAGGTACATATGCATTAGAAAGCACTTATAGGGCTTAATTTATCAATGGTACTCAAAATTGGGCTTTCAATTTTCCCTCAAATTGTCATACAAAACTCTAAAACAACCTTATAGAAACTTTGATAAAATTTTTTGATCATGGATGCTATAGAATTGATACTCCCTTAATATTTTTTTATCATCCTCTATACTATCGTATGCATGAATAAATTTTGTGTACAAAAATTGACACTTGTATAGAGTTGTAATACATTGGTTGCACTTTATTTTGAGGCTTTACTGTATAGTTTTTAATGAAGTCAACAATTGACATAATCATACCCAAGGGAAAAGTGTCCTTACACAACTTGAATTGCTCATCTAACCATCTAGCTCTATGTGTATGACCTATGTAGTCATAAACTATTTTCTCTTGAAACAATTTCATAAAATCAGCTACACATACATCACTTTTCACTAACTCACACCTCTTTAATTATTTTCCATCTTTAACACCATATATAACTAACTTGTACTTTCTAGGAGAAACTAGTGTCTTACCAATTTCATGTGAACTATCTAGATGTAGACATCTATGCAATTTTTGCAAACTGTCACATTAAGGGAAAAAAACTTTCAAACACATGGACTTATAGTAAATGCACCCATCATAAGTATACTTGGAATAAATTCTCCCAGTGACTTAGGAGGTAATTGTAGACCACATTTTTGCAATCTTTTGTTAGTATGCAAAGTACAACATATATAAAGATAAACATAATAATGCATAGAAAAATCAACATGAACCCTACAACAACATGTAGTGTGTGCATGATTTATCTTAGCATAGAATGGTTTTTTCATCTCAAAAAACCTTTGGCTAATTTTAATTTGAGGAAAGATTTGAAGAAACATTTCACAAAATTGTGTTTGAGTCATATCCAAGAAAAAAGTTGCATGTGGCTCATGGTTTTTTTTTCTAATTCATCTTTTGACATCTTTTTGGTTTGGTGAAGCCCTTGTGTTGTCATGATAAAATTTTTCTATTAATGATCTTTGTGCATCAATAATAACTTTATCCTTACATGGGAGTCTACCTCAGAATGACTAAAAAGTAGTCTCATTAGAATTCTCAATTTTCTCTCTTCTCGATACAACTTTTATTAATGTTGTTCTACTTATCCTTAATGACTTACTTATTTTTCTTACCATATGAGTTTTTGCCATTTCATTTCCCATTATGGTTGATGTGAGGACACATTAACTTGTATTATTATCTTTAGTATGTCCTTTTGAACCAATGGATTGCTATGCATCAAAGAGATTTCTAACAATGCTTCTTCTACTAATATTTTTAGATGTTCTTAACCCCAAAATTTTTGTTGTCTCTCTAAATTTAAGATTTGTAACCATTTCAACAAGAAGTTGACATCTTCCACTTTGATTTAAATTTTCAAAATAGTTATGCGAAATCTTTTGAACAATTCTCCTACAATTTCTTTTTGACATTTTATCATGCATTGGCTTCAAAATATTTTTATCAATGCCTACTAGAAACTTTGGTTTTCTATGAATTATTCTAAGAGATGTTGATGTGACATAGTGAAAGGTAGGAGAATACCTAATGGAGATGTCTTATCCCCTAGAAAATAACCACACAATGGAAACAAAACAATAATGCAAGATTTGAAGCCAAGTTACAATCATTTATTCATAGATATAACCGATTACATGCAATGTGTTATGTTGTGAGGCTTTCCTAGTTATAGAAAAATACAAAATAAGTAATAGATCTACAAGATCCCTCAAGATTCCATCCAAACCCTAGTTATTCCAAATCCACACCCTAGTATAAAACCTCCAAGGAAGATCTAATTGCTACTCACAAGCCCACCAAGCGATCTCCTTGTTTCTTGAAGCCTTAACTACTAGCCCTTCTCAAAATTCACTCCTCTAGCACCTCCTCTTCTCCAAAATGGATGAATAATGACTAAAGAATTGACCATAGGCCTTTCTTATACCAATCTAAGCCACAATTCAGCAAGCTATAAATTAAATATTCCTTACATTAACTACTTGAAGAGCTACAAGTTAGCCTACAACAGAAATTAAATACCAAATTCCTTTAAAAGCTTACAATAATTATTAAATACTTCAAATTAACTACCCAAGAAAAAATAGGTCCACTCAACCCCACCAAAATCCCTTAATCATGCAAAATAGTTAACTACCTAGGATGCTCTTGTATCAAACTCCCTAGGTATGAAATGTTGTTCTTAGTAGATGGATGAATGTCTTCCAAGATTCAACACACAAATCTCAAATTTGTTCTTCACATATGCATCCTCCAAGTCTTCAACTTTTACACTCTTTCCCTTGCTCTTCTATTACTTCTTCACCTCCATCCTTGGTGTTCCACAAGTTTTCTATCCACATTAATCACTAACCCTTTTAGAATCTACCACCTTAACTTGACTGCCAATACTCAGGTTCCTTCTACTGACCTCTTCATTTTGCAAAGGAATTAGTGAATGCTTCCTATCACCTTTCTAAATTTTAAACACATTCTTGACACAATAATGTAGAGCCTTGCAATCATAATGCCATGGTCTACCAAGCAACACATGACAACTATTCATGCCCACAATATGACACAATACTTGATCCTTATATTGCCCAATCTGGAAATCAATAAGGTACTGCTCCCTCACTTCCAAAGCATTCTCACCTCACAACCAGATAATCTTATAATGATAAGAATGTCTCACTCTCTTCATACCAAGTTTCTCAACCATCTCCTCAGTAATAAGGTTATGAGTACTACCATCATCCACCATCCATAATCATATTGTAGAATTTACCGCCAAACTTGTAATGAGTGCTGAAAAATTACATTCTTGACAAGATTCAAGTGTTCTCTAACCAACTAGTACTCACCAAGCTAGCAAACTCTCTTCTTGCTTGAGTTCATTGTCTTTAACCACATTTGCAATAATAAATCTTCTATGAACAGCCTTCTATATGTACTCATATAATCTATTTCCTTCTTCATGACATCTAAAATAAGTAGGTCTTTAAACACACCTCTACTTATCCTTCTCTACTAATCAATAGTTTTTGGTTCATCTTTTGCACTCGGTTTAGCTTTTGCTTAGTAGTCTTGCTTCTCTTTCCCTCAAGATTTTCATTGATTCTTTCTCTTTAGCTTCTCCTCTACCGTTAAAGAATACTAATAAGCATCATTAACTAAAGAAATATTCATCATACCAATCTCATCTTGAATATTGAATCTAAAACCATTAATGTATTCATCTACCTTCCCCTTTGACAATTGTCTATGCCTAGACCAAATAGTCAATGTGTAGAACTCCTCTATATAATCCTTTACAATCATATCCTTCTATTTGGGGTTCTAAAACCTCTTAAATAACTCAATTTCATAATCAATAGGAATTAACTTAGCCTTCAACTTAGTAACCATCAATGTCCATCTAGTGATCTTCATTTCACCTTCTTCTTCTCTATCTCTATGTAGTTCTTTTCACCAAAGAGTAGCATGTCGATTCGTTTTAGTCCATGCCAAATTCACTCTAAGAGGATTCTCAATATCCTTAAGCTCAAAGTAGTATTCCAATTCACCAATCTAATCAATCAAGTCTTTAGGATTCAAAGTACCCAAGAAATTAGTAATCTCCATCTTATGCTTCAACTTTAACTATGATCTAGTTCTAGAAAACTAACCAACCCTATTTCCCATAGGTCTCTCCACATGATCAATTCTAGCTCACAACTTGATCCATAAAATTCAAAGTCTTCAATAGCTTCCTCATAACCATCTTCAATACCCATATGCCAAGGTACACCACCTATAACACTTATGATCTCAGTGATCACATCACTATTCATCAATGCCATATTAGATCTAAAACTAGTTTTAACCTCCTTTACTTCAGATCTAAAATCTATTTTAACATTCTTTGAGATCCTTTCTTCCATAGCATAACTAAGATCATCAATTAGCCTAGGGTCCAATCTTCTCAAAGGCATCTTCCAAGATTTTTACAAACCCTATTAAATCCACTTTGTAAGACCCTAGTGTAACTTGCTTCAACTTTAGTGCTTAGTCTACACACTCAGGAAAAACCTTCACTTTGATACCACATGATGTAGTGCAAGGCATGAGAATCCCCAAAGGAGATGTCCTAGCCCCCAATAAATAACCACACAATAGAAACACAACAACAATGCAATGTTTGAAACCAAGTCACAATAATTTATTCATAGATATAACTGATTACATGCAATGTGTTGGGCTATAAGGCCTTCCTAGTTATGGCCAAATACAAAGCAAGTAATAGTTTTGCAAGATCCGTCAAGATCTCATCCAAACCCTAGCTAGTCTAGATCTACATTCTAGTACAAAACCTCCAAAGAATATACAACTAGTACTTGCAAACAAAAATTAACTACCCAAGACCCAAATAGGTCCACTCAACCACATCAAAATCTCTTAATCATGCAGAATAGCCAACTACCCTAGGATGCTCCTACATGATGGTGTATGTGCATGCTCTATATTTTTATTACTTACATCATGTGCATTCATCATTTCAACTTGAGATGTCACATTAGGAGCATTAGGTGACGTAAGTGTTTTTTTCATAATAATTTCAATTGGCATATGTTGAACTTATTTGTTTGTCAAATTAGGTGTTTCTATGACATCTATATCAATAGATAGGTTTTCGTCACTTACATTTGAGGCATTTGATGATGTTGTTAGAAATAATAGTCCACCAAGATAATTGAAAGTGGGGGTGAATCAATTATCCAATTAAAATAATTATCAACCATAATTAATCTTAACCATTCAATCAAAGTAATCAACAACCATAACAAGATGCACATACATAATTACACTAGATTTGTCAATTAGAGAAACCCTTGATCAGAGGGAAAACCCTAGTGGGAATGATGCACACAAAGATATACTAATATATATAGGTACACACACACACACACACACATTCCTTGGTAGATGATTGACCCTATTAGGGGAATTTGGATTCCTATTAGGAGATTCCAACCCTATTAAGAGTTCTAGAAGGCAGAAGGACCCACTGTCCAAATAGCTTCTAGGGCAAGACCACTAAACTCACTGTCCAACTAATCTCTCAATTATTCCTTGGAGAATAATTTTTTTTACTATGCTTTAACCTCTTTACTCTATCCTATCAATTGGACCAATCACTACTAGACCTTGTAGACTAAGTCACAAACCATGGATCAAAATATCAAACCTTGAATCTCACAATAAAACCTTGACAACAAATTTCTCTCCACCTTCACTCTATTCTGCTTATCAACTTCTTTATCTTTTTTTCCACTCTTCATGCTTCTTGCGATCATTCATACATTCATACATAATAAAGAAAAATGTCCTTCCTTTATACCAAATAATTTAAACAATTCCCTTAGTTGGCTATTACACCTTCTCAATTAATTATTATAGGACCTCATTAAGAACATGTTACTATTAGTGATCTAACATTAAACTATTACCTTGTACCTTGAATAACTTTATGTACATGCAATATCATAACAATTGAACTTATCCATGTCATCTCCAACATGTCTTCTACACATTTTTAACCTTGCTTCTTAAAATAACAACTCTTCTAATAGATATAACAAGTTTACTAGAACATGCTTCTATATACTTTATCCCAGAATAGTCATCACCAGAAGTTGCATAACTTCTTCCATACTTAATATTTTATACTTATAAGGTTAGCTACATATACTAGACACTTATTAGTATCTCCATTTAACCTCTCTTAGTGAAAATACTCAACAATCTATCTGTACCAACTTGATCTTTACCATTGCTCTTCTATTAAATACCACAAAAAAACTATTATTTTGACATCAATGACAAACACAATCATGAATGTAACATATCATCATGATAATAATCTAATAATGTTTCCAAAATACTCTCATATAGAATTATCATCAACATTCATGCTTTCAATAGATGTACCTTCACGTAATCTCCTCATACACTCCCTTGTTTTTGCCTTTGTTGCCTCTCATTTTTTAATAGTTCATCTCTTGTTCTTTCCCATGATTGTAGATGAAAATTACCCTACAAAAAATAACATGAATAAAATATAAAATAAAATACAAAACTAAACAAATTTTCTTGACTATTTAATGCTTAATCATAAGATACTAACATAATATAAGAGGTTGGCACATGAAAAAAAAAAAATTAGCATTTCCAAGCACAAACAAAGTTACACTTGCATGCCTAGTATAAAAATACATGTGAAATAGTAGTAAATTCTAGTAGACTACACTAAAACAACATAATAGTCATTGACATATTGTTTTATGAATTTTTTTCAAATAACTACATTGTCCATGTGGAAAAATAACTCGATTGAGTTATTGAGCTCTAACTACATTGTCCATATGGACAAATAACTTGATCAGGTTTTGTATAACTTGATTGGGTTATGTAAAACCTGATTGGGTTTTGTATTACTTCTACAAAATGGTCAATTGAAGGGGAGAGAGAGAGAGAGAGAGAGAGAGAGAGAGAGAGAGAGAGAGAGAGAGAGAGAGAGAGAGAGAGAGAGAGAGAGAGAGAGAGAGAGAGAGAGGCTAGGATAAAGATATAGAAGGGGATAGGAAGAGGGAGAGGGAATAAGAGAGAGGGATAGTGAATGGGGGTGAGAGAGGGATTAGAGGATAGGAGAGAGAGGGGGGGGGGGATGTGTGTGTATGTGTGTGTGTGAGAGAGAGAGGATTAGAGGATACAATTAAGAGAAAGGATTAAGGGATAGGAGAAATAAAGAAATGTAGGATAGAGAAAGGATTGGGGGTTAGAAGAAAGAGAGAGAGGAGATAGTGGAAATATAGAGAGGGGATATGAGAGAGAGAGAGAGAGAGAGAGAGAGAGATTAGGAGGTATGATAGAGAGAGAGGATATGATAGAAAGAGTGAGAGGAGAAGGGGATAGGAGAAAGAGAGGGGGATGAGAGATTTTGGGAAAGGATAGAAAGAGTGAGAGAGAGAAGGGGATAGGAGAAAGAGGGAGGGGGGATGGGGGGAGGAGAGAGAGAGAGGGGGGAGAGGGATTAGTGGATATGAAATTAAGAGTGAGAAAGAGAAGGATATAGGAGAAAGAGAGATAGGGATAAGATAAAGAGTGAGAATAAGAGAGAGGATGGGATGGAGATAAGGATTGGGGGACATGATAGACACCTATTTAGTATAATATATAATGCAATCTCTCTCTCTCTCTCTCTCTCTCTCTCTCTCTCTCTCTCTCTCTCACACACACACACACACACACACACACACACACACACACAAACTTCCTCCCTCAATCTAACCTTATGAAGTAGTAATAAAACCCTAATCAAATTTTATAAAACTAGATTAGGTTTTTTAGAACCTGATTGAGTTTTTAAAACCCAATCTAGCTTCGTAGAACCCAATCAGGTTTTGAATGCATTTTTTATTTTCATAACCTAATCAAGTTATTTGAATCTACAAAACCTGATTGGTGTATAGCTTGGTGATAGCCTAGGAAAACAACCCAAAGGCTTTGGATACTACTTTCCCTTTATTTGTTTATTTACTTTTGGCATTTTTCATTTTCTAAAATGAATTATCATCTTTGTATTCATCAAGTACACTAATGGTGAAGTGGGTACCTCTAAAATCACCATCATAATCTTACATGTCTTCTCAGATTTCTAAGCATATAAGTTTTTCTTTTCTTGGACAATATTAACATTGTTAAATTTAATTACTTTTACCAATTCCTTCACATTCCTCACAGACATATGCCTACCATTTTTTTAATAACTTTTGATATACTTAAACAAATTCAAAATATATTACATATTACTATTCTAAACTTGATTACATCTATATATTAAAAAAAAAGTTTCAATTTTCAATTATTTTGATGCAAGTTATGCTCAACACATGAACAAGTACCAAAATTTTAGGATGTAGTCTATTCAATAATTTATGACAAAAAAATACTCATCATAAAATTACAAAAAGATACACAAATTCTAGATATGACTTTGACTATCATCCTAACAAAAGGATATGGAAAATAAGAAATATAACTATGTCTTTTGTGCTACACATGAAAACAACTATGCTATTTTTTTCTTAAAAAATGGGGAACTATTTTTTGTGTAAACAAGGTTTGACCAACCTAATCTTGTCCATTTTCTAAAACCTCTTTTACTTTAGAAATTAGATTCAGAGTACTACAATTTATATGTTTTACACATCTTGTCATTTTTAGTGGATGAACCTTAAATGTCTTGATTAAGTTTAGGTTCACTTTATTTTAGAAAAAAAAAAAATGTGTCCACTTATACCCCCTTTTTGTACACCATCTTTGTGCACTTAGCCAATGATAGATGTCTAGAAAAGAATTAGAGTCATCATGCCTTCTTAGAAGTAACTAATTTATCTCTATATGCTTTCATAGCTTTGGTTACTTTATCCAGCTCTGATCATCTGATAATCATGCATTTCCATAAGTTCATCAATTCTAGCCATCCTTGATTGGAACTTCTCCATTTCCCTTTTGATGAAAACATCTATGTGAAGTTGAGCGAGTCAAAAACTTTTTCAAAAAATGCAAAGAACTTGGACTTCATTCTTTCAATGTCCACCAGCTTTCCATTAGTAGACACAAAGGACTTTATGTGCAAGATCTTCAACTATTGGTAAAAACTTGTCAATTATCTTTTGCACCACATCATGCATATCATTGATTTCATTTATAGATTTGACATAGTTATCTTTGAAAAACTCCAAGGATTTCTTCCAATGGAATAGTGACTCTTGGTCAGTCTTTAGAATCCCATGAGCAATGGCTACATTGTTCTTCATGTCTGTTGGTGTTTTTACACTACTAAGCAAAAAATACTTAATACCAAGATGGTGAAGATCACAATAACCTAAGGATTAGCTACATCTTATAAACAACTATATGTTCTTTTAGATTTAGACCCAACTTCAACAAAATCATGGATGATTTTCTACTCTTTTGGCTCTACAAAAGAAAGGCAGGTGCACTTGAGGGATTAAAGATTCACAACCTAATACTACATTCATATTTTATTCATTTCATGACATTTTATAACAATATTCATCCCTTATAATAGAATGGTCACAATTCTTCTTAGATCTATAGATAATTCTAGGTAATAGTAGCTAACTGAGACTTAGAAGTTAAATGTAAACAAGTGTGGAGTAGCTTTGACATTCTTCAAACATTAAAGTAAAACTAATTTTCAAACATTAAAGTAAAACTAATTTGAATTTAAGCTTGGTACTCATTCATGATTTCTCCATCTATAGACTGAACTAGTTAATTAGTGCCTTATCCATTGGGATTTAGAGTGTATCCAATTTCTTGACCTAATTGACTACATGACAATCAATATTATCAACAATTCTCCCTGAAACTCATTCTTACACATATCCTTCCTACTACCTAGAGATCCTATCATATTCACTAAACCATTTATTGAATTCACTAAATTAAAAGAAATAGTGAGATGATACACAACTTATTCTGATTGCATTCAATTGAACAAGCTTTTCTCATGAAATTTCAAGATAACCAAGTAATAAAAATGGAGACAAGATTCAAAAATAAAAAATATGGGGATAGTTGATCTTTGTATTCATTCTTTTTGAAAATTGTATAACAACTGAAGTAAAACTCAAAAAAACTCAAGATAACACACGATGATCCTATAACATCAATGTATTCTTAGATTTTTGTAGAGAAAATACATCATAAAATTTGCATCAAAGACTAGACCAAAAAAATCTTAATAAAACTAAAATTTTTCAATGACTTAGACCCCTCTTCTAGCCCTAGAATCTTAGTTAAACTAAATGAGATGCAACAAGATTTAGGCATAGAAGATAGTGATATCTATCCTTAAGAAAAAAAAATATTTACATTGTAAATACCACAAAAAAAAAAAACTTGGTACAATAGAAAATTTTCATCATGAATATTCTCCTATAGGGACAACTTTTGTTTCACCTTTTGTTACATTTCTTTATTGATGAGAAGTTAGTGATTGGCTTTATTGTTGTTGTTTCTCCTTAGAAGATGCAGCCAATGATTTTTTTTGATGGACCTATCTTTTATTTTGCCAGACTTACTTCAACTTGAGGCTCTCCATTCACATCATTGTGTATTGTTAAAACACCAATTATATCTAATTCCTTAGTTGCCATCTTATCAATTGGGACCATTGTGCCAATCATTGAAGTTGATTGTCCATTTTTATCTTCTTCTATTTGTACTAATGTATCAATTGTTTGATCTCGGTCCTCATCATTTTCTTTTGTTTCCATTTGCTTTTCATACACAAAGTCCTCCATCCATTTGCTGAAAATCATGTCATTGGGCCAATCAAAACTCAAGACCTCACATCATTTCTTAATCACAAAATATCCTACTTTATTGATTTCAACAAATTCTTCTCTAATGGAATTATAGAATAATCATAGTTTAACAACTTCCTTAGTTGGCATTACCCATAAAAAATGTTATTTTTTACTTATGAATCCATTTATTCGGTGGCATAATAAATCATCCAAATCTTTGCCCCATTCTTCCTTTTCTTTTATTTTGTCTATCTTTTTAAGTGCATGGGGATAGAGTTCAAATTTCTAACTTAGATACTTAGAAAGAAAAATAATTATTATATTTTTCACTATAAATCTATTTTCATAAAAATCAAACAAATCATTAGTTGTATCAAAAGTTTTTGCTATTTGTTCATAGGATAGACTAATAACTGGGACACACAAAAGGGTGACATCTTTATCCCTACCACTTGATTTTTTCATGATAGGCTTTAGAGAATCTTCACCATTCCTTATTTCATTCTACATATCCAAGATTTTCACCAATTGTTCATAAAATATTGGCCAATCAATCTTATCTACTAGGTATAAGATTGCTTTCCTGATTTTATCTTCATACAAATCATTTAGCTTGACATGGAAGGTCCAGACTTTATTCTTTTCCTCCTCAAATTCTTCAATAGTATAGAATTCTAGCCTTTGTGCAGTGTCAAGTAACTCTACCAAGGGATTTGACTTGAATGGTTCAAGTGGGGTTGAGAATAGGTAATTTAGGGCCATCTCGACTCTCCCATTTTTATTTTCCCTAGTTGCTTGTCCATTTGGGATACCTAAGTTTCTAGCTAATTTATACTATTCCATCTCTCCTCATATTCTTTTAATATTCTTTAATCTTAGCATTGAGTTCTAGAAATTTTCCTTTATCCTTTTTAGCAGCTATCACCCCAAAGTTTGTCATCTCTCAATCATTTTAGACACTTTTTCACTATCCACCTCATCTAATCTATAAACAATGAAACTACTTGTATGCTCAACACTTGATATTTCTTGTGACCTAGTTTTCTCTCTCTTTTCAGTAGACCATATCACTAGTGCTTGGTTATCATTGTTTTATTTCAAACCTTTATGTTTGCATATGATTTCATCCTCTATTTTAAACTGAGAATCCTTTTTCTTTCTAATAGAATTAAAAATCATGGCATTGGCTATGTCCTACTTAGGTAAAATCAAAATTCATAAGTCTTTCAATAATTGCCTTCCCCCTTCAGGGATTAATTATGAGAATTCATCCAAGAAGTTATCTTTGACTTCCTCTTCAATCTCAGATTCCAAATTATTAGGTTGCCTTTATTAATTTGAACTTACTTTCAAAATTGCCAATATTTATTCTCCACAAAAAGTAGGAAAAAGCTCTAGTTTTTACATAACATTCATCATCAATGAATTTTTGGGAAGCCTATGCAATCATAGGGTCTATTTCCTTACCTTTATAATTAGCAACAATAAGATCAAAAGATGGCACAATAGGCTCTTTAAGTACTCCTCCTTTAGTATTAGTAGTTGTAATCACAATGTCCCTTTTGCATCCAATTTTCCTCAACTATTGTCTCAAATATGCTTCATCATCTATTTTGAGTGGTGTCTAGCATGATGAGTATTCTCCTTCATGAGAGGATGAGCCATGCTCTATTCTTTTCTTCTTAGGGGCATGTGTGTCAAGAGGACTTTCAGACCTTGGCCTCTTATATGGAGGAACATATTCTATTTTTTGAGCCTTTACATACTCGCCCTTTCTTTGTAATGCATATTGCCCTAGGGTCACAATCATTCTACTAGTTAACCTCCTTTCTACCTCATTAACTTTGTTTGGGTATGCTTTTTTCAGAATTTCTTTCTTCTCATTCAGTGTTTGCATTATCCCAGTAAAGTTATCCATAACATATCTATTTTCATTTCCAAAAATTTTTAATCAGCTAAGGGATCATATTTTGGCTCAAAAGCATTTATAAAGTCTAAGACTTTACTATAAGCTATACACTTTTCTCTCCTAACCTCTTGTTCTTGCAATGAGAACTTATTTTTGATTATGTACTTAGTAAAATATACAATTTGTATCTGAATGTTAGCCTTACTCATTTCTCTAAGGAGGCCATATAATCACTCTAAATAACCAAAATGGCTATGGGATTAGGTCATCTAATATTTATCTAAAAATTTCCCTAGGTTTCTCCATCCCTTTTTAACAAACACAAAATGATGAATGACACCAATCATTAGAAAGAAAGTACCTTTAGATTTTCCTAGCAAATCACTCTCCTCAACTGATCTGATTTGCCATAATAATTCAACAATCTTTTCCTTCAAAGGTACTTGGTATGGAAGCACATGTAGCTTTCCCAAAAAGCCATAAACTCTAAAAATAGTAGAGACAACATATGGAATGATATCACCTCCAATTATGGCTCACCAACATCCCTTTGGCATGATCTTTAGGTCTTATTAATTCTAGTAAGGACTATGGTATTCTATGGCTATCCCTTCTTAGCAATAGTCTGAACCTTGGGGCAAAATACCTATCAAATCTAGTAAAATACCTATCAAATATACACTCTTTCCAATTCTAGTTTCATCTCTTTACAGAAAAATATAACTCCTTTTTATAAGCATATATACATTAACATAGAATACCAGAAAAAGGGCTTGTCAACTTTAGGTTTTTCTATCCCAATCAAGCCATTATGGATTTCTTCAGCCAAGAAAGAAGCAAAATCAAGAATTGAATTCATTCCATACTGAAGAGTTTGAGCAATAATAAGAACAATAGAGGCTGGGATGTTATCTTGTTCATCCATACCAAATATTTTGCAAAGAGAGAAATATAAGGCCTATTCCCTATGATTGAAATAATTTTTCAATGAGAGCTCAGGGGTATTATGTGTGACCAAGGGCAATGATCCAATTTTAACATATTTTGTTGTAATGACCCTCCCCTTAGATATACCCTTTGTGCATCATATCTAGCTTGAAGGTCTTCCATGTCAATTTTCTCATGAACAACATGGTTAGGGTTTAACTTGAAAACCTCTCTGATCTACTTTTTGGAAATCCTAAAAATGCTATCCCCTACATGGTTCATGAAAACCCTAGTAGTTGAGTCATAATTCCTAGCCATATGTGCTAGTAGATCATCATTAAAGAAGACTCTAGGGACAATCAGTTTACCTATGTCAATTTCCTAGTCATTTCTTATTGGATTATCTAGTTTCCTTTCCATAAACCACTTCTTAAAAAGTTCTAAGTCTCCCATAGACACTTTCACATCCCTCAACTAGTTTTTCATTGTCATAGAAATCCTCACTAACTAATAGCCTAGGGCTTTTCAAAATCAATTATCTACCCCTAGCCACTTCATTCAGTGATAGTGACATTTGTTCCTAGAAAATCATCATGAACTACACTTTTCAATTAATCTACTTTTTTATAAAAATCCTTGCATAGAGCCATTATTTGCAATTTACCCTAATATAATCACAATTTTTTACTTGTCAGAAGTTCAGATGACTTACCCACCTTTTCTTGCCTTTTCACCTTTGTAAATCACTTTGTAGATTACTAAAAACTTTGAAAATTTATTTCCTTAGGTCTAGAAATCTTCACATAGTGGGAATTTTGCAGTTTTTTACTAAATAATAGAGAATTTAGAATCTTATTATAGTTTTAAGTCTCATATGAGACAAAATTCATAAGGTTTAATGCATTAATAGTCAAATTTCATGTCGTGTTGTGAATTTTAAATTTCCACCATCAATCATGAAGCATTAGATGACCTAGTTTGAAATTAGAAGTGTTGTGTTCATGCTTTTGAATAATTTCCATGCATCAACAAGGCACATTCTTGCATTTTGTAAAGTTTAAGCACTATCAAAAAGTGGTGAAGTGTAGATCGTCGATCTACCATATATCAACAGCCAAGAAAAATCCTTAGATCTTCATAATTCTGACTTTAAAATTACAGGCCCATTGCTATTGTCACCTTCCAACTCAGTAACACATGGACTATCTTACCAATCATTGTGCTCCATATCACTATGCTTTTCCAACCTAGCATGACTTGATAACCTTCTAAGTAGCTAGCCCCAATTGTCCACATGCCAAGCAAGTGTTTTACTACTTTGGTTAAAGTTTAACTACTTTCATCTTATGGTGAAGTACCTTCCATTTATCCTCCAAATATCAATGGTGTTGTGCATTTTAACTCTTTTACAACTTAATCAACAAAGAAACCCAATAAAATTCATCACCTTTTTCCAACATGTTTTGACAACCAGCAACTATTGGTAGTACTATCAATTTTTTTTAACTAGGTGTATATGGAATCATCCTAGTACATGTGGCATGTAGGCATTTCCTCACTTCAACTAAACTTTGAGCACTTTTATATTGTAGGAAAGTGCTTCTCATCGATCTTCTCATAATCAATGATGTATATATCTTGTACCTCTTGAAATGCTTCAATGTCTTACATGACATCACTAAAGATACATGTCACTAGGGTGCTTTATTACATTAGGTAAACTCTACACATCTTCATGAAGTGGTAGTATACCCACTGTTAATCTTCCAAAGATCAACAGTTAAAAGATATAACACTAAAATGTGACCCCACTATTCAACTTGACCAATGTGATAACTTGTGATTTGAACATGCTCTAACAATCATTGAAAATTTTGAAAAGTTCTGATTCCCTATAGTTCTTTGTAGTGTATTAAAATTCTCAATGTCATGAAATTCTATGTGGCACAAAGATGATTTCTACATTCTCTAAAAGTCAACCAAATTCTGAATGTGAGCATGCACCAATTGTTGATCTTTTAAAGATCAACAGTTGATAAAGATTAACCATAGTGATTAAGATATTTTGTAAAGTATTAAGGAAAAAATCAAAGGTGAAATCATAGTTAATGCTAGGTTTACAAATGAAGGGTATTTTGAATTTTGAAAAAATGAATTAAAATAAATATGGGAAAAGGGTAAAAATAAAACCTTAGTGTAAAAACCTTCTCATGTGATTTTTATAAAACATGTTTTCTAGAAGTTTGAAAAACTTAGGGCACATGACAAGGGTTTGATGAAAAATTCAATAATCCTACCTAGGGTTTTGACATATTTCACAATTTTAACCACAAGACTAGGGTTTTTCACTATAGGGTGTAACAAAATTATAAAGTGTGCAAAACCATACCAACAATGTTTATCATTTCCTATAGAAGGAATAATTATTCTATCAATTTGTCTCCTACCTTTTGTATGGTTGTTTGATGATCCAAGGAAGCCTCTCTGAGCTTGTGTATGTGTAGTACCAAGCTCCCTAGATTCTCAAAAAGCATAAGACCTTGGGACTTTATCTAATATAACCATGCTCGACATACTTTCTAGAATTGTCTCTCTTTCTATAGCTTGAGTAGTAGTTTCTTTTTTTCTTCTACATATGGATTGAATTGACTAGAAAAAGTACTGCCAAGTGTAGACTTTATGTATCTACCAGCTCTCCATTGAAGGTTTTCAATATTTCCTTCTCTTCCATTAGTTCCTCCAACTTGTCCTCAATCATTTCATTATTTGAATCCCACATGTTCACCATGGAGTCATGAACTAGAATGCCAAGATTCAATGTTTTGATTTAAAAATCATCTTTTGAAAGCTTGCGAAATATTCCTTCCTTTTGAAGCTCTATAATTTTAACTAGCATATGGCCAATTGTTGAATCTATAGACAAGGCACTAACTATCTTCAATTTTTGTTTCTTCTTTGATGGCTAAGAGGAGGTGACTTGTGTAATCAATTCCTTTAACATGGTTACATCCTCATATCTACTCTTCTTCCTATCAATGGTCTTTTCAAATCAAGATTCTATAGAGAGCACATTGATAAAATAAGCAACAGGGAAGGAAACTACCTTGGTTATCGAAAGGGATAATGTATCCCCTTGTTGAGATGTTTCTTATTCCTAGCCATCCATGGGATTCCTATCACTATCCAAATTGATGACTTGAACAAGTGAGGATGGCTTAATGACTAATTTCTTTTGTTTCTTTCCCTTATCCTTATCACCTTCTTTCTCTCCATCTTCCCAATGTTTGGAAGAGGGCTAGCTCCATAGGTGGGAGTAAGTGGCACATTCTTTATTGAAGACTAGTCTTCTCCTTGGCCAATGGATTGTCATGGCCAAATAGGTGTTGTTGTAGTGGTCATTGTGGTCATAGATACAACTGACTAGGTGGCCCTAGTTGATACTACATCTATTAAATTGGTAGCTCTAGTATTTTTCTTCCTTGTTTAGGTCCACTCTGCCCATTTTTCTATTCTTTTAATTATCCCTTGCATGAGAATCTCCATTGTATCAATGATTGTCTCCCCAGGTGGGGTAGAAAGGATAGGTGTGCCCTTGATATTCTAATAAGATGTGGGGTGCATGTAGGCTCCATTGTTTACAAGATCAAAAACATCCACAGAATCATTATATAACTTTATTCCCTCAATAGTTAGTCATGACCAAAATCTCTCTTGATTTTGGTACTCATCAAGACATTCAAACCAAAATTCTTCAATATATGGTATATGCTAATAAGAATATCCCAACTTTAGATGATCCTTTACAAAATTCACTAGATCATATCGAGGCCTAAGAACCTCATAGTCTATCAACTTGATCTTTCTTTCAAAACTCTTTACTAGGTTCCTAGCATCTAATCTAGAGGCACATGAATATAGGCCTACTATAATAGTGAATGGAATACTAACAATATTTTTAATATTTTAACATAGGGTGCTCACCTATAGAATTTTTCAACACATCTTGACTAGAACTACCTTGTCCTCTAGATATCTAGGCAATCTCTTGGTAAATCTATCATAGGCTCATATTCTCAAATAGTAAAATCTGAAAAATTGAATCAATGAGCAACTAAACTTGGCTATGGTTGAAATTTCCTCTAGTGAGAATCTCTTTTTAGGGCAACCTTGCAATTCTTGACACAATCCTATTGTAAATGCATCATTAACAACTGCATATTCATTATAGCTCCTTTTTAGTTGTAGGTTTAGGTATAATTTATAGACCTTGGTGCACTCATCATAGTTTGGTATACTAGGGAGACTAGGCCACAAGTGTTCTGTTGCAAAAGCATAAACACAATGGGAAGAAATGTAGAACTTCTTGAGTCCTTTGGCAGAATTCAACCAAGAAGTGAGCTCATCACAGATGATCTATGTTTAATCAATCACCATATCTTTAACATAGATAACTTTTACAAGGAAGAAATAGGTCTTGATAAACTCTAAAATCTCCTCTCTTCCCTTCAGTCTAAGGAGGAGTGCTAGGATATCCACAATCTCTCACTTTAGGTTTATGCCAAACAAATTTTTCAACATTTTTCTCTTCTTCAAGTGAGCAGTTTGGAACTAGGTCCTCTACATGTCCTCCCATCTAAAGGTCTTTCTCTCATGAATCATGGACACAAAGGACTCGAAATCAATGCCACAATTTTTCTCTTATGTAAGGATGCCAAATGCTAGCTACACCAATGCCTTGTTAATTGACAAGAGAATGTACTAATCTTGAAACAAAATCTACTTTATCTTTTGATTGTATCTCTCAATGGACTCCTTTACTAACTCGGGTGCATGAACTACCTTTGGAAAGCCAATTGCCTCTACTAATCCACTCTCTTTGAGTTTTAGAGTGATTAGGTGAATGGGTTGGGAATTTAACCTCCTATGTAGATCACCCAAGTCATAGAACTTGAAGAATGTATTTGTATAATCTTTTAACTCACTTTCCAAGCCAATTAATCTTTTGTAACCAGAAGCTTTGATTACTAGTCACTATGATTGCACAGGATGCATTTCTAATAAATATCCATTAAATAAACTTTTAGAAACTAATTTCTTGTAAATTCAATGAAATAGATTTAAGGAAGAAGAATGTTGGTGCTACACAAATGAAATTAAGTTTGACTAATAATATTAACAGATGGATTTGCATTTATTTCCCTAAGAAAAGGATATTCAAAGTTTCTTTTTATTTGGAGCTAGAGTATTATGTTCCTAAAAGAACTCTTACTTAAAGTAAACTTATATGACTAAAAGTCACTGAATAGCATAACTACTTCACTTTGTGGAAAGTGCCTTACTTTGCTTCAAAATCTAGATTGTAGATATTCTTAGCAATATTAACATATGTAGGAAAGAAAGAAACACTTAACTTTTTTGCAATGTTATTTTCCTTTTATTTGGGATTGTAGCACAAGGAGTAATCCTTTTACTATCTTGCACACTTCATTCTTCCATTCTTCACCTAAGGCATTTAAAACTAATTTTTCTTCATAACGAGTTTGCATCTCCAACACTAACTTATCCAAAAGTATCTTTTGGGCATCTCCAAAGGATATTTAAATTTTGTGTAGCTTGACTTTGAATTCTCAAAAAATTTGGAAAAGAAGCCTATTTGGTTACCTTTAGGTTGAAAACTTCTTTCTTAGTAGCAATTTATGGATTGAAGCACAAAAAACAACATTCAATTTCTTACTTCATACCGATGGCCATGAGGAAAGACTTTGAGCAGTGCCTCACTTATTCTACTATGTAAATAATTCTTGCTTGACACCATGTTTACATTAATTGATCATTCAAACTAAGATTTGACTCAAGTTCATACAACCTTAGAAACAAAACAAAATAACTCAATTTTCATGAGTATATAGCAACAAAACCATAAACCCATATTGCTAAAAAATATTTGATATTGTCTCCAAAGATCTGAAAGAGAAACATGATGGCCTCTATCCATAGAATCATAAATCCTTGGGAATTTGGGAAAATCATATACATAGCCCCTTGAATCACTTTCCATGGCTCCAACCTTTGGATTTGTAGTTGGTGTAGTTTGCTTGATGGGAGAATCAGCTGGAGAGCTTAGAATCTATGAGATATTTAATATTAGGGAAATATTATAGATAATATGTTTTAGAATACTTACTTCTCATCAGGAGGACATAAGATCACACTCCATCCATGCCTAAATCACCTAATCCCTATGCACATTAGGAAAATAGGAAACCCACACAGAAAGGTTACGTAAATATATTGCAAAGGGAGACTAAGAAAATGAAGATATTAGAGCGCTTTGGGATAGATGAGAAGTAACCTAAAATAGACTTAGACACCTCATACTCACTTTAACCAATGACCTAAAGCTCAAAAAGGGAAAAACAAAAACTTGGCAACACAATCTTATGTTAAATAAATTAAAACATAGATATCTAAATTTCATGTACTATAAAGTTTATGTAATCCAATATCAACAAAGAAAACCTTATTTTACTTTATGTAATATACAATTCACTACCAAGCACATAAATTAGAAAATATTATAAGATATAATAAATATTTATATTAATGACATAAAAAATGTAGATGTTTTAGATACATATGTACCTTATAATTAGAAGACAAATAAATGAAGTATGATAATTTAATATATTAAACTTATTGACAAGACTTTTGAAAAAAATTCATAATCCAAGCAAGATACTCTATTAATATTCTTAAAATAATATTTAATATTCATACCTACTTTATTATTGATGTAGTCACCACTATCATATTAGTCTTGTGATAGATGAGGCATAGTGTATTCAAACAGTGGACATATGCCAAGATGTCACCCACATGAAATATTTACTTAAAGGCCTAGGTTGTATAATTTACTTCCAGTGTCCAATGATATGTCTCTCCTACTTAGACTATTTAATTCTAATATTGGTGTGGCTTTTTGCAAAGTATACAAAGATTCTAGATGTTGTGTTGCTATAACATTTCCATGATATTAAATTTGCATTGTGCTAGATAAATGTATTTTTTTTAAGAAATGAACATTTTCATTGGAAATATTAATTAAATATTAAATAATATGATTAACTATTTAATTCAAAACATTTTTAATGAATTTTAAATAAGTATATATCACTATTGCTAGATGTTTCTAGGGGAATGATTATAAAAATATATATTTACTTTGTTTTTATGATGTTGTAATAAGATCATAGCTAGACTCTCTTGACATCGATAGATAAGTATGTTCTTTTGTTCAAAAAGAACATGCCTCCAACAATGACTACAACATATGTAATAGTTATGTGTCCTTGACAATAGACCTAACAATATCAAATAATGAAAACTGGAATTTTTTTATAGCTAAGTTCATTCTTGAGAGCATTAAAACCAACTATTAAAATATGGTATTTTGCAAAAAAAATAGTTATTATCTATAATCTACCTGCAATACTTCCTTTTACCATACTACAAGAAATACCTTTGGTGGGTTCCAAAAATTCACTCTTTCGATGGAAAAAGTCTCAACATTTAACATGTATAGGTATCAGAGATAAATATTTCTTCCACAAAACCACAAAATAGTGAAAGACTGAACCTAAAAATTCTCCAAAAGATGATAATGCAATCCTTTCCCATGCAACTACAGAAGCCAAAGCTTGATATGAAGTACATGAATGACCATTAAAGGAAATCCATAATGAGAGTTTTTGAATCAGGAAAATCAATTCCCACAAAATTAATAAGGCTATAAAAGAAGCAAAATACCTATGAAAAGGAAGGATTTGAGGAAAAGATTGGGAACTTTATGGAGATAGAACTCTATGAGAACTATTTTGGCATCAAATTAAGATATAATTGTTTGAATTAAGAATGAAGCATAGGGATAAAAAATGGGGGGTTATATGGCTTTCATAAAATATTCATATGAAACATTCCACCTATGTGCCTAGACTATCTCTTTATGACATGTCATCTACTTGCCTAGCTATCTCTTCTCACTGTTCTTTCCTATCCACATTGTTTATGCATGTAAATGAAACCACAAATATTTTAAAGAGGTCAATAAACATTTTTCAAATATCCTCTTGAAGAAAGCATGACACAAGATTGACACTTTTTTGTTGATCTTAGAATGGTTTTAACAAGTGAGAGTCTATAAACTTAATTCATTTACTTAGTTCATTCCAAACAAGTAGCATATGTCGAGCACAACATGTATGAGTTAGAGGATGCCAAGTCAAAAGTGAGTGCCAAGTCACTCATGTGCTGAGTCACTCAAGTGTCAAGCATATAGTATATGCTGAGTCATTTAGGAGTTGAGTTAACAATACATGCTAACTCATTCAAATGTTGAGTCATGGTATTGAAATCAATATATGTTGAGCATCTGGGACTTCAATTTTTGAGTACAATAGTTTTGTCATAGTTGTTAGTATTGGCACAAACTACTATGTACACCATTTTTGAGCTGACTTATAAATTGAATTATGATATTTTCATAATAAGGACAAATCTTAAGTTAAAATCCCTATGCATTACATGCATCCAATCAGGTTAATGGAAGGTTTAAATAGAAAAAGGGGTGAATCATAGCCATTGATTCATACCTAACCCTAAGTCACCTAGGTCTTCTTAAGAAAGAAAAACCCTAAACTTTCTATGAGCTTAAAAGGGAATGAATGAATGATCAAGGAGAGTTTTGCATGTGCAAACCAAGACATTTATTGTGACCAAGGTATTATGATCTAAATTGCATTGCAAAATTTGTTAAAGGAGAACAGAGGAAGGAAATAGTGAACAAAAGAGAGACTTCTGATCAAGAAGGATCAAGTACATAATAGGATAGAGGTTATCTATCATCAAGAAAAAGAGTGCTAATTATAGGATCAATGGTGAGACATTCTAAGAAGTGAATTGGTTAAATCTCTTAACAAAGTATTCCTAACAGGCTATATTGAAATCCTCTAACAAGGTGCTTACTTAATTATGAGTTGAAGTAGACACACTTTTAATAGGTGTTGAAATCCTTTAACAAGGTAAGACCTAATAGTCTTTGTAAGCCTTTAAGAGGGCAAACCTTTCATATGGTAGATCACAGTTCATGATCAAACATTGTAACCTTCATTAGATACACTTTATTACTATAGTAGTGAAGATTTGTGGGTGTCATCCCCATTTCAATTTTATGTTCTCATTGGAGAGTTTTTGGGTAATCATATATTGTGTCATATGTGTGAATGCTTACTTATTTACATGCTTTAGTTGTATATGCTTCACATGGTATTTTAGTTTACTTATTGGACATGTGACATGGATGTGTGCTGAATATTTTATGGGTCAAAGTTTCAAGCACTGATTTACCCCACCTAGAAGTTTACCATTCCTGTTGTAATTCCAACATTTTCTAGTACCAATGTCTATCATCTAACATTGAATTTATTAGTACAAACATTTGGCATCCAACCTCATTTATTTCACAAGTGTATGCAGTGACATTTAGAATGAAATACTAGAAAGTGTAACCATGTGAAGGAACAAGTCAATCCTGATCAAGTCATCATGTAAAGTGGGAATCATTGGTAGGCCATTTCTATCACCATTTTTTTTTTCTTGACATCAAACCTTGAATTCTGATGGACATCCCTATAGAAGGTAGCTCATTGGCTAATTATAGTTGTTGTATTTTGGGTTTAACTTCATAGTGTTGTTCAATTTTATAGATATATAATATATTACATGACATTACTTTACTAATTTAAGATTTCATTGTTGAATCACTTTACTTTTATTGTGTCAATTATTTATCACTTTAATAAATAAATTTAAAGTTTGTATTTCAATAATTTCTCTTTTGACTATACATTACATACTTATAACCAATTATTTTGACAAATTATTATCTTAAAAACTAATGAATTAATTATATATATACATACATATATATACATATATATACATATATATATATACATATATATATATATACATATATATATATATATATGTATATATATATATATATATATACATATATATGTATGTATATAGATATATATATATATATATATATGTATGTACGTATGTATGTATGTATATTAACATATTTATCTATATCTATATATGTACATATATTTACACATATGTATATATACATATATATACATATATGTATATTTGTACATATACCTATATACATATATCTATATATACATGTTTATATACATATATATAGACATGCATACACACACACACACACACATACTTTCATGGTGATATATAATATTTATTTGAAAAAGTTTTATAATGATTATTAAAATTTGAATTAGATATATATTTTTAATATGAAAATTGCTATTACCATAAAATGAAAAAGTTAATAAATATTAGACCTAATTGTAATTCTAATTGACCTTTAACAAAATTATAAACTACAAATTTAAACTAACCTAATCTAATGCAAGTTTTAAGCATAATTTTAATTTAATGATAATATCTTTTATAATTAAATTATAGAATTAATTTTATTAATAGAATTTTTTTTTTTTGAAAAAGGGGGTAAAAACTTTATTAAAGATCAGAATGAAACATTACAAAGGAAGCAAGGGACTAAGGTCCCAAGGATAAAAAAAAGCATCAAACCAAACAAAGATAAAAAAACCAATAACATCATTTGTCACCATTCCTAGCACTATCCTCAACAAGAATATTAATTAAGTCAAGACAGAGCTCTAGAGGAACCAACTCCCACTCCTCAATTCTCCATCCCTCAACATGCTTAGAAGCCCATTTTTCCAAACAATCAACTTCCTTATTCCATTCCCTTGGAATATGGCCAAAAGTCACAATTTCCATCAAATAACTAATTTGCAAAATTTATTGCACAACCCTAGCCAATGGCCAATTAACATTACCCACTTTCTATTCAATAAGAAAATTTATCAAAACCGAGGAATCAAATTCATAAACTATCCTTCTCCATTCTAAAGCATGATATCTCTCAAGAGCGGCTATAATAGCTTTCCCTTCCACCAAGTTTATGGTATGTATTCCTTCATAGATCGAAATGAGAAAGATCACTGAGCCCAAGAGATCTCTACCTATCCCACAAATACCAGCCAAACCAAGATTAGCCCTTGAAGATCCATTAATATTGATCTTCAGTATGCCATAAGTGGGAGGTTGCCATTAGCCACCCCTATCAATTTTTTGCTTCATATGACTCCTTCTCTTAGCCTTAGTCAAGGCCAAAGAATACCCCAAAATCCCCAATCTCTCCACAAACTCTGTATCCCTTTTCCTCAAAGGAAATTCCACTTCACACCTAGCTTCTACTATCTATTGAACCATGCCCAATAACATTTGCAAAATTTGTTACACCAATCTCTATTCTCCATGAAAAATCCTTTGATTACATTCTAGCCAAATCTTCCACAATAATAAGATAGGCCCCACAAACCACACCTCCTACAAAAAGGATTCCATGGAAGGGTGTCAACCCATCCCCTACCAAAACTCAATCAAGGATGAAGTATGAACACAAGGATTTGTCCAAACACCCCACCAAAAATGCCAAATTTGGAGGGTAAAAGAACTATAAAAAAAACAAGTGGGTAGAATGCTCCTCATTAGCTTCACACATAACACAAATAGAAGAGCTAAGGAAACCCCTCTTCAAATATTGTCCTAGGTCAAACACTTTTTCTAGGACAACATCCATACACAACAATTATATTTTGGCCAAGAAATCTTGTTCCAAACCTTTTTCCACCATTGAATTTTATGCCCAACCAACTTATGAGACAATAACCTACTATAGCCAGAGGTTACAATATAGCTCCCCCTAGGATTGAGTGACCAGGAAGGTATGTCATTTTATTGAAGAGAGCAACATCTTCTACTAGAGAGGATACTATGTAGCACAACATATTCCTTGGGCAAACTAGCAACCAACCACTCATCTGGGGACTTCCATTTAGCCATCTCCATCTGACCATTGGGGAAAAAGGACTTAAAGTCACTCACCCTAACCAAAAAGCCTCCAAAAATCTCTAAAAAAAGAGTCAACAAGTTGGGAAACTAAGAAGTGATGGGAGGAAAACTATCCCAAGAATCAGACCAGAGTTGGGCCTCTGTCCCCCTCTTGCAAATCCACAATAATCCATCCTTAATAAGCATAGACCCTTTCTTAAGGGTGTTCCATATCATAAATCTCTTTCCCTCAAGGGGGTACCTAGAAATATCAAGTTAAGGAATCCTTGGGAGATACTTCTAAGAAGGTACTTTGGCCTAGCCCTTATGCTACTTATTACACCACCACTAGTATAATTTAGTAGCTACAGCCTCCTCAGTCAAAGTTGACTACCTCAAGCATAATCCACCATTTTTTTTGGACTACAAACCACTTCCCATCAAACCAAACTCCATTTGGAGGACTCCAAGAAACTAGCTCATAAAAATTATCACACCATAGAATCAAGATCCTTTAAAGAGCCCATATGGGCAACTTGGAGCATGCATCTATAAATGGGCAAAGCCTATACAACTGACTTAATCAACTAGACATGAGTAGTAAAGGATAACCAATGATGAGTCCAATGATTAAATTTTGCCCAAAATTTATCCAAAATTACCTACCAAGACTCCATAGGTAGTCTACTCACTAAGATGGGAATACCAAGATAAGTTAACGGGAGATTTTTGATATGAAATCTCAAATTATGAGCAATGCTTTATTGAATAGGACCTGGAGTATTGAAGAAGAAGATGGAATTTTGTCCCTCATTAATCTCCTAGCTAAAAGTAACCAGGTAAGATCCAAGATCATATGTAAATTAGAGGCCTCCATCATTGTAGCCATTTTCATCAATCTAGTATCATCCACAAATTGCAAGTGAGTTTGTGGAGATAAGGTGCCACCCCACCTCCAACCTTGAATGAGACCATCCTCCACATTCTATTTAATTTATCTCCCCAAGCCTTTAGAAAAAAGAATAATAAAACAAGGTGAGAGAGGATCTCCTTGGAAAATCCCCCTAGAAGCCCCAAATAGCTCAGAATGACTCCCATTAATAAGGACCAAAAAAGAAACTGAAGTAACAGAAGTTGAAACCCATTGAATCCAATCTTTTGCAAAGGAAAAAGCACTAAGAACCTACCATAGAAAGGACCACCTAACTTTTTCACAAGCCTTAGCCATGTCTAGTTTGATAAACATTGCTTCTTCATTTGAGTTGGCCATAGAATGGATAACCTTAGTTGCAATGACAATCCCATCCAAAATTTTCCTACTAGCTAAAAAACCACATTGCTTTGTACAGATCAAATCTATAAGCCCCTTCTTCAACCTATTAGCAATAAGTTTAGAAATAATCTTATAGATTACATTGCATAAAGATATGGGCCAAAATTGGCTTAACCTATCAACCCTCTCATCCTTGGGAATAAGAGCAAGAAAAGTAGCATTTAAAGTTGTTAACATCTACCTATTATGTTGAGACTCATGAACCATAGCTTTTAGATCAAATTTGATGATATCCGAGAATTCTTGAAAAAAATCAATTAGGAAACAATTAGGGCTCAACACTTTCCCTTTCTTTGTATTAAAAACAATCCCTTCAAGCTCTTCAAGCTAGATATCTCTCATGAGCTATTGATTCATATCTCCATACATAAGAGAGGGGATAAAAGAATGAATTTGTGCTTCCTCAAGAGACCCCCCTTGGGAGTCCTCTAAAAAGAGAGATTCAAAGTATTGCACTACCTCTCTAGAAATTTCCAGGAAGGAAGAAAGATGATCTCCCCTATCATTCACAAAACTAGAGATAGAATTTCCATGGCACCTAGCTTTCATAGAATTTAAGAAGATGTATTTTTGTCCCCTTCTTGAAGCTACTCAATTTGAGCCTTTTGTTTCCAATAGATTTCCTTTGGCTATTACCACTCTTCTAGGATTGTCATAGCTTGAGCCTTATCCTAAAGCAATTCATTTGTTACCCCATCCTCCCTTATCCTCCTTGTGATGCCATCTCAATATTCCTAGGATAACATGTTTGCATGGAAGAAATTCCCAAAGTGTATATGATTCCACCATTTAAGCTTAAATTTAACATATTGAAGAAGCTTAGCAAAGAAACAAATTGATCTGCCATAGGCTGGTCTACCTTTCTTCCAATAATAAGAAACCAAATCATTCAAAGATGAGTCCCATAACCACATGAGTTGGAACCTAAAAGAAGGCTTATGAAGCACCTGCATTGATTCTGTAGAAAGTTTAATAGGCCAATGGTCTAATCTTATCCAATCCAAGATCTTAGGGCAAGATGATCATATTCCTCTAACCCAATAACAAGAAACTAGAAACCAACCTAACCTTTCTATAATACAAAACTCACTGACCCAACGATTGTTCCAGGTGAACTAACCATTATTAGGTTTGATATCAACAAGATTCAAGGTATTGATATTGTCTTGAAGCAATAGTGTATATGTCTCCAATCTTCCAGTACCACTAGGCTTCTTAGCCAACTCACAAATAACATTGCAATCTCTAGCCAAAATTCAAGGATGGAAAGGAAACATGCTATAGATCAACTTGCTATGGGACCACAAACCTTGTTTACCCTAGAAATCAATAGGGGCATAAATATTGAAAAATAATATGACATTGCATGTCTCAAGGCTAGTAACAATCATAGACATAGAGGATTTAGAGGAAATCCACCAAAGAGGTTGGATTCCTTGAGGATTCTATAAGCACGTCAAATCCCTAGAAGCTCCATGAGCTCCAATACACTAGCACTCCCCATTTCTCCACAACTTAGGCATCAAACCTTGCATACTCTTAATAGATAACTTAGTTTCCTACAAAAATACAACATGAAGACCTTTCCTTTTGACTAAATCATGAACTACTTTTTGACTAGGGTTGTTGTTCAAGCCCTGTACACTCCATGATAGAACAATCATTTCAAGGGGCATGAAAAAATAGAATCCAAAGGCTTAACTACCCCTAACTCCACCAAATTCTTGCCAGCTAGTTTAATCTTTTCCACATCTATTTTTCTTCTAGCTTTAACAAATTTCTCTAGCCCACCCTTCTTAATATCTTTCTAAAAAATGCCCAATTTGGGAGGAGGCTTAATCTTCACTGCCAATTCTAAACCAATGTTCTGCCCAATAGACAAATAATCCACTCTTGCTATTGTAACAATAGATAAAGGGTTCTTGCACCTTAGAAATCCCCATTTGTTGATCTACTTTTGAGTGCTGACAATCATCCCCTTGTGGATCCATAGAAGAATCAAGAATAGGATCTTACTAAGCTAAGCCCACAAGACCTTGATCTATGTTGATCAAACTTGGGTTCACCTCTTGTTGGCTGAGCTCATCCAAAATCTCAAACTTGTTGAAGGTACCATTATCATGCCTTTCTTTAAAAGGCCTCTTTTGACCCCTGTTCCTATTTCAAGTCTTGATCAGGGAAAAACCATTAGTAGCACCTACCTCATTAGGATAAATTCTCTTCCATTTAACTATTTCAAGAAGATTTCTCACAAGTTGTGAAGGCTAGGACTCCCTAGGCTTGTACCTTTGGAATCTCTGCTATAAATGGTCATATTATTGACATAGCTAATAATGAAAAGGAAGAGTTTCATAGTCTAGATGCTACATCCAAGAAGAAGAACTCCCACACATCTCTATTGCATTAGGAAAAGGCCTACTTAGATCAATTTCAACACAAATGCATGCAAAAGTCATTACCATTTTACCCAAAGTCTACAATGAAGTCCCTATAAGATTTCTATGCACTAAGGGCAAAAGGTGCAACACATCATCTTGACAGCATTCCACTAGAAACAATGGTAGGCAAAACCACACTAGGACACAATTTAGAATATCATCTACTAGGTTGAAGCCAGCATGCCATGGATTGATAAACAACCTAACCTTATTATGAAAATAAGGACCTCCCTCAGATACCTAGTTGTGATCAATAGTGCAATTAAAAGTAACCATGAAATAATTTTTTGCCAACAACATTATCTCCATTTCCCCCTCTAGCTCCCAAGTCCTCTAGGCCCAAAACTCCAAAAATTGCAAGAAAACCCTCATCCCCAAAAACTTAGAATATAAGAAGTGATGTGAACAATGCTCAACATCTTTAGCAATCATCTCAATTGGAATAACCAATTTTGGCCTCTCCTTGCACTTCTTGAGAAAATCAGTAGTCTTCATAATTCTTGAGCCATTAGATAATCCAAAATACTCACTCCCAAAGTTTGGAGCAAATAGATTGTTATCCAATGTCTTCATCCTTTGATTTGAAAATTTATGGCTTATTGCTGCCCAAAAATCCAAGCGAGGGCTCCTCACTGATGTCTCACCCTTAGAATTGGCCATTAGGCCAAGGAAAAAACTAACTCCAAAAAATGGGAGAGGGAATCCTCACCCCACTTATATTCTAATCCCCTCCCAACACCAAAACCCACACCTTCAATCCTCATGCCCCACACAATAGAGAAGAGACAAAGGCTGTAGGCATGTAGAACCACCAGCAACAAGGAAATCTTCCCCCCTCAAGACATAGTGATAGATAATGTTGAATGCATGACCAAAAACCCACGTGTGGCCTAGAAGCTTGTCCTTTGGAGAATCGGCCCAAAGAAAGATGTGATAGGAATAGCCAACCCCCAATCCTAACCCTACAAACACCAAACACCCACCTTCATAGCACAAAGAAAACTAGACAGAGCTAGGATACGAATGCCCTAGCTTGAGTTGTAGAGTGATCACCCAAGAACCATTATCATTTCAATTTGTGCATCCCTCACAAGGACCATAAATTACTTTCATTAATATATTAAATAATATTAAAGAAATAAATTTATAATAATTATATGTTCATTCATTTAAAACTAAACCAAAGGTGCATTTTTAGCTACTATGTGACAAATGTATTCATTGAAATTTCTTGGTTGTTTTGGCCCATTCCCCATTCTATTATCAGTTTGAAATTTAATGTACAAGATGACCTAATTCTTACCCCACAACGTACCACACCAAAGGTAGGAACTTTGGCACTTGTGCCCCTTGTTATTGTTGTAATTTTTTCTCAAGTTTCTCTTTAGAGAACTAATAATAAAGCAACAATTCTACTAGAAGTTGCTCATCATTTTATAATATTTATTAAATAAGAAATATAAAAGATTTCTTTTATAATTTTAAATTTATTTAATAATTATAAAATTGATTTGAATAAACATAGTTCTAATATAGCAATATATGAGTTTTGAAAAATGATCAATTGTTTATCTCATTTCAGATCCTCTATGTAGACTTTATAATGTGAGAATTTGTGTTTGGCTAAAGAATAAATGTAGGACTAAAAATAGGTGTATTAATAGATAAAACTATAAAATCAAGATTGCAATTAAACTTATTGTTTGACATATAATTAGATTTGGAATTTGTCTTAGAATAAAGGGGAATAGGCTTATTATTAGATCAAATTATCAAGACACATTACAATTTGGATTAGGTTTTAACATGAACTCTAATGTTGGTGTTAATTTTCTCATTAAAATTAATTCTAGAGTTAGAAATAGGTTGAGAGAGTGTTGGGTACAAGATTATAGTAAGGATTATTTTGAGATTTTAAGATATATTAATATTTTTTATTTTAAAAAAAACATGTTTTATGGAGACCCAAAATTATATTAAATTCTTATTTAAGATATATCTTTGAAATCACAAAAAGGATCACTACTAGACAAATTAACAAAAGCTTTGGGTTTAACTATGGAGGAAACTCCGTAGTTAAGCGTGCTCAGGCTGGAGTAGTACTGGGATGGGTGACCTCCTGGGAAGTCCCGGTGCTTCACCCCTGTGAGCATCACCTAGATCGAATGAGTGCTAAGTGTTCCATTTATTCTCATGAGAGATGGATTCATGTTGAATCACTACTCATGAAACATGGGTCATCAAGTTTGACTCAAAATCACACAGTTAAATCCTGATATTCACAACACAATTTGACTAGCTATGGAAATCATCTCCTACTTATCAAAACCAAAACCAATTGGTGCTAACAAAAAAATGATAGCCACACAAATAAAACCACCATCACCACATATATTTAGAAAAAAAGACATGACTTTCAAAACACCAAGAGTTAGGTCAACTTCATAGAAGATATTATACAAGTTTTTTATGTTGGAATTACAAGTAGGAAAGGTAAACTTCTGAGAGGGGGATGAATTAGGAGTTTAAACTTCAAAAAATAAAACTTTCATCATTCATACATCCCATGCATTCAATATGAAAACTAAAATACCATATGTATCAATCATGTAAACATATAATCAAACACACACATACCACCAGATATGATTACCCATAAACCCTCCAAGTGAGAAGGTAAAACTAGGGTGAGGATGACACCCAGAAATCTTTACTCCTACAACAATAAAGTGTAGCTAATTAAGGTTACAATGGTCTGACCACTCATCATGGTTTTCCTTGTGAAAGGCCTACCCTATTAAAGGCTAGTCCCACCTTATTAGAGGTTTCAATACCCTATTAGAAGTGTACCTGGTTAAAGGACTTTAGGTCATTCACTTGGAATGCCACCCCTTTAAAGGATTTAATATAGCCTATTAGGACTACTTTGTTAAGATATTTTAATTGAAATCACCTATTAGAATGTCTCAACATAGATCTTGCGATTGGCACTTGTTTTCTTGATAATAGATCACCTCTGTATAATCTATGATTTGATCCTTAATGATCCGATATATCAATGTTTTATCCTTTTCTATCCTCTATTCTTCACAAACTAAGTCGATAATACACTCTTGCTACTAAGTCACCTTGAATGCTCTACAAACTATCTTGTTCACTCCTTTAGTTCGATCATTCACCATTTGTTACATTGTTAAAAAGTTTACAGCTTCATCCTCCTTAAGAAGGCTCTAGTGGCTTGGAGTTAGGTATGAATCTATGACTGAGATTCATCCATATTGCTGCTTAAACCTTCCTATTTTCTAATTTGTTGCATGCAATTACATAGGAAATTCAAATATCGATTCATCCTTATCTCCAAAAGATTGAAATCTGTCCCTAAGTTTTCTTGAAAGTGGTTTACATAGTTATTTGTGCTATTACAAACAAATATATCCAAATTGCATCACTTGACATATAGAGTCATTGATGCTCAGCATGCATTGTATTTCCACTTATGACTCGACACCTAAATTGGTTAGCATTAACTATTTTATTAGCACTTGAATCACTTGGCATGGTCTATCTACTTGATACCTAAGCGACTTAGAACATGAGTGACTTGGCACTCATTACAACTTAGTATAGTCTAATATTTACATGTTGTGCTTGGCATGTATTACTAGTTCAACATAAACTAAGTAAATTATTTAAGTTTGTTGATACTCACTTGTCAAAACCAATCTAAGATCACCAATCTCCCCCTTTGATATGAGTGTCAAAGACACTTAAATGGACATAATTAATCTTAGTTTCCTTGAGCATAACATATCCATGACTCAGCTTATATACAAAATTTTGTTGTAACCTATATACCTTAGAATTGATAACTCTCCCTAAGTTAATTTGTCTATTTTGCATCCAATATCTATGCTTGTCTCTAACTTCAATGTGTTGTATCTGATACTCTTTCATTTGATCTTTTGATATGCTTAGTCATAGCTGATATCTATATCTCTATACTACCTTTGCTTAATGAATCTTTCAAAAATGTATTAAGTGATATAAAATTTATTAGTTCTTCCTTTCTTTGCTCTTTTCCTACTCTCTACTCTCTATTTTCTCCCCCTTTTTTTATACTCTCCCTTTTGCTTTGGTGTATTCTCCCCCTTGCTTAATTACTCCCCCAATTTGACACTTATGTGAAATGGGAAATACATGTATAGTGTGTTTACCCAAAAAGGATTTATGGACTTTATTATTTTAAGAGTTGCATCCCAATTGTCACATGCAACATCTAATGACTTGAGTTGGATAGCTAGCTTAGCTACAAGGTGTACTAGGCCATCTAGAGTACAAAGATTGGGGTCTTTCTTCAGTAGAATTTTTACATAAGCTAGTTCTTTATGGAGTATTTCCATGTGTTGGATGAGGGGTACTTGAATGTTGGCTAATTTGGTTCTGATGTTAGCCTCTTTTGCTATTTATAAAACTAATTGACTTTGTGATTGAACCAATGTATGAAAATTCTTCTCACTCTAAGTTGGGTTCTGAGGTAGTTGAGTATCTAATATGTTTAAGTTCCTCTCTAAGCTTAGAATATGATGTTCGGTCTCTGGGTGAAGAGTGTAGGATAACTCAATTTTGTGTATAATGAGAATATATACTCAAGTACCTTCTTCACATCCACAAACTTTTTAGATCATTTAAGAAGTTTTGCATTAGTATCTAGGTCTTCATTATTTATCTTTTCCACTATGTTTGGCAATTGTTATAGTAGTGGCTTGGTTTCTTTAGGAGTTGGTAGGCTGAATGCATCTAAAAAGATGTCTTTAATGTCTTGAAGAGCTTGGTTCTGCCTATTTTCTCTATTGTCATTGTGTCATAGTCATATTTAGGAATCACTATCTCTTCATCTAGAGTGATATCTCTACAATAAATTAACTTTTCAACTTTGGAAGAGCTTGAGCCTAACACTAAGATCTACAATAGTATAGCTTTTGTACTTGGCTTTTGAAGAAGTTTTGAAGGAGAAGTCCTAGATATTGGTAAAGCTACAAAATGCCTGTTTGGCTTCCTACTCCTTTACCTTTGGTGTTTTCTCATCTTCTTTAGGCTTTTTTTGTTCCATGAAAATGACATGACTAGCATCTTGTGCTTGTACTTAAGGTTCAGATGAATTTATTTGTCCTGTTTGCTCTTTTGTTGTCTCTTATTCTTCTTCTACAGTCTACCTCTAATCAATTGTATCTATTTTCACAAATGTATCAACCTTAGTAGATGTGTCTACTATTTTATGACTTAGAGGTTGTACTTGAGTAACTAAAGTGATGGTAGAAGGTGGTTCTTGTGGATTCACCTTATCCCTTGTGACCTCAGTTACTTCCTTTTGAAGTTCTTCTACACTGACCAAAATTGGATTATTTCATATTTGTGCTTGGAGTGTAGATTGATCTAGAATTTTCTTCAAATCATCTGTGGTTAATGGATTGGTATTCTGAGCTAATGCATCAGAGACATCCTTGATAGTTATAGTTTTTTCAATTGCACTTATGTCATGAAGGGGATTGGCACTCGACATGTGTGTGTCTCACACACTCTATTTCTCTTGTTGTTGTTCAGTTGTTGTCGTGTCATCATCTTTCCCTTCTATTTCCTCATCAACTATATTTTCATCATCATCATCATCATTCCTACCCTCAAAGGGGTCCTCTTCTCCTTATTTCACAATTTACAATAAATCAATAAGTTTCCACATTTGGGTTGACTTCTTCACAACATCTTCAATATTGTTTTGAAGAATGCTAAAGGCTCTATATGGTGGTGTGAACCTTTTGTTGGTGTTTTAAAACTACTAAACAACAAAATGATCAATACCAAATTGATACTACTCACACAACCTAAGGATTAGCCAATTCCTATTAACAATAACATGTGTAAACCATTTGGACCCAACTTCAACAAAACTAAGGATGGCTTTCTACTATTTAGGCTCTACAAAACTAGGGTGGGTATACCTAAGGGATGATTCCAACTGAATGCTACTATATGAGAATTATATTAGTTTCATTCTGATTATCATCTTCTATCTTTAGATACATACATAACTTTGACATTTTAGATAAACTACATCCCATATAGCAGATTTGGTCATAATTCTTCTATAGATTTGCAAGTATTCCCAACAATAATGGCTAACTACGGCTAAAACATTCCATGCAAACAAGTGCTAACCACCTTTGAAAATATTCAAGAAAAGTAAAATAAATTTGATTGGGATTTTAGATTTGATGCTTACTCATGATATACGTATCTGCAAATTGAATTAATTTGATCAGTGTCTATTCCATTGGGATTCAAAGTCTATTCCAATGTATAGAGCTAGTGTGTTGCATTACAATAAATATTATCAGTAATTCTTACTAGAATTCATCCTTGTAGAATCCTTTCTATTACCATAGCAATCCCATAAAATTCATCAAAACCTTCCCTTAATTCATTGAATTAATAATAGTAATGAATTGCATTCAATTGAACAAACTTTACTCACACAATCTTGAAATAACCAAGTAACAACAAAGGAGACAAAATTCAACAAGAATTAACAGGGGGACAACTCAAATCTGTATTAATTTTCCTTGAAAATTGTATAAAATTGTAATAAACTTAGAATGACTCTAGAAAGAAACACAAAGATCACACAATAGTAATGTATTCTCATAAAATTTATAGAGAAGATACATCATAAAGTTTGCTCAAAGACTAGACCAAAAACATCCTAAGTATAACTAAAAATGCATTAGAAATTAGACCCTTCTCTAGCCCTGGAATCTAACTTATATAATGTGAGATGCAACAAACTTCGGGCATAAAGAACTAATAAGTGTCCTTTTACAAAAGATATTTACAAATTGCTGCCACAAAAAGACAAAATTGTGTGTAATAGAAGAAATTAAATGTCATTATATTCTTTTGGTAGGCCCCTTTATTATTACATCTCTTGGAACAATAAAGCTTTATGATTTGATTCTCTAATTATTCTAAATCCTCTAAATAAGTGGCTATGAGGCTTGAAATTGATGTGTCCTCTTTAGTTACTTGCAAGTTTACTTTAACTTGCTGATTTTCTTTGTCTTCATCATCAACTATTAAAGTAATAGTTACACTTGCATCTCCTTGTACCCATCACCTTCTTCCATCAATTCTATAGACATAAATTGTTCCTTCCACTCATTGTAAACAGTGTCATTAGGCCAATCAAAATTTAGGATCTCCCATTGTACAATTACTAAAAAATTCCCAATTGCTTCTATTTCAAAAAAAAAAATTTTGATGGAGCTATAAAATAAATGCACCTAAACCAACTCCTCATTGGTCATTACCCACAATAAGTGCCATATTTCATTTATTGCACTATTCAATCTTTGACAAAATATTTCATCCAGTTCTTTTTTCCATTCCTCCTTCTCCTTTATTTTATCAATAGTTTTGAAAGTACTAGGAAATAAATCAAACTTTTCAGCTATATACTTGGAGAAACTAATTTTCACTCTTATTTGAAAAGAATCCTATTTGTCATCAAAATTTTCTAGCTTATCTAAAAAATAAAAAATCTTCTCTATCTGGTGATAGGATAGCTAGATGACAGATACATACATGATAGTAATATCATTATTTCTCTCAGTCCATTTCTGTACAATGGGTTTCATTCTCTTTTCATTTCCTTTTAATTCATCCCTTATGGCTGCAATCCTTGCCAACTAGTCAAAAAATGTTGGCCATTCTATCCTATCCATTAAATACATTACACCCTGCCTTATTTTTTCTTCATATTGATTGTTCAACTCTACATGCAGTGCATATAACTTATTCTTTTCTTCTTCAAATTCCTCTACAATGTAGAATTGTGGCCTCTCAGGAGTTTTTGGTATCTCAATGATAGGGGTTGACTTAAAGGGTTCAATAGGTGTCCTGGGGGGGTATACAATCCTAGGTCTACTAGATTCTCCCACTTTTCTTTTCTCAAGTTGCTTCTCCATTTGAGATACTTGGTTTTCCAATGATTGTATTTGTTTACCCCTATCTTCATATGCTTTCAAAACTTCCTCAAATTTAGCATTAAGTTGCACAAACCTATCATCTTCTTGTCCAACCACTACATTTCCAAATTTCATCATTTTTGTAGTCATTCCAAAAATTTGTTTGCTACCAACCTCACTAGCCCTAAATACTGTTAGTGCACCAATATGTTCTGCACTAGAGATTTCTTGCATTCTAGTTTTATCTCCCTTATCAATTGACTAGATTACTAGGGCTTGGTGGTCATCACAATATTTAACTCCCCTATGGGCCTGCAAAAGTTGTTCCTCTATTTTATATTGTACATCTTTTTCCTTTCTACTTGAATAAAAAATCATAGCACTAGCTATGTCCCATTTTGGCAAAATTAAGGCTCCTAACTGCTTGACCAATTGTCTCCTGGCCTCAAGTGTGAACTGGGAAAAGTCACTCAAAATCTTGGCCTTTACCTCTTCCTAAATAATATAGTCTAGTTTATTAGGTTTCTTTGTTGTTATTTTCTCACATGTTTTCTCAAAATTTCCTATATTATTTCTCCACAAAAATTGTGCAAAATCTCTAGATTTAACAAAATTTTCATCATTAATAAATTTCTTAGAAGCCTGGGCAATTATTGGATCTATCTCCTTACCTTAATAGTCAACAATTGTAAGGTCCAAGGAGGGTGCAAGAGGCTCTTGTGGTTCTCCACTTTCTAGGTCTATGGTGGTAACAATAACATCCCCTTCTCCACCAATCTATCTAAGTTGTTCCCTTAAGGATGTTTCATCATCTGTCTGAATTGGGGTCTAGCTTGGGGAGTACTCTTCTAGATGAGAAGAGGATCCTTGTTCCAACTTTTGCCTCTTTGGGGCACTATCTATAGATGGTCTTTCTAGCCCTAGTCTTGCTTGAGGGGGAACCTGTTGTACATGTTGTACCATCACATATCCTACCCTCTTCTGCAAAGTATATTAAGAATACTACTCATTCCAAATTGTAGTGTCTAAGCCATAATAAGAGCAATAGATCCTTTCATATGCTCCTCCTCGTCCATCCCAAAAATTCTGCACAAGGTGAAATATAATGCCTGAGCCCTAGGGTTGAAATGTTTCCTCATTAATGGTTCTGGTGTATGGGCTATGACCAAAGGCAATGCACGAATCCTAGCAAAAATTTGTTGTAGAAGCACTATCCTCAAATATGCCCTCTGTGCATCATACCTAACCTAAAGGTCATCCATATCAATTATCTCATGCACAACATGGTTAGGGTTTAGATTGAAAACTTCACTAATCAACTTAGGAGAAACCTTAAAAAGATTGTCTCTAGCATAATTCTTTACAAACCCAGTGATATGATCATATTTTTTGGCCAAATCTGTAAGTAGACCACTATCAAAGAAAATCTTAGTTACTACATGTTTCCCAATGTCAAATTCTCGAACATTTCTTAAAGGGTTGTTTAGGTTTCTCTTAGCAAACCACTTCTTAAACAATTCCAATCCTCTCATAGAAACCTGGGCATCTCTTATCCATCTGGCTCTGTCATAAAATCCCTTGGCTACAACTAACCTAGAGTGCTTTGGAATAAGCTCCCTCCCCTTAGTTATTTCATTTACTAACAATGAGAGTTGTTTAAGGAAATCATCATGGACATCCTTCTTAATTATTTTTTCCTTAGAATTCCTTTTTGTGGAGGCATTTTCTAAAATTTTAAACTTTCACGACACCAAATTCTCACTTTTCAGAAGTTATAGAGCACTTACCCACTAAATTATGCTTCTTTCTATGTAATTTTCATTGCAATTTACTAAATTAGTTGGTAGAATTTTTGTGCCCTAGCTTCAGAAGTTCTTTATGCTCTGATAAACTTTTTGCACTTCAGTGGTTCAATAATGGTGAAATCATGAGTTTTATTTATGCATTGAGATCACACAAAAGAATTCTAAGTAGTATTTATTTCCATTAGCCATTATTTGCATGCTCATTGATTTTAGTAGATCACATGGTCCCAATTCAAAAAAGAAAACTTGCTTTATTGCTTTAAAAATCTTGCCACATGTTGAATAGGTGCTTCCTTGCATTGCTTAAACTTCTTGTCATATGAAATTGTAGGCAAGCACCGGTTGTTGATCTTCCTCTAGATCAATGGCCAATAGAAATAACACACTTTTATGGCAACAAGTGGAAAATGCAATACAAATAGCATAATGAACATTCCAAGATAGCATAGAGCATCCCAATTTGGTCGCGAATAGTCCCACTTTGCCATATGTCATGTTAGTGCTTTCCTATATTGTTTAAACTTCTTGCATCTTGAAATTGTGAGCAAGTGCTAACACTTGACTATAGATGAATCAACAATCACAAATTATTGTACTTTGATGATACCCAGTCAGCTATACTAGCCAATAGAAAGAATCCATGTGAATCAATGCCTTCTAGAAAAATTCCATGAAAGTGGGTCCCATATCATCTTCTGAGAAAGTGGTCCTTGATTTTACTTTCACCACATATTAGGCTAGTGCTTCCCCACATTGCTTACTAGTGATTATTTTCATGATGCAAGCAAGCACTAGCTATCAACCTCTATAAGATAAATGGAAGCAAAGCTTAAACACTTTTTACAATCTAAGATGGAGGTGTTGACATCACCATGGACACATGTCCACATGGTGCTTACCCACATTGCTTAAATTTCTTGCAAGTTGTTAATGCGGGCAAGTACCCTTTGTTGATTTGACCAAGATCAATAGTGGACCAAAATATTTGTCTTTTATGGTCCAACCACCCAATTTGACCAATGAAATAACTCCTTTTAGCCCTCATGCTTTGAAAAGCCTAACTACCACATTAATTGTTGGAATCTCTACGCCCATGACATCATCGCTCCTAGATTGGCATACATGTCACATTTGACCGATGAACATGCTTGAAATATTATAGTTTTACAACATGGCATGATGTAGCAGTCTTTTCAAAACCCAATCCCACTTGGCCATGTGGCACAAGGGTGCTTGCCTACATTATTTAAAAGTTGAAAAGTGTCTTATTGTGGGTAAGCATTAGCCACTCATCTTTAAAAGATCTATGGTCTTGAATATTCAGTGCATCTTTTCCAAAAAACCCTTTTGAATGGCCCCACTATAAATACACATCAACATCTTTTTTACACAGTGGCATGACTCAATACAATGCCCTACATAGCAAGTTTGACCTTCACCACATGTTAGATTTGTGCTTCCTTGTATTACTTAATATTCATGCAACTTCATAATGTGGCCATGCACTAACCATAGATCTTACATAGATCAATGATTAAAAGTCTTACATGCTGACCACATCGAGTCAATTGGATGACCAATGAGACACTTCACTTTAACCGAACTCACTTGACATCTACCATGGAAGATATGTCATTATTACCCTCTAAAAAGGTAGGCCCATGATGTCACATCATGTTAAATGTCTTATTTGCACTTCCTTGCATTGATTAATTCTTGTGCATTTTCTCATTGCAGGCAAGTGTTGGGCTTTGATCTAAACAAGATCAATGGTGCATAAAAATTGGACATAAAGTAATACCTTCACTTAAAAGATCAACCAATGACATTGTGGGAATTTTAGAACATGCACTAATGGTACTAACAAGTCTGTTAAAAAGTTTTACCAACTTTGATAGGTCATAATCTTTGCAGTGCACTAATATTCTAACACAAACAAGGGCTATGTGGTTCAAAGGTGTTTTCCTACAATAGTTAAAAACCTTGCATTTCAATGTTGTAGGGAAGCACCCTCCATCAATCTAACCAAGATCAATAGTGGGTCAAAAAGGTACTATAGTAAAACCTTTCAATAAAATATTCAAAATAATTTCAGTAAAAAACAAGGATATAAAAATTTTAACAAAAATTTATGAAGTCATCCTTGAACAATTTTAAAACTTAGGGTAAAATGTCCTGCCTAAAGTCATTTTGAAAAAAATTCAAAAGTTTTTCAAAAGCTAGGGTAAAACAAGATAAAGCTCTAGGGTTTTTAATGAATTTTACCTAGGGTCTTAACCTAATTTCAAGATTTTCAAGGCACATAGTAAGGCTTTTTTTACTGATGAATGTACAAAACATGAATGATGAAAAACCAAGCCAGTAGTGGCTCTATTCGAGGACATTGAATTCTCTTGATTCAAATGAGGGCTCAGAATTTCTGGGAGAAGTAGACCATAAAGATTCGTTACAAACTAACAATTCTGAGAGAACAACAAACACATGAAAACTATGTACAAAAGTATAGAAAAACCCTAAACTACTATTCATGGAAGAAACAAGTATTTTTTCAAGAAAAATACCTTTTCAAGAACTGTCCATAAATTGGCAGTTCAAGAATGTTGTCTAACAAGTCTTTAAGAATATAAGAGTCTTCTCCCCAAGTGTTTTCAATCAAATAGGGGCCTAACTAGATAGGATCAAATTTGCCATGTTTTCCTTTTTCCTCAACTCTAGCATTCCACATAAGGACTAAATCTCAATCTTAAAACTTTTTGCTTATGGTCCTCTTGTCTTATAATTTCTTGAATTGTAATTGTAACTTTTGGTTCCTGAGGGATGCTTCTCTCCTATTTTCTACTAGTCCTATTAGCTCATCCATCCTTTCTTGCATTTCATCAACGATATCCTAATCATACATTTGAATGTAGTTATACAAGCTCATTAGATTTTTCTAAGGTATCCTTGCCTAAATTCCATATACCATATCAAATAGGGCTACTCTAATAGCTTTCTTCATAGTCACCCTATTAGCCCATATTACTAGTTGCAACTTAGAATCCCATGCCTTCTTGTTATCATTCTAGGTCATCTTTATAACTTTTGACAAGCTTTTATTTGTGAATTCAGCTTTTCCATTTCCTTGTGGATGATATGGGGAGGATGTTGATCTAGTAATTCCATATTTGTCACAAAATTTTATGAATTCCTCAAATCTAAAAGACATAGCATTATCTGTTACAATTCTCTGAGGGAAACCAAATCTGGAAATAATGTTGTTGAGAAAGAAATTATTGACAACTTTACTAGTCGCATTTCTTGTAGGGATTACCTCTACCCATTTTTTGAAATAATTAGAAGCAACTAAAATCTAGGAATTGCCAGTGCTAGATTTGGGAAAGATCTCACCTATGAAATCCAAACCCCATTGCTAAAATGGTGCTTGAACCTCAACTGGGTTTAATGGAGTATTACCTAAGAACTTTAGGTTTCTAGAAAACCTTTGATAGGAATCACATTTCCTAACCATGATTTGAGCATCTTTAAAAAGGGATGGCCACCAAAATCTAGTTCTCATCACCTTGTGTGTAGTAGTCTTGGTCATATAACATCCTACGCAGACTCTAGCATGCATTTCATTCAAAATTTCTTTTGTTCTCTCTTGATCAACACATTTTAATAGTATTTATTTAAAATTTCTCCACCATAAAATATCCTTGATAATGACATACCTAATGGCTTGTAACTTAGTACTCCTCTTTTCATTTTCAATCAAATCGAAAGGAGCTTCCATGTGTTGAAGATAATGGATAACATTAGCATACCAATCACAATGATCCATGTCACATAAGTTAGATATGAGGTCATCAACTACCATATTTATCATATCAACATCTAGATTAGATTGAGCCATGAGTTTAGCCAAACCTTGATCCCTTACCAATTTAGTTATCTATATTTCAATGTTAAATTCTTGGATCCTGTTGGTACACCTACATCATCTCCTTGACACTTCTTGTTCATAAAATATGTCTTTGCCAGTAGCACTAGGTACAAATACAATGACAATAGCACTGATCAAGTAGCATCTAAATGCCTTAATAGCCTTTACTAAACCATATACTTGTTTCTCATTAATCTCATATTTTAATTCAATAGGCTACAGTGACTTACTGAAGAAAGAAATGGGTTGTTCATATCCTTCTTCATTCTTCAGCAACAAGACTGTAGCTACAGTATGGAAAGATAGAAAAGAGAGGATGTGCATTGGTTTTGTGTAATCTAGAGTCCTAAGGACTAGAGAATTCTAAATAGTAGTTTTAATATCTTGAAATGCCTGTGAAGGTTCATCATCCCAATTAATAGTAGCTCCTTTCTTGAACATTTTAGAAATAGGTCTACTAATCTTAGCAAAGTTTGTAACAAATCTCCTTAGAAAGTTAACTTGCCCAAAGAAAGCTTGGATTCCTTTCACATTCTTTGGCTTAGTGACTTTATCAATGGCTACTACTCTTTCAAGATCTATCTTTACTCCATCCTTTGATACTATATGTCCCAATAATTTTCCTTCAGCTACCCCAAATGTACACTTCTTAGAGTTTAATGATACTCCATATTCCAAGGCTTTGATAAATATCTTCTCCAAGTGCTTATAATGGTCTTTAACCTTTTTAGAATAAGCTATGAGGTCATCTTGGTACACAACTATACACTTATTGATGTACTCATGGAAAGTCACATCCATGACTCTTTGAAAAGTGGCACCAGCTTTAATCAATTCAAAAGGCATTCTAACATATACATAAGTTCCCCAAGGAGTTTTAAGTGTTGTCTTAAACTACTTTTCTTCTTTTACTAGGACTTGGTTATATCCTAAGAACCCATCCATCATAGACATAAGTTTAGGCCTAGTTACCTATTGCAACATAGCTTCGATGTTTGGTAACCCATAATTATCTTTTAGGGAAGCAATGTTCAAGTTTCTAAAATCTACACACAGTCTGATATCTCCATTCCTTTTTATGACAGGTACTAGATTTGAAACCCAAGTGGAATGTCGAATATGTTTAACTATTCCCCCATCTCTTAACTTCATTAATTCCTCTTGCATTTTAGGGGCTAGAGTGTGATTAACTAGTCTCTATTTCTACCTAAAAGGTTTTACATTATCCTTAAATGGTATGACATGTTCAAAAGGATCTTCTCTATAGGCCTTTAAATCATTGTATGACCATGCAAAAACATGTCTATATTTTCTCAGTAGGTCAATCAAAGGCTTTCTTATTTTAGCTAATAAATTCTAGCCAGTATAAACTTTCTTAGGGCCTTAGTAGTACCCAAATTTATCTCTTCTAGCTCTTAAGGTTTACAATCTTTAGTCCCAAGAATTACCCTATCTTGGTTATCAAACATGTTTTCCAAAAAAACCAAACCTTTAAGTACTTCATTAGTTTTTAATTGTATAACCTCCTGACCAAAGATCGTTTCCTTCCCATCTATGGTTTCAACCAAATTATTAGAGTTCAATTCTTGACCATGGTATTTATCTTCATTTAACAAGAAATTCACAATGTCTTTGTCATCTTCAAAAACTTGCCAATGTTTAATGTTATCAGGTATTGAGGGTCTATTTTGAACCTCAATCTATAAAATTCCTATGAATGATATCTCATGGGGTTTAATTGCTACATTTTCTCGTAAGTCAGGCATCTTATTCTGAGTTCTATCTCTCCTGATATACCAAATGCATCAAAACATTCAATCTAATCCCAAACAACATTTCTATACTATTTTAGTCTTTTATTCTTAGAAGCATATGTTCCCCTTATCTATGAGATAATCAATTTAGAATCACCTATAACCTACAACTTTTTGATCCCATGATGGGTAACAACTTTTAACCCTAACAATAAGGTTTCATATTCAACTATATTGTTAGCACATGAAAAATTTAGGGTAAAGGAATATTTGAAAGTGTTTTTCTCTAGAGAAACAAAAACTACCCCCAATATGATTAACCCTTGGCTCTCTATCTAATTTAATAGCCTTATCCTCTATGTGAAAAGTTGCATAATTTAGGTCGCATTGTAGGCTACCTCCCATAGGAGGACTCCATTTTCTAGAGAGCAACATTCCATAATGTGGAGGAATATCAATTACCAAGACTAACTTGGTCAATTCTACCTCAAGGTATACATCTAGCTTAAATGGTAGAGTGTTTATAGTACCTATGATTGGGACATCTCTAGCATCCATACCTCAACATCTACCTTATTTAGTATCTACTTTCAAACCTAGAGCTTACATTGCTTTGAAGGGAATGATGGTATTAGAAGTTCCTGATTCTATCATGCAATTTTTCAGGGTCTTTCTTTCTATACAAACTAAGAAAAAATGGGTCAATATCTTCTATGTATGCTACTAATGAATCATCCAAGAACATTTGTGGAATTTGGGACATGATACCACTATCTTCTATTACTAAGGGGGTCTACTAAATGGTATTTTTCTATATTGTTGTTATTATTTCTGATCCCTTTCAACCATGACAAAGCTTTACTCGTATGCTCTTTAATTCTAAATAGTTCAAAAAAGAGTACCTTAATAGTAATTTTTGAAAACATGGATATCATGTCAATAGGATCAGACATAGTCCATTTCACAATAATAGTTGGAGTAGGAACCTTATGAGCAACAAGAACTACTATCTACTTGGCAATATCAAATTTTGATCCCTTTTCTTGCACAATTACTTTTGTCGTCTCATTTGTTTGAAATTGAACTTTCTTCTTCGGTTCCCACTTCTTAGTTTTGATTTCCTTAATCTTGACTATCTCTACATTAGCCTTCTTGTCTTCATCTTTCATCTTATGTATAATATCTTTTATGAATATACCAAAAGGATTCCCAACATCATTGTTAACTATTTGATTTCTCAAATTGTAGTTACTATGTACTTAGGAGATCATCTCTGCGATGATCCTATCAATTTCCTCTTTAAAAGGCATTCTCAAATTCACATGAACTTCAAAAGATGTAACACACACTTGATCTTTGTCATACCCTTCATTTTTTGAGAACACTTGTTGATGATGTAGCTGATAAGCAATTTTCTTATTTTCAAGATCACTTTCTATTTCTTCCAAATCAAAATCCACACAATCATTGCACATGCTCACCATATTATATTTCACATCATCATGGCCTTTTTCTTCTTCCTCCTCCTTAGTTTTTACACTATGATCAAAAGAAAATTACTAAGCAACTACACAATATTCTACAAAGTGAGGTTATTGACAAATAATACACCATGGCACAATATCATTTATATTTACTGAACTTCTATGAAAAGGATCTAGTGTACCCTTATCTTTTACATTTTGGGTCTAGTTAGGGATTGGCTTTCCATCCTCCCATTGGGTGGTGTAAGGGTAATTCTACATTTTAGGTTGTCTAGTGAAATTGCTATTGTTCATAAGGGCTTTCTCAACAATATTTGGCTTTTGGGTAATAAAACTATAGGGATTCACCATTTTTAGCAATTCCAATACCTAACCTATTGTGGATTCTTCTTACTTCTTTCCTAGAGGAGTTTTATCAACCTCCCTTTTGTTATTATTTTTGGGATTGAACAACTTTGGATCATCTCTCCTACCAAGTTTGCTAGATGCTTTCCTATTATTCTCAATATTTACTACAACCTTATAGGCATCCCTCAAAGTTTTAGGATCTTTATCCCTCAACTGATAAGCCATTTTGCTATCGAAAGCATTAAAATATGTTGTGAGACAAACACCATCATTCAACCTCATAACCTAAAATAGTTTGTACATACCTTTCTAGAATCTTACATTGAAATCAAATGTGGACTCATTAGGATTCTTCTTGATGTTATTGAATTTTGAACAATTTCTCCATGTCACTCCATGAGGTAATACTGTTATTAGGTAACCTTCTAAACCAATCCCTTGCATCCTCAATTACTGAATGAAAAAAAAACTTCATTACCACATCCACATGCTCAACTTCATAATCATTTAGCATATCCATGAAAACTCTTAAGTGCTCTTCACTAGTAACAACATTGTTTCCAAAGAACTTAACAACTTTATCTCTTAAGTCAAAAGATATGGGATGTGGAGCACTAGGGATACCTACAAATGCCACTTGTTTATATTTTTCCATGTATATAGGTTTCTTATAAAAACCAAGAACATTTGAGGTGCCTACTATGTTGGCTTGGTTAAGGACAACATTTTGAGAATGTTAAGGCTAGATAAAGGGGACTTGAGTGCAAATGGTGGATGATTTATGAATTGGATTTTCCTCCTAGTTTCTATGGCTTCAACTTCATTCTCCACCTTCCCAAGCTCGTTTGCAAGATCTTCCTTCTCCTTTCTAGCTGTCTAGATCTAGATTTAATTTAGACATGAAAGGTTTTATGGATTTTCTTGGTAGAGCTTGAGGTTCATTTATTTGGATTCTTACGGCTTTGCTATTTCCTTTATCTATAGCTTTCATAGTGGGTTCTATAGGATCTACTTAGATAGGTTTATAAGCTTCAACTTGAGTAATGATAGGTTCTTGCTTTTGACTCAAAAGTTTTCTTATTCCTGAACTTTAGTTCTCAAACTATTTACATCTCCAAAGACATTAGCATGAAGAGTTGTCATTATTTCTTCTTACATCTTGTTTTGTTCTTTTAAGGTAGCCATCCTTCTAAGCAGATTACCTCTTTCTACTGTAGCATGTAGGGTGGCTTGCTCTCTTTCCTTTTCTAGGAAAATATACTTGGCTTCTTCCTTAATAATCCATTTCTTCAGAACTCCTATTTCTGACTGCACTTCTTTATGATATGCAAAAGTGGCTTCTAAATCAGTAGGATCAACCAAGTCTATAAGTTTAGGTTCCATGTATGGGATTTCCCTGGGATTAGATGGATTTCCAAATAAATTTATGAGTCCTAGCCTATGATTCCTCTCAGTTATCAAATCTAGTCTAGGGGATACATTCCTTACAGATGACATATCCTTATCTTGATATGTTCTTTCATCTGGTACTGGGGTATTGAATATCCCTCCTAAGAGTCTTGTGGTTTCTAATTTAGAGCTAAGTGAAGAAGATTTTCTCCCTACCACTGGTTGTTACTAAGAACTAATTGATACACTACCTCTAGGTTTCTAGGTGGGGTTTGGGTTTTCCTTTTTCTTATTCAAGTTCTTTCTACCACCTTTAGGAAAATCAGTATACATTGGTACATCAATGTTGGCTCTTGTGTAAGCTCTTGTGTTTTTTCTTTTGTTAGCCATTTTACTATTTATCAAATAAGCACTAGATTTAAAACCTTGACTAAGTCACCACCCTTTTCTGGGAAAATACACAACTACAATTACTCTTGACTTCAAAGAAAAGACACAAGCCAATATGGACATATCTAACACAAATTGACCAATCACTAAGATCATAAGACTATAACTCTTGCTTGACAGATAAGACATGGAAGGGCTGAATATGTCCATGCATCTTTGTGGCTTTTGGTTTTCTTCTTTTCTTAAATTCTTCAAGGTTTGTCACTATAACATGCCAATTGCTACCACAAGTAGTGCTAAAAGATCTGACAGACATGTACACAATAGCACCAAAGAAACTATAGTACTTTTTATAGATGTGTTGGATAACTCCCCAGTAGAGTCACCATTTTGTTGGTGTTTTAAAACTACTGAACAACAAAATGCTAATACCAAATTGATATTACTCATAGAACCTAAGGACTAGCCAATTAATATTAATAATTACATGTGTAAACCATTTGGACCCAACTTCAACAAAACCAAGAATGGCTTTCTACTCTTTAGGCTTTGCAAAACTAGGGTGGGTATACCGAGGGGATGATTCAAACTAAATGCTATTGTATGAGAATTATATTAGTTTCATTTTGATTCTCATCTTCTATCTTTAGATACATACATGACTTTGACATTTTAGATAAACTACATCCCATATAGCAGATTTGGTCACAATTCTTCTATAGATTTGCAAGTATTCTCAGCAATAGTGGCTAACTAAGGCTAAAAAATTCCATGCAAACAAGTGCTAACCACCTTTGAAAATCTTCAAGAAAAGTAAAATAAAGTTGATTGTGATTTTAGATTTGATGCTTACTCATGATATACCTATCTGTAGACTAAATTAATTTGATTAGTGACTATTCCATTAGGATTCAGAGTCTATTTCAATTTATAGATCTAATTTTTTGCATTACAACAAATATTATCAGTAATTCTTACCAGAATTCATCCTTATAGAAATCCTTTCTATTGCCATAGAAATCACATTGAATTCATCAAAGCCTTCATTTAATTCATTGAATTAATAGCAGTAACGAATTGACATACAACTTAAATGAATTGCATTCAATTGAACAAGCTTTACTCACACAATCTCAAAATAATTAGGTAACAACAAACGAGACAAAATTCAACAAGAATTAATATGGGGATAGCTCAAATTTGTATTAATTTTCCTTAAAAATTGTATACAATTGTAATAAACTCAAAATGACTCTAAAAAGAAACATAAAGAGACACAACTATAATGTATTCTTAGAAAATTTACAGAGAAGATACATCATAAAGTTTTCTCAAAGATTAGACTGATAACGTCCTAAGTATAACTAAAAATGCATTAGAAATTGGACCCTTCTCTATCTCTAGAATCTCACTTATATAATGTGAGATGCAACAAGCTTTTGGCATAAAGAACTAATAGGTGTCCTTTTACAAAAGATATTTACAAATTGCTGCCACAAAAAGACAAAATTGTGTGTAACAAAAGAACTTAAATGTCATTATATTCTTTTGTAGGCCCCTTTTTTGTTACATCTCTTGCAACAATAAAGCTTTATGATTTGATTCTCTAATTATTTTAAATCCTTAAAATAAGTGGCTATGAGGCTTGAAAGTGATGTGTCCTATTTGGTTACTTGCAATTTTACTTTAACTTGGGCAATTTATTTGTCTTCATCATTAACTCTTAAAGTAATAGTTACACTTGCATCTTCTTCTGCCTTGTCACCTTCTTCATCAATTTCTATAGACATAAATTATTCCTTCCATTCATTGTAAACAGTTTCATCAGACCAATCAAAATTTAGGATCTCCCTTTGTACAGTTACTAAAGAATTCCCGATTGCTTCTATTTCAATTTTTTTTTTCTAATGGTGCTATAAAATAACTACACCTTAACCAATTCCTCATTGGTCATTGCCCATAATAAGTGCCCTAGTTCATTTATTACATTATTCATTCTTTGACAAAATATTTCATCCAATTCCTTTTTCCATTCCTCTTTCTCCTTTATTTTATCAATAGTTTTGAGAGTACTAGGAAATAAATCAAAATTTTTGGCTATATAATTGGAGAAACAAATTGTGACTCTTATTTGAAAAGAATCCTATTTGTCATAAAAAATTTCTAGCTTATCTAACAATTCAAAAATCTTTTGTATCTAGTGATAGGATAGCTAGATGATAGATGCATACATGACAGTAATATCATTATTTCTCTAAGTCCATTTCTATATAATGGGTTTCATTCTTTTTTCGTTTCCTTTTAATTCATCCCTTATGGCTGCAATCCTTGCCAACTAGTAAAAAAATGTTGTCCATTCTATCCTATCCATTAAATATATTACACCCTACCTTATTTTCTCTTCATATTGATCGTTCAACTCTACATGCAATATATATAACTAATTTTCTTCTTCTTCAAATTCCTCTATAGTGTAGAATTGTGGCCTCTAAGGGGTGTCTGGTATCTTAATAATAGGGGTTGACTTAAAGAGTTCAATAGGTGGCCTAGGGGGTATACAATCCTAGGTCTACTAGATTCACCCACTTTTCTTTTCCCAAGTTGCTTCTCCATTTGAGATACTTGGTTTTCCAATGATTGTATCTATTTACCCCTATCTTCATATGCTTTAAAAATTTCCTCAAATCTAGCATTGAGTTGCACACACCTATCATCTTCCTATCCAAACACTATATTACTAAATTTCATCATTTCTAGAGCCATTCCAAAAATTTGTTTGCTACCAACCTCACTAGCCCTAAATGTTCTGCAGTAGCGATTTCCTGTATTCTGGTTTTATCTATCTTTTGAATTGACCAAATTACTAGGGTTTAGTGGTCATTGCTATATTTAACTCCCCTATGGGCTTGCAAAATTTCTTTCTCTATTTTATACTGTACATCTTTTCCATTTCTAATTGAATCAAAAATCATGGCATTAGCTATATCCTATTTTGGGAAAATTAAGACTCTTGACTACTTGACCAATTGTCTTCTGACCTCAAGTGTGAACTGGGCAAAGTCACTCAAAAACTTGGCCTTTACCTCTTCATGAATAACAAAGTCTGGTTTGCTAGGTTTCTTTGTTGGGAAAAGTAACTCAAAACTTGGCCTAGAAGCTTTTCCTTTGAAGAATTGGCCCAAAGAAAGATGTGGTAGGAATAGCCAACCCCCAATACTAACCCTATATACACCAAACACCCACCTTCAAAGGACAAAGAAACATAAACATAGCTAGGGTACGGATGGCCTAACTTGACTTTTAGAGTGATCGCTTGAGAACCATCATCATTTCTATTTATGCATCCCTCACAAGGACCATAAATTAATTTCATTAATATATTAAATAAGATTAAAGAAATAAATTTATAATATTTATATGTTCATACATTTTAAACTAAATCAAAGGTGAGTGTTTAGCTACTATGTGACAAATGTATTCATTGACATTTATTGGTTGTTTTGGCCCATTCCCCATTCTATTACAAGTTTGTAATTTAATGTACAAGATGACCTAATTCTTACCCCACAAACTACCACACCAAAGGTAGGAACTTTGGCACTTGTGCCCCTTGTTATTGTTGTAATTTTTGCTCAAGTTTCTCTTTAGAGAACTAATAGAGCCACAATTCTACTAGAAGCTGCTCATTATTTTATAATATTTATTAAATAAGAAATAAAAAACATTTATTTGATAATTTTAAATTTATTTTATAATTATGAAGTCAATTTGAATCAATGTAGTTATATTATAGCGATATATGAGTTTAGAAAAATGATCAATTGTTTATCTCATTTCAAATCCTCTGTATAGCCTTTATAATGTGAGAATTTGTGTTTGGCTAAAGAATAAATGTAGGACTACAAGTAGGTCTATTAATAGATAAAACTATAAAATCAAGATTACAATTAAACTTATTGTTCGACATAAAATTAGATTTGGATTTTGTGTTAGGATAAAGAGAAATAGGCTTATTATTAGATCAAATTATCAATTCACATTGCAATTTGGATTAGGTTTTAACATGAACTCTAATGTTAGCATTAATTTTATCATTAAAATTAAGGCTTGAGTTAGAAATAGGTTGAGAGAGTGTTGGGTACAAGATTACACTGAGGGTTATTTTTAGATTTTAAGATATATTAATATTTTTTATTAAAAGTAAAAAAAAAAAGTTTTATGGAGACCCGAAATTCTATTAAATTCTTATATAAAATATATCTTTGAATTCACAAAAAGGATCATTGCTAGAAAAATTAAAAACCAAAACCAACTAGTGCTATCCAATAAATTATAGCCACACAGATAAAACCACCATCACCACATATAATAAAAAAAAAGGACGTGACTTTCGAAACACCAAGAGTTATGTTAACTCCATAGAAGATGTTACACAAGTTTTTTATGTTAGAATTACAAGTAGGAAAGACAAACTTTTGAGAGGGGGATGAATTAGGAGTTTAAAATTCAATCCATAAAAATTTCATCTTTCATACATCTCATGCATTCAATATGAAAACTAAAATAACATATGCATCAATCATGTAAACATGTAATCAAACACACATAACACTACATATGATTACCCATAAACCCTCCAAGTGAGAAGGTAAAATTGGGGTGGGGATGACACCCTCAAATATTTACTCGTACAACAATAAAGTGTAGTGAATTAAGGTTAGAATGGTGTGACCATTCATCATGGCCTGCCTTGTGAAAGGCCTACCCTGTTAAAGGCTAGTCCCACCTTTTTAGAGGATTCAACACCCTATTAGAAGTGTGCCTAGTTAAAGGACTTTAGGTCACTCAGATGGAATGCCACCCTTTTAAAGGATTTAATATAGCCTGTTAGGACTACTTTGTTAAGATATTTTAACTAAAATCACTTCTTAGAGTGCCTTAGCATAGATCCTGCAATTGGCACATGTTTTCTTGATAATAGATCACCTCTGCATAATCTATGATTTGATATATCAATTTTGTATCATTTTCTATCCTCTATTCTTCACAAACTAATTCTTCAATACACTCTTGCTACTAAGACACCTTGAATGCTCTACAAACTATCTTGTTCATTCCTTTAATTTGATCATTCACTCCTTGTTACACTATTAAAAATTTTAGGGCTTCATCCTCCCTAAAAAGGCTCTAGTCACTTATAGTTAGGCATGAATCTATGACTAAGATTCATCCATATTGCTACTTAAACCTTCCTATTTTTTGATTGTTTGCATGCAATTACATAGGGAATTCAAATATAGCTTCATCCTTATCTCCAACAGATTGAAATCTATCCCTAAGTCAGCTTGAAACTGGTTTACATAGTTATTTGTGCCATTATAAAAAAATATATCCAAACTACATCACTTGACATATGAAGTCACTAATGCTTGGCATGCATTATATTTTTGCTTCTGACTCAACACTTGAACTTCTCAGCATCAACTATTTACTCAGCACTTGAATCACTTGGCATGGTCTATCTACTCAACACCTAACTGACTCAGAATACGAGTGACTTGGCACTCATTGCAACTTAGCATAGTCTAATATTTACAAGTTGTGCTCAACATGTATTACTAGTTTGGTATGAACTAAGTAAATTATTTAAGTGTGTTGGTAATCACTTGTCAAAACCAATCTGAGATCACCAATCTCCCCCTTTGACATGAGTGTCAAAGACACTTAAATATACATAATTTGTCTTAGTTTCCTTGATCATAACATATCGATGACTTAGCTTATATAGAAAACTTCAAAATTTTCAAAATCATGCAATAACCTATATACCTTAGAATTGATAACTCCCCCTAAGTTAATGTGTCTATTTTGTATCCAAAATCTTTGTTCGTCTCTAACTTCAATGTGTTGTATCTAATACTCTTTCATTTGATCTTTTGATATGCTTAGTCATAGCTTATATCTATATCTTTTCACTACCTCTTCTTAATGAATCTTTCAAAAATGTATTAAGTGATATAAATTTTAAGGGAAATAACACACTTTTATTGCAACAAGTGGAAAATACAATACAACTGGCATAATAAATATTCCATCTTGGCACAAAGCATCCCATTTTTGTTGCGACTAGTCCCACTTTGCCAGGTTTCATGTTAGCACTTTCTCACATTGTTTAAACTTCTTGCATCTTGAAATTTTAGGCTAGCACTAACCCTTAATCATAGATGAATCAACGATGATAGATTATTATACTTTGATGATACCCTATCAGCTGTATTGACCAATAGAATGTCTCCATGTGAATTAGTGCCTTCTAATAAACTTCCATGCAAGTGGGTCCCATATCATCTTCTAAGAAAGTGGTCCTTTACATCACCTTTACCACACATCAAGTTGGTGCTTCCTTACATTGCTTAACTAGTGAGTATTTTCATGATGTAAGCAATCGCTAACCATCAATCTTGATAAGTTCAATGGCAAGAAAGCTTAAACCATTTTGATAGTTTGAGATGGAGGTGTTGACATCACCATGGACACGTGTCCACATGGCCCATACCCACATTGCTTAAATTTCTTGCAAGTTATTAATGTGGGCAAGCACCCTTCATCAATCTAACCAAGATTAATGGTGGACGAAAGTTTTTGTCTTTTATGGTCCAACCACCCAATTTGAGAAATGAAATAACTCCTTTTAGGCCTCATTCTTTGATGAGTCTAACTACCATATTAATTGTTGGAATATTTGTGCCCATGACATCATCACTCCTAGCTTGGCATACACATCACATTTGACCAATGAACGTGCTTAAAATACTACAGTTTTACAACATGGCATGATGCAATAGCCTTCACAAATCCTTGTCCCACTTGGTAGTGTGGTGCAACGGTGCTTGGCCACATTATTTAAAGGTCAAATAATTTCTTATTGTGGGTAAGCATTGGTCACTCATCTTTAAAAGATCTATGATCATGAATATTCAATGCATCTTTGGCAAACAACCCTTCTAAATGGACCAACTAGCATGGCCCAACTAGCAGTACACATCAACATCTATTTTATAGCTTGGCACAGCTCAATATAATACCCTATTTGGCTGGTCCCACCTTTACCACATGTCAGATTTGTGCTTTCTTGCATTACATAATATTCATGCAACTTCATAATGCAGGTATGCGCTAACCATAGATCTTACATAGATCAATGATTAAAAATCTTCCATGTTTAACACATTGAGTCAACTAGACGACCAATGAGATACTTTACTTTAATCCAAATTACCTAATAGCTGCCATAGAAGATATTTCATTGTCACCCTCTGAAAACGTAGGTCCTTGATGTTAAATCATGTTATGTGTCTTGTTTGCACTTCCCCACACTATTTGATTCTTGTGCATTTTCTCATTGTGGGCAAGTGCCAACATTTGATCTAAACAAAATCAATGATGCATAAAAATTGAACATAAAGTAATACCTTCACTTAAAATATCAACCAATGACATTGAGGGAATTTTAGAATGTGCACTAATGGTATTGATAGGTCTACAAAAATTTTCTGACCAACTCTGATAGGTCATAATCTTTGTGACACACTGATATTCTAACACAAGCAAGGGGTACATGGTGCAAAGGCACTTGCCCACAATATTTAAAAACATTGCATTTCAATGTTGTGGGGAAGTGCCCTCCATTGATCTGACCAAGATTGATAGTGGATTAAAAAGGTACTATAGTAAAAACTTTCAATAAAATATTCAAAATAACTACAATAAAAAATAAGGATATAAAAAGTTTAACAAAAATTTATCAAGTCATCCTTGCACAATTTTAAAACTTAGGGTATCATGTCCCACCTAAAGTCATTTTGAAAAAAAATTCAAAAGTTTTTCAAAAGCTAGGGTAAAACAAGATAAAGCAATAGGGTTTTTAATGAATTTTACGTAGGGTCTTAACCTAATTTCAAGATTTTCAAGGCACACAATCAGGGTTTTTCATTAATGAATGTACAAAATAAGAATGGTGAAAAAATAGGCCAACACCTTCCTCCATATTTCTTATTTTCCTCAGCAATATATCCTTTTTTTAGCTCTAGCATCACTTGAGCTAATGCTAATTCTCTAATCTATTTCTAAAAAATTAAATAGTAATGCCATTTTTTCTCAACAATATTATATAAGCGCATTCATATAGTATTGGAAAATTCAAGTGGACTGTTCTTAAATTTAAACATCATTGCATATAGTGCCTCTTCCAATTTTTTTTCTCCTCTTTAAATTTTCTCAAAATCAATATTCTTTAAACTAGATAAATCTACATTATTCTTTATGTTTTCACAAAAAAATTCAAGATCAAATTGTGGTTTGTGACTTAGCACTTTGAATTGGATTGTATCCTCTGATTTAGTCCTTTCTTCATCTGAGTCAGGCTATGCAATATATTTTCTTCTTTATTTATTTTTCATTTAGCACCTTTTTCTGTTTTCTTGGATTTCTCCTTAGCCTTTTGTGTTGTGGCTCATTTGGTTGCTCTGGTGGTAGGTGTTGTGGGCTTGGCTAGGCTTGGCTTAATAGTTTACTTCTTTGCCTTAGTTAATAGTTGTGCCTTAGCCTTTCTCTTCTTTGGCTTGGCATGTGTAGGTGCTTCTTCAACATCTTCTTCCTTGGCACCTTCTATTTCCTCTTCTTCCTTATCCTCTCCTATGGCTTGAGTCAATTCAAGAGGTTCTTGTGTTTTTTCTTGTTCTTCTTCTTCATCTTCTTTCTCTTCAACTGCACCTTCACCAAATTTAGGTTTAAGTTTCTTCACCAAACTATCCTTGTTCTTGAGTGTAAAGGATGCTTTCAATTAAATTTCAACCTTTGATTTTATTACATCATAATTTGCAAAGATCTTTACACTTTTATCAAGTTCTATCAACATTGATCTAATATTGTAAGGGTTTTAATGATCTAGCCCTTGGCATGGTATCTTGCATGTATGTATAACCAATGTCAACAAGAAAAAATATGTCATTATAATATCTTTTAGCCAATGAAACAACTATCTTGAGTCTTTTTTTCATTGACTTCTTAAAGTCTTCAAAATAGCTTGTCATAATAGTTTCAAAGTTTTCTCCCATTTGTTCAATGTCTTCATTTATCTACACAACAACTAGCCTATTTTCCTTCCACCCTATACTACCAAAAGAGGGAAACATATTCTATACATAGAAGAATATGCAAACTAGAATAGAACCAAATTTGCACTTTGCACTCTTGGTTTTCCTAACTACTCCAAGGCTTTCCATCAATTGTTGTAGTTGAAGCTCAGCTAGATCATAAGTATGATCTTTCTTTAAAATCTTGTAGCCAACATCCACTGCAATACAAGGTACACTATTTAATCTAAGATATTGATAGAACTTGTGAGAAATAACCCTAACAATGAATTTTATTAGTGAATTTGTAATAGTGTCTATTGTCATTCCTCTTTTATTCCATTTAGCTCCCGTATTCTTCTCTATTACTTCCTTGGAATCACTTTGTAGAGTCTTGGGCTGATCTAGGGTTTGGAAACAAGTAACCCTATGGATTATTCATTTGGTAATCTTTATTGGTCCACCTTCTATCCATAAAGAACCATCATGTATTTGGCTTAATACAATCTTAATCCATTTAATTTTGAATACACTGGAAAAATCTAAGGCATGCATTAAACATTTCTTTTTAATGGTTTTATATTCTTCCTTTAGAATGTCATTTTCACATAGTCTTCCATAGGCTTCTCTAATTTCCATGTCTCCTATTCCTCCTATTTTGAAATTATATCATTTTCTAACATTCTGCACCATAATGACTTTTGGCAGGATCATTGAGAAAGTGCCAAAAGGATCTTGTTTGTAGGCTATGTTAGGAATTGCCTTAAAATTTGGTTGTTTTAATTCATTACTAATTAGTTGAACATTCAAAACCTCTTTTCCTCCTATGTTTCCTGAGCTAGACACCATTTTATCAAACTAGGGTTTATGCAGGAGTAAACTGCATAGCTCAACTTGTGTTAAATATCTTGAAAATCCAAAGAATTGATGTGAAATAGTTGCTAAGATCCTTTGCAAATGCCTTGATCAAGTTTTAGAAATTGCCTTTCACTTTGCTTCCTCTTTCTTGAATTTGAAATGGTTAATAATGAGCAAAATTTGATTAAATGTCCTTTAAAAACCTTTCATTTAATGCTTAGTGCTTGTACAACTATAAACTCAGCATCAACACAATTTTAGAATCACTTGGTAGGTACTATAGACTCAAGATCAACCAAATAGTCTGGTTGCTCAGCATCAACTAGCATTCGACTCAACATACATAAGAAACATTTCAAGCTTTGCAACAACTTAAAGATTTAAATATTTAACTTGAATTTTCCACAACATCTTGCATCTTTATTCATGCTAATGTATTATTTTCAGTACTATCTTCTTTTAGAACTAATGTATGATATAATAGTTGAACATAAATCCCTCATACTACTTGATTACCTAGTTTGATGAGGTGTGACCACTTGACCTATTAGGTGAAGTGATCCCTTCTCCATTTGATGTATTGCATCTATCTCTCTTTTTCCTTGTCTTGTTCATCTCACTTTTGATGGGTTCAACATCTACCTCACCTTATCCTTTGTTGAATTCATAGCTAGGTTCCTTTGACCTAGTTGGACAATGTTTACTAATGTGACCAGTCTTCAAATAGCTAAACCATGTAGTTTGACTTAACCTTCTTTTTTAGTTGCCTCTTTTGTGTATCCTAATACAATTCTCAAGGATATGTCCATACTCTTGGCAATAATGATAGCTTTTTCTTGTGTTGTAATCCCAATTATAAAAAATTTCATGGCTTCTTACCTTTGTTGACTTGTTTGATGACCACATGGATTTGGATCTACATTGAAAGGCTCTATGTCCATATTTCTAGCAATTGTAGTAGTAAGCTTCAAATTTTGGCACATGCATGGTCTTGGTTCTACATTCATGTGCCTAATGATCTTGTTTGTTGCACTTATGACAATGCGTCCTGTACTTAGGCTTGACATTTTGATTTGCATTCTTGTGCCTACACACATTAGTAGTATGTCCTTTTTTACCACAGAAATGACAAGTAGGTTTGGAGTTCTTAACTTTGATGTTTCTTTCTTCAACAACTTTGGATGATTCTCTTTCTTTAGTGCTTGTGTAGCCTAATCCTAATGTATCATTATTGGACCTAAGGGATCTCAATAATTTCTCAAAGTATTTGATGGATTCAATTGGTTTATTGAAGCTTTCAGCAATTTCTTCTTTTCTTTTTAGGTCATTCTATAGTTGTTCATTCTATAACTTCAATGTAGTTATCTCAATGTCTTTGACATTCAGTTCATGATGAGAATTTATCATTTGGCTTAGAGTATCCAATTGCATGTTGGAGATCCTAGTTAGCTCTATTGACTTCTCTTCCAATCTATTGGCTAGAATTCTTCGTCTTCTTCAATCATGGCTTTTTCTTCCATGGATTTCTTCTTTTGTTCAGTTATTTCACATAGCATCATTTCTTGAGATTTCTAATTTCCTTAGCTTGTATTCTATTCTTTTGCATTAGATCTATGATTACTGTGTCAAATTCATTGGAGCCACTATTGGAAAATAGCTTGGCAGTGTCAATTTCTTTGTATTACGTATCATTCTCTACAATGGAAATTTCTTTGTTTCTCTTTAGGGATTTCCTAATTTCTTCTCTAGCTTCATCAAGTTGATTTAAAATGAGTTGTATCTCAATTCCTTGTTTCTCAATAATCTTTCCCAATTTGTAAACTTCCATTTCAAGATCTTTTCCTCTAAGCTGCAAAGCTTCACTTTTAGAGAACTTAGCTCTGATACCAATTTTTGGAATTACATTTAGGAAAGGTAAAATTATGGGGGGTGAATTAGGAGTTTAAACTTCAACCCATAAAAATTTCATCATTCATACATCTCATGCATTCAAAATGTAAACTAAAATAGCATATGCATCAATCATGTAAACATGTGATCAAACACACACATAACACCAAATATGATTATCTAGAAGCCCTCCACATGAGAAGGTAAAACTAGGGTCAAGATGAAATCCAAAAATCTTTACTCCTACAGTAATAAAGTGTAGCCAATTAAGGTTACAATGGTTTGACCATTAGTCATGGTTTGCCCTATGAAAGAACTATCCTATTAAAGGCTTACAAAGATTGTTAAGTCCTACCTTATTAGCGGATTTCAACACCCTATTATAAGTATGCCTTTTAATGGACTTTAGTTCATTTACTTGGAATGCCACCCTATTAAAGGATTTAATATAGCCTATTAGGACTACTTTGTTAAGATATTTTAACTAAAATCACCTATTAGAAAATCTTAGCATAGATCCGATGATTGACAATTGTTTGCTTGATAATAGATTACCTCTATACAATTTGTGATTTGTTCCTTAATGATCTAATATATCAATGTGGTATCCTTCTCTATCCTCTATTCTTTAAGAACTTATTCTACAATACACTTTTGCTACTAAGTCACCTTGAATGCTCTGTAAACAATCTTGTTTGCTCCTTCAATTTGATCATTCACTCCTTATTACAGTATTAAAAATTTTAGGGCTTCATGCTCCTTAAGAAGACTCTGGTGGCTTAGGGTTAGGTACGAATCTATGATTGAGATTCATCCATATTGCCACTTAAATCTTCCTATTTTCTGATTGGCTACATGCAATTACATAGGGATTTCAAATATAGATTTGTCGTTATCTCGAAAAGATTAAAATCTATTCTTAAGTCATCCTGAAAATAGTTTACATAGTTTTTTGTGCCATTACAAACAAATATGTCCAGCCTATGTCACTCGGTATATAAAGTCACTGACGCTCAGCATGCATTGTATTTCTACTTCTGACTTGACACCTAAACTGCTTGGCATCAATTATTTACTCAACACTTGAATCAATTGGCATGATCTATCTTCTTGGCACCTAAGTGACTCGACACATGAGTGACTTGGCACTCATTGCAAATTGACATAGTCTAATATTTACATTTTGTGCTTGGTATGTATTACTAGTTTAGCATGAACTAAGTAAATGATTTAATTGTGTTGACACTCACTTGTCAAAACCAATCTGAGATCAACATTTTACACTTACAAAATTAGGGCTAGGATAAGTTTTGAAATAGAAAAAAAATAACACACACCTTTTAAAATAGTAATTCATTTTTGGCTCTATCCTAGGGCCAAGCTCTACCCAGGACATTGCAATGGGAGCTACCCCCCAAACCCTAATAGTAATAATTTGGGTGGAAATTATGCTAAACAAAGTGAGAGAAATTAATCTGTCAGTCTCATTAGGCTCTACATCATAATACAACACTATGAAATAGTGTAAACCTTTTATTATGATTTTACAATTCCAAAGAAATAAAAAAGGGTATTTAGATCTACAACCTATTTGCTAATCCACTCTTGGAAACCTAAGAAATAAATATTTTTTTTCTATTTTATTTTATCATTTTGGTAGTTGGGGGTTTTTAAGTTGGTCAAGTGACAATCTAGAAATCAACCTTGAATTGAAATAAGGATAGAAAGTTGACATCTGATTGAAATGATCATTTCTGAGAGAGATTATTGAAAGAGGGAGACTATTGAAGAAGACTATGTGTTTTAACCATTGTTTTGTCATTGATGTGAAACCTTCTATTTGCTAGTAAGATAATTGCTTATAAGATTCAAGTACTATCACATAGTTGATTAATAAAGAGGATTTGATCAATAAGAGGTAACAATAGAACCTATAGGAAAGGTTGAGTTATAATTATTTAATGAAGTACAAGGATTATTTAAGATATTGATGACATGATGCATTTGTTAGAATTTACAAATGGGAAGATTTACTTCTAAGAGGGGGGGTAGGGGGGTGGGGGTGAATCAAAAGTATTTATATTTGACCTCTAAAACTTTTAACTGAGATCATTCACATGCATCTACCTTATTTAATTAACATAAAAGTAAAAACATGCATGAAAATAGATAACACAAGATTTTGGTCACCCAAAAACCCTCCAAAATGAGAAGTTAAAACTAGGGTGTGGATTACATCCACAAATTATCACTAAGGTTACAAAGTTTGACCACTTCCAATGGTCTTCCCTCTGAAAGGCCTATCTTGTTAACAACTTTACACCCTGTTAAAAGTGAGTTGGTTAAAGGATTTAAAAACACTCACTTGGATTGTTACCTTGTTATAGGATTTAGAATCTTGTTATAATGTTTACAACATGGCTATTAAACCAATCTATCATCATAGGATTTTCATTCCTAATACAATGGCTAGAGAGTATTAAAATGTGTTGACATGATGACTTACAATCTTCAATTGCTAATTCAAATCCTTGTTTTGCTTAGTATAATCTAATTCTTCTTGATCTGATATGTCTCTACTCAAAGTAATAATACTCTATTCTAACCAACTAAATTTTGCAATGTAACACCTTTTTGAAATTCGCTAGCATTCTCCTACATAACTCTCTCTCATGCATTCCATATACCTCTCTTGCACTCGCAAGAATTATGGGGTTTCATCCTCCTTTTAAAGGGTTTGAAGACTTAGGGTTTGGTATGAATCTATGATTAGTATTCATCCTTCTTTCCTGCTTAAATATTTACATTTTTCTTATTGGTTTCATGCTTCTTCCATTTTTCTGATTGGCTGCATGCTGATTACATAGGAAATGTAAAAGATTAAATCTTATCTCTTGTATCCTTTGATATTCATCTTAAATCAGCTTTAAAAATGGTTTACATCTGAGTTTGTGAAGGCACAAACTCATATGCTAATTCTATTTTACTTAATACTTACTAATTGCTGATGTTCAACAAATATAGAAATTCTATCTTGCTTGGCTCTTATAGTAACTCTATCTCACTTGACATCTATACTTTGCTTGGCACCTATAGTGACTCGCCATCACTTATTACTTAGCACCTAATACTTGCTTGGCACCTAAAGTTCACTTGGCTCCTATTGAATTTTTGACTCAACACATGTTGTAGCTCCACATTTGTATTATACTTGGCATCATCTTGGAAATTGGTTAAGTGTGTTGACACTCAATTGTCAAAACCAATCTAAGACCAACAATCTCCCCCTTTGACATCAGTGGCACAAATGCTTAACTAAACATTATGAATCTAATCTTTATAAGTATAATACACATACTATTTGGCATATGTACAAAACTTCAAAAACTTGTTCAAAATTTTGTAGAAGATTATATACCTCAAAAAATTGTAACTCCCTATAAGCTGATGTGCCATCTTTATATCCAAAATTCCTTAAGTTGAATTTGTCTCATCTTGATGTGTCTGATACTCTTTTCCTTCTCTACTCTTTTTATATTCTATATCTACTCCTTCTTTCACACATTTTGTATCCTTTTGTCTTTAATTTTTATCTCTCCTTAAAATTTTATTATCTCCCCCTTTGGGTATGTCTCCTCCTTTATCTATATAATGTATTATCTCCCCCATTCTTATTATCTCCTATCTTTATTCTCTCTCCCCCTTTTTGGTACTTATGTCAAAGGTTCCTAAGAATGAATGAAATACTTAGCCAAAATTGTTTTAGTTACCTCCATTATTATCCTCAAAGAAGCATTCTAGTTGTCCAATGTTATTTCCAATGCTTTGAGCTAGATGGTTGTCTCTGTTGCAAGATGTACTAGGCCTTTTAATATAGAAAGATTTGAATCTTTCTTCAAGATGTTCTCTACATAGGCCACTTCTTTATGAAATACTTCAAGTGTGGGGTGATTACATATTGTATTTGTATCAATTTGGCCTTAATATTAGCCTCTTCTTTTGTTAATACAACTAACTCCTCTTGGGTGTGAAGCGTTGTGGTAAAATGCTTCTCACTTTGAGCTAGATCCTTAGGTAGTTGTATGCTTAATATCTTAAGGTTCCTCTCCAAGATCAATATTCTCTTGCTAGTCTCTTGTGTGAAATATGAAGAGTCACATAGTTTGGAGTACAATGAGAATATGTTCTCAAGTACTATTTTCACTTTCTCAACTTTTTTAGCCAATTCAACCTGTGATAGTGCTATTTCACTAGATATTTTTTCATTGACTTTCATTTGAAATTTCTTCTCAGACCATTCCAATGATTTAAAATTGGTATCAAGGTCTTCATTTTGGACCTAGTCCACTATGTTGGATAGTTGCTCCATGATGGGTTGTGTTTCATCAGGTACTAGTAGGATAAATGCATCAAGGAAGATGTATTTGATTTCTATCAGTGCTTTCCTTTGCCTATACTCACTCCTGAGTATCTCCTACTTCTTCTTCCTCTCTAGTGCCTCTTGCACTTCACTAATGTACATTAAGTTCATTGTTTTGTAGTCATAACTTGGTATGACTCTTTCTTCATCAAGTACAGAGTCTCCATAGTGAAGTACCCTTGCTACCTTGGTAGAGCTCAAGCCTAGTACTAAAATTTGTAGTGGTACTGCATTAGTTCTCAACTATTTAGGAGTCACCGTAGTAGGAAAATTTACTAAAGTTTGTATTGCTTCTTGTGCTCTCTCTTTAGGGGTCTTCTCATCTACTTTATCTTTTTATGTTCTTCCTTGAACAATTATGGTGATTAGAGGAGATGCACATTGGCTTTGTGTTGTAGGATTAGTGATATCTTTTTGTCCTATTTTCTCATTTGTTTGATCCTTGGTAGTTACTATGAGTGTAGTTCCAACCTTAGAAAATATTTCTTGTGCTACTTGCTCTTTTGGTTGATCACTTGTAGCTATAGGAGGTTGTGAAGGTGGTTCTTGTGTATTCACCTTCTCCTTAGTTATTTCAGCTACAGCCTTCTGTAACTCTTCTACACTCATCAAAATAGGATTTTTACATAGCTATGATTGCAAAGTTGTTTGGTGAAGGATCTTTCTAAGATCCTCTATAGTTAATGAACTATTAGGAACATCCTTTACAATTATAGATCTTATAGATGTAGGTTCTATATGTGGAGGACTAGGTGGTGGCATTTGTGTTCCTTGGACACTATGTTCTTGTTGCTATTCCTCAACTATTGCCTCATCACCTTTCTGTGTCTTTTCCTCCACTATAACTTCTTCCTTATCTTTCTCTCCTCCTCTTCTTCACTATCATTTCTTCCCTCAAAGGAATCCTCTTGTCCTTCTTTGATAGTAGTTAGCCCATAAATCAATTTCCACATTTGTGTGGACTTCTTTACAACATCCTTAGTTTTATTCTACAGAATGCTGAAGGTTTTGTATTTGGGTTCAGATTTGCTCCCATGTTTCTTGCTAGCCTTACTTATTTGATATTTTGTAAGGTTAGGCATTACACGAGCCAATTTTGACTCTCTTATTTCTTTTTCCATGTTCAGGCAATAATTCCATTTATTTTCAACAATTGAACTTAGCTCCTTAGCCATAGAGTTATCAAGTTCAATTCGAGTAGTCTTGAACTTGGCCATCATAGTGTAGATAGATTCTTCCACTGTGTTTTTCTCTTCCCTTGTAAACTTATTAAAATCAATGGGCTTTAATCTAGTTAAATTTGCATTATCCCTAATGTTATCACAATCAATTTCAAAATTAGATTTTGTGGTGTGACTTACCACTCTGAATCACTCATTGTTAGATTATGTTCTCTCTTCGTTTGACTCTAGGGGTGCAACATATTTTCTTCTCTTCTTTTTTTTGGCCCTCCTTGCTCTGTAGCTTTCTTCTTCTCTTATTCTTTGGCTACCTTTGTTGTAGCCCTTGTGTCTACCCTTGTGGTAGGCTTGGCTGGGCTTAGCTTAGCTACTTTCTTCTTCCATTTGGGTTGTGCAGTAGGTTGTTTCTATGCCTTTCTCTTCTTGGGTTCAGCCTTAGGTTCTTCTTGCTCAACACCTTATTCTTCCTCTGCATCCTCACCCATGTCTTGGGTTAGTGCTAATGGCTATTGTCCTTTTTCATCATCATCATCATCTACCTCTTCATCTTATTCTTCCTCTACCTCAGCTGCCCCTTCTCCAAATTTAGCTTTTAGCTTCTTCACAAATTTTTCCTTTCTCTTCGATGTGGAAGCTATCTTTAACTCTATGTCTACTTTTGATCTTACCACATCATAAGTCCCAAAATGTGGTGCACTCTTATCCACCTCTTCTACTAACAATGTTGTTATTGCTGTAGATGCCTCATCAATGTTGATTTCATAATTAAGAGGTCTTAGCCATCTAACCCTTGGTATGACTACTTGAATATAAGTATAACCAATATCCACAAGAAAACATACATCATTTACATGTTGTTCAACTAATGAAACATGTATCCTTAGTCTCTATTTCATGGATTTCTTGAAATCCTCAAAATAGCTTGTCATGAGTGTTTCAAAATTAGCTCCCATTTGTTCAATGTATTCATATACTTGAGCTACAATGGACTTATTGGTTTTCCAACTAACTTTACCAAAAGATTGAAATTCAATTTATACATTAAAAAATATACAAATCAAAATTGCATCAAATTTTCACTGTGCTCCCTTAGTTCACCTTATTGGTCCTAAGTTCTCATTAATTTGTTGCAGTTGTAGTTCTACAAGATCAAAAGTATGATCCTTCTTAACTAATTTGTAGCCAACATCTTAAGTCTACTAGATTGACAAAACTTGTGAGAAATAACCCTAATAGAAAAGTCAATAAGAGGGTCTTGGATAGTATCTATAGTCATTCCTCTCTTATTCAATTTGGTTCCTGTGTTCTTCTCAATTGCTTCCTTAGAGTCACTTTTGAGGGTCTTTGGATAATCTAGGGTTGGATATCCTATTACCTTGTGAATGATCCTCATTGATATCTTTATTGGGCCATCCTCTAACCATAAACTACCATCATGAATCTTGCTTAACACTATTCTAATTGATTTAGTTTTAAGGATAGTGCAAAATTCTAGGGCATGAGTCAAACCCTTCCTCTCAATGATTTGATACTCTTCCTTCAAAAGTCCATTTCCATGTCCCCAGTAGCACCAATCCTACAATTATAACACCTTCTAATATCATGGACCATAACTACCTTAGCAGGAATAATAGATAGGGCTCTAGCTAGGTCATTTTTATAAGCCACTTTAGGGATTAGAAAAAAATTTGGTTGTTTAACTTGATTTGACTAATTGGACCTCAAACAACTCTTTCTCTTGAGGTTTCCTAGAACTAGAGGCCATTTTCTTCTATCTATGGTTTAAACATGAAGAAATTTAAAATTGTGTAGCTTGACACTAGTGTAAATACCTTGAAATCAATGAAACTATGCTTAATCTATGTAGAAGGCTGCTCAAATGCTTGATTCTCTACTTTGAAATAATTCTACACTCTTCTTCATCATTTCTCTTTGTTTGTGATGAAGAAAAGTGGTTCAAAATATGGTCATATACCCTTATTTTGCAACATTTAATGCTTAGTGCATTTACAACTATCCACTCAACTTCTTAAGCATTTCTGCATTACTCGGCTTCAATTTTCTTTCCACCACTTAGCATATACTGGAGTTTCTCTTACTCGGCTTCAACTAAAACTTCCCTTCACTTGGCTTCCACTACCAACTTGGCTACAACTAATCATTTGGCTTCTATTGATTTAGGTAGTCAACTTAGCATGTATTTACTTAGCATCTAAAGGCAACTCATTAATACTTATGAAATCTTGAAATTTTAACTTTGCATCTCTATTCATGCTAATCTCTTATTTTCATTACTTACATATGTTGGAACTGATGTATGATAAAGCTTTGTATATCAGTCCCACATACCTTCTTTTTCTTAGTTGGATGAAGTGTGACCACTTGACCTTTTAGGTGAAGTGATCCCTTCATTTGATGTGCTGCTTCCATCTTTCTTCTTCCATGTCTTATTAATTTCTCTTATGATGTGTTCAACATCTACCTTTCCTTTGACTTTATTGAACTCTAAGTTGGGTTCCTTTGACCTTGTTGGAAATTTTTTGTTGATATAACCAGTCTTGAAACAACTGAAACATGTGATTTGGCTGAGCCATCTATTGTAGTTTCCACTGAAATGTGTTCTTATGCAATTTCTAGGGATGTGTCCATATTCCTGATAGTAGTGATAGCTATACCTAGTATTGTAATCCCAATCGTAGTGATGTCCATGATTATTTCCCCTTACTAGTTGATTGCATGTCCACATATGCTTTGATCTACACTCAAAAGTTCTATGTCCATACTTCTTGCAATTATAGCAGTAACCTTCAAATCTTGGTGTTTTGATAGTCCTAGTCTTATAGTGATGTGTTTGATGTCCTTACTTGTTGTACTTGTGATAGTGACCCACATTCTTAAGTTTTTCATGTTGATGGGCATTCTTTCTCCTACACACATTAGAGGTATGTCCTTTTTTACCACAAAAATGACAAGTAGATTTAGAATTCTTACCATTGTTACATTTTTCTTTTACAGTCTCAGATGACTCTCCTTTTCTAATGCTAGTGTATCCTAGTCCTAAACTATCATTGCTAGCTCTTGGTGATTTTAGTAGCTATTCAAAGTATTTGATGGCCTCATTAGGTTTATTGAAACTCTCTACAATTTCCTTCTCGCTTTTTAGGTCATTTTGCAATTGTTCATTTAAATTTTTAGTGTGGAGATCTCAATATCCTTGACATTTAGTTCATGATGTGCATTCATTATTTGACTTAGGGTGTCTAGCTGCATGTTGTAAATTCTTGCAAGCTTGATTGACTTTTCTTCTAGCCTATTAGCAAGGTTTCTCTTGTCTTCTTCTAGCATAGCCTTATCTTCAATGGCTCTTTTCCTCTATTTAGTTACTTCACAAAGCATCATGGCTTGTGATTCTTGTTTAATCTTGAGAGTTTTGATCTCTTCTACTTGGGCTCTATTCTTCTCCATTAGGTCTACTATTGCTGCATCAAACTCTTTGGAATCTCCATTTACAAACAATTTTGAGGTGTCAATGTCCTTGTATTGTATATCATTCTCAACTATGGAAATCTCTCTTCTTCTCTTTAAGGATTTTCTCAATTCTTCCCAAACTTCTTCCAAAGTATGTAAAGCAAGTTGTATATCAATCAACTAGTTTTCTATGACCTTCCCAAGTTTGTAGACTTCCATTTCTAGATCTTTTCTCCAAACTGTAAGGCTCCTCCTTGCGAGAACTTGGCTCTGATACCAATTTTTATAATTTACAAATGGGAAGATTTACTTCTGAGGGGGGGGGGGGGGTGGGGGGTGAATCAAAAGTAACAATATTTGACCACTAAAACTTTTAACTAAGATCATTCACATGCATCTACCATATCTAATTAACATAAAAGTAAAGAGATGCATGAAAATAGATAACACAAGATTTTTGTCACCCAAAAACCGTCCAAAATGACAAGGTAAAAATGGGGTGTGGATTGCTTCCAATGGTCTTCCTCGTGAAAGGCCTATCCTATTAAAGGCTTTACACCCTATTAAAAGTGACCTGGTTAAAGAATTTACAAACACTCACTTGGAATGTTACCTTGTTAAAGGATTTAGCACCTTGTTGAAAGGCTTACAACATGGCTGTTAAACCAACCTATCATCGTAGGATTTTTATTCCTAATACAATGGCTAGAGAGTATTAGAATGTGTTTACCTAATGACTTACAATATTTAATTGCTAAGTCTAGATCTTTGTTTTGCTTAGTCTAATCTGATCCTTCTTGATATGATATGTCTCTGCTTAAAGTACTAATACTCTATTCTAACTAACTAAATTTTGCAATGCAACTCTTCCTTCTCTAAATATTTACCCCCTTTTGAACTTTACTAGCATTCTCCTATATAAATCTCTCTCATGCATTCTATATAACTCTCTTGGACTCACATGAATTATGGTGTCTCATCCTCCTTTTAAAAGCTTCAAAGACTTAGGGTTAGGTATGAATCTATGATCAATATTCATCCTTCTTTCTTGCTCAAATCTTTACACTTTCCTTATTAGTTTCATGATTTTTTCAATTTTTTATTAAATTTTGCATGCTAACTACATAGGGAATGTAAAATATTTGATCTTATCTCTTAGACCCTTCAAGATTCGTCTTAAATTAGCTTCAAAAATGGTTTTAATTTGAGTTTGTGAAGCCACAAACTCATATGTTGATTTTGCATTACTTGGCACTTACTAATTGCTAATGGTCGACAGATATATGAATTATGTCATGCTTGGCTCTTATAGTAACTCTATCTCACTTGGCATTTATATTGCATGGCACTTGATACTTTCTTGACATGTGAAGTTCATTTAGCTCCTATTGAATTTCTGACTCAGTACATGCTATAGCTTGGCATCTATATTATACTTGGCATTATCTTAGAAATTGGTTAAGTGTGTTGACACACAATTGTGAAAACAAATCTGAGACCAATAGTATTGATAACCTACTTAAGTTTACAAAGGTTGGTTACACTTAGAAAATTTAGAAGAACAAGTTACACAAAGTTTTTCTACTAAGACTAATAGAGTGGATAGTATGTGCTAAGACAATTTAGTGCACAACAAGCAAAAAGTCAGTTGGAGCTGAGTAAAATAAAATTCTAGTGGATGCCAAGCAAAATAGTTGATGCCAAGTAAAGTTTAGTTGATGTTGAGCATCAATAAACTTTAGTTAATGTTGATTGATTTCACATTTTATGCCAAACGACATAGTTTGTGCTGAGGATCAAAAGATTGATAATGTCAAGCTATTGCATTATTTAACAGATCAAAGATTTACTAAATATAAGTTGACAAGTTTATTTTCTTGAATTTTGTGAACCATGAGGAAGATAAGCATGATGAGTTGGTGGCATAAACTACAAGTTTTAGTGATTGCATAATCTTATGGATGCACATATGGATATGAACATTTTATGCATTCACTTAGCTGAGAAATGTTTTATTTATACATCTAGACCTTGGATAATTAATTCAACCCCACTCTTAGTTATTCGAAAGTATTCCAACAAGAATGAAATCAGTAATAGATCTAATATAACATAATGTAAATATATGAATCAGCTCTTAAATTTTGAATGTGATAAAGTATGTATATGTAATAGCCTTGACTTAGCTTCAAAAAACCTAGAAAGAAAATCAAAGTAAAAAAAAAAAAACTTTTGGAATCAATGGGCTTAAAAAATTTCTTTTAATAGAATGTATACCTTGAGAGGGTGAATTTCATGTATAAGATGCAACAAAGGATATTGAATATATGAATAGAGATCTTGAATGTTGAATGTGAAATATATGACCTACCATAAACTCCAATAGCTTGAATGCATGAATCCTAGATCTTCAATTGAGATATTTCTTGGATTCCTTGAATACTTGAAGAATGCTTGAGAGCTTGAGAACATGCTTGATAACTTGTGAATTAAGGGTTATTTAGATTGAAGGAATGGAGAAAGTGGAGAGCTCTATAAAGGGATAGAAATATCTTAATCCCAAAGGATGACCTTCTTAGAAGTTAACACCCAAAAACTATATTGACACAAGAAAAAGAAAGGGAGCCAAAAAAGGGCTCAAATAGGGATACACTATGTCCTTGATTGACCTCTCAATGGTACATTGGATCCCTAATTGAAAATTAAGTTACTATGCATCTTCATACATAGGCATACACATTCTCAATGTAAACTAGGATCAAGAACCTCAAATTTTCATTTAGGATCCTTAAATAGGTCCTAGATTGCATTAATCACATACATAACTTGAGATTTATATTAGTTTTTTTTCATATAAGATATTTTGAGTGATTGAATGAATGAAAGAGAGGTTCTATGTGGTAAGATCATACCTCAATCTTTATGCTACTAAAATAGGAGTTTTAAAGGGGTTTAATTAGGTGTTACCTTGATTCTAACCAAGAGGAAGGAGGAGAAAATCGAAGAAAAGAGGTGAGATGCAAAGAGATGATGACATCATATTAAATAGGTACTAAAAAATAATTAAATTAGAATGCTTCTAATCTAAGATGATATATTTATCCCCCAATTTGGTGAGTTCATGACTTAACCCACACTCATAGTAAAGTAGAGAGGAGAAAAGAGAAGAATCTAGAAAATCACAGCAAGATAGGAAATCAATTAGTTAAAGGGAATAATCCCCCAAGACCATTTGTCCTAACTCCACACCTATGCATAAGGATGAAAATATTTTTTTTTAAAGTATTAAAAAAGACAACACAACTATTTAGGGGGGAAATGACATCAATGATAATAATGTAAAAAGACTAGAAAAGTTTAAATTTTCTCCCTAAGCCATGCAATGCAACATAAATAAGATCTTTCAAGAATAAGTCTTAAAAAACCCTTAATTTTATTAGAAAAAACCATAAAGAGGACAAAGAGATGGCAATGTAAAATCTACATATTTATTAAGGAAGTATGCTAGCAAGGTTCTCTTTCATGCAATGTTGTGAGGCTTCACCCTATCCTGTCATAGCATAGATACTTGCATTTTGATATTTGGGATTTGGATATTTTGACATTTATTTGAGACTTAGATGCATAGTGGCTTATATTATCTATTGATTTTCACATTTACAGTAGTGATTTCCACCTATGATATGTATTAATAATGAAATATTTTTGTATGGGATAGTCAAATGAATATGGATGCAACTTTATACATGGTAGGATATAAATTAAATTATGTGATACAAAATGTTAATTGATCATGTTGATTTAAGATTGAATGTGATATGAAAATTTTGATATTTTAATGTTTTGAATGTTTTATTTGAAATGATTAAGAAAAGAAATTTAATTGAATTATGTTAATATGGATTACATAACATTGGAATTTGTATGCATTTATGATATATATTTTATGTGAATCTCCTTTAGACTACTAATTCTTGAGTTTAGTTTGTAGGAAGTGGAACCATGGAAATTTATTGGGCAAACAAGGTCCAAACTCATGTTAACATAGTTTAGCTAAGGCAAATCTTTGGAAGATTCAAAAGCCTCATTGTGATGTAATTTATTTTGTAAATATAAACTTGCATTTATGTAAAAATTGTAATCTCAAAGATGTATTAGAGATAAGTCATGATGACGTGTAATGTGCTTTAATGTGTCACTTGACACTTGTATATTGTAGTGTGTTAATGACATGTCACCTAGGGTTTTGGTAATGGTAGCATTTAACCCTTAAACTAATTGCCTTGTTAAAAATTAAATAAACCCACTTGAAAAGGGATAGGATGAGTCAATATCAAAGGAAAATTCAAGTTCAAACTTGACTAGGGTTTTAAAGGGTCAATAGGTGGTCCCAAAGTGTCCTTTGTGTGAAAATAAGCTACCCATATGTTAGTATAACATGTTAGGGGCCTAAATTTGACATTGTTAGTGCTTAGCTAGCCTAGAGGACCCCTTTACCAATGCATTATTCACCAATTCGAAAATTGAGTTGTCACATGAGTTCTTCCCCATTTCTCTACTAAGTCAAATATAGAAAACTTGGGGGGAACAAGGTTGTAACAAGTATTGGCTAGATTTTTTGCCAAAATAGATAGTAGGAGAGGCCTTTCAAGGGGACTTGGAAAAACTAGTAGGGTGTTCACCCACTATCTAAGTTTAGAGATAGGGTTTTGGGAGTGAAGGAGAAGGGAGCTCTTCATCAACTATCATTACCTTTAGCTTGGACCAAGGTTTGTGCCCAAACCATGACCATCTTTTGCATTTGCATAATGATGTTGAAAGCATGTATTGTTGTGGTGGATTCATGTATTATCATTGTGAATCCTTGTATTGTGTTCAGATGGTGTAATCTTGATTTATGTTACATTTATTTCTTCATTTTCCTTCTTGATCTCTTGTTTTTTTTTTGGGATGTTGAAGTGTTAATGGGTGTGAAGGCTTCACTCACCCTTGGGAGGGAAAAGTATCCTTAGGTGAAGGGGTTAGTTGGGCTCAACATTGCACTTGAGATAAATTACCTCATAGTGTGGATTTGTTCTTCTTTCATGGAGTATGGGCTCTTTTGAAGCCATATGCATTTTCTATTTTGGGAGGTACAAGGGATTGTGTAAGAAGGAGGAGATTTTATAATAGCCTTGATGAGGAAATAATATAGTTGTAATTGATATTTGTATTATGGATATGGCATTCTCCTCTTTGAAGAGTCTACCTTCACCCAATGTAATCATGATTCCAGTGACGAATCAATGTGAAAACCATGGAAGAGATTGTTATGTGTTGTGTTGTGTGTATGTATGCATTAATAGATGTTTGTGTGTATCCCATTTGTGCTTTGTTTCCCTAGCTTAGTGGGTGGCTTTTTAGAAGACTAGGATGGTAGGTGAGCCTCCATGGTTCCTATTTTTTTGTTGTTTTATAGGTTTTGTGAGAATGGGTCTATGAAGTAGTTAGGGTTTTACCCTTGGCATTTTTGAAAAATAAAGTTTTGTGTTGACATATAATGTAGTTGAATAAATCAATCCTCCCCATGTCATTTTGTAATATGTTGAGATGGAAAAATCTCCATTGTGGATTTTGTATTGTGAAAATGATTTACATCCTATTTTGTAATAATAAAAATGTGTAAATTAAGATGGGATGCTATGCATACAGATGTAATAGAGAAGAAAGAATTCCTTTTTGTAACATAATAGACATAGTTGGATTTGAAGGAGATCTTCAATTTATATAAATCATTTTGAAATATAAATTCATGAAAGAGAGAATAATCTTGGGAGATGATTATAGTTGATTGCATTATAAGTTCAATCACATTCATTGAAATGGAAGGATTGTTGCATCAAATAGTCTTATATGGGATGTAAAATAAACACACATCAAAGGATACTTCATTGTTTTGGCTACTCAAGTAAGGAATATCCATTGTTAGTATAATATTCAATTAAATCATGAGGCAATACAAGAGATATATTTCATTTAGATGGTCCATCTAGATTAAATTCCACTAAGCACTAGATAATCATTGAATGAAATTCAAATTCCATTGTTCATAAAAAAGAGTAATTCTATTGGCTTCATGCTTGATCATTTTTCAATTATTTTCTTGTGTTAAGAAATGGTTCAAATTATTTCAAATAGATCCATTAAAGTAATTACATTATAGTATGGGAGTAACATCAAATTTCTATCAAATGAATATTCATAACCTCATAGTTAAGTAGGGGAGAAAAGTCAAATAAATCATAAGAATAAATCACCAAGAGAAAATAAGAATGTGCATGTTTATTTAACTATCTATATTTTGAATGGGGGAGTCAAATAAATCCCCTCCTAATACAAACCAATATTTTATTCCTAGGGATATTCCTTGGAATCCTCCCTATAAAGTCTCATGAAATAAAACCTCTCAAACTAAGTCAAAACAAATAAACAATGATGTAGTCAACATATTTTTTAATATGATGGAGACCCTAACATTCACATGAGACTCCCTTAATTATTCTATAATTATTTATTATTAATACCTAGTAAACCTCCCCTTAGGAGTGTAGACCTATGTGGGTAAAAAGGACATTATTTATAATATAGTATTATATCATCACCTAGGTGGTCATTGAAATGAAAAAACAAAAGCTACGTACATACTATAAAAAGACCAATATTAATAAAGTTTGCATTTAAAACTAAAAAAATAAAACTTGTCCTTGAAAGCGGCCACCACACTCCACACATTATTAAACCCATCACAAACCAACCAAAATGCAAGGAAACTATTACCTAGGTTCTTGAAAAGTGACTTTCCCACCTCCACCTTAGGAAGGTGCTCATCCTATTTTGGCACATTTCACCCCACACCTCCCTTAGCATTAAAGGTGGCACACAATTCCTACCACCACCTCCACATGAACCTAGTCAGGGGAGGGTAGCGACATGGGCTATGTGCCCAGGCACAATGAAAGTCCACACAATAGAACTTAGGAAAAGTATAGGGTGAGTAGAAAAGGGATAGGGGTATAAAGAAGTCATGTGTGCATAGCATTTAGGATAAGCACCTTGGTCAGGGAGGGGAGATCTAGTGGATATTAGATGGTAGGATTTAATTAGTTTAGTTAGTAGTTAGTAGTATTTGATGATAGTGGTTAGTGGGTTGTAGGATTTCATTAGTTTAGTTAGTAGTCAACTACCTCATATTATTTAGTGGTTATTTGTGTATATATATATATTAGTTAGTAGTTAAATTAGTTGAAAACTAGATAATGTTTATCAGTTAGTACAAAAGTTTCATATTAGGAGATATGTAAATTTTGAATAATAATTAAGGGTAATGGTTGATATATGATAAAAATAATAATAATAAAATAAATAAATAAATTGATAAACAAATAATTAAATAAAAAATATGTATATATATAATTAACGATTAAACTAACAACATAATTGATATGATATTAATAAAGTTAAGTCATAATTAAGGAAATGTAAGAATCTATTTAAATAGAAGTTACCTATACAAAAATAAAATAAAATGGAATAGAATTGGCATGGAATGTAATGAATTAAGGATATATATACATACATATATATACATATATATGTATATATATATATGTATATGTATATATATCTATGTACATATATATATATATATATATATATATGTATGTATGTATGTATATATATATCTATACATACATATATGTATATATATATATATATATATACATACATATATATATATATACATATATATATATACATATACATATATATATATATACATATATATATACACACACATATATATACACATATATATGTATATATATGTATATGTATATGTACACACACACACACACACACACACACACACACATATGGTAAGATGATTTGAATAAAAATATTTAAAACAAATATACACATCTACACATTTGCAATTGTTAAGTTCTTGCAAGTATACTGATAAAGAATTTGTGGTTCAATTTTGTATGTGCAAAAGTTTAGCAGTGGAATCAAAATGATAACATCATCTAGTTCTTATGTTTTTGCTTAAACAAAGGTAAGCATTGTGCAACCTTATGAATAAAAAATCTCCCTTGATCTTGGATACTAGAGTTTTATATGAAAAAAATTCTCCTATAGTGTCACCAACTAGAATTATTCATATCGAATCTACTATATAGAATACTATCATTCTACCCATGATACCTAAAACCTAGTCGTAATGACAATGCTTCCTAAGTGTTGTTAAACTTAAGTATTACCCTAATGTACTTAGCTAGACCTCCAAAAATCATGAGTTAATATACTTAAAACACCTTGTATCTCAATAGAGTATTTGTAACAAACATATTTGTTATGCAATTTTCCATAGTTACCTTTCAAAAAAAGGTTGTGTTTTTCCCTACAAAAATTGGGCATGAAAAATGTATACACAAGATATAATAAAGGTAGATCTAAAATATACATAGATTTTAACTAAATACATACTAAGAGGTAAAATAAGAGATAAATTACTTAACCTAAAATTCATAGTGAGAAGATGTACTTAAGATAAAAATATCATAAATTTTGACCTTTTTTTGAAAATTCAGTTGTGGATTCTGGTATAAAATGAGGAAAGAAAGAAAACCCAAAAATCTCCTTGTAAAAATGAACTAAACTACTAGGTCAACTTTGAAGGCCATCTTATGGCCTATTTTATGCAGTCTCACAACTTTGTAGTGAAAATTTCTAAAAATTCCTTGTAGCATAGGTTCCATATCTATAAGCTTCCATTCATTATCCTTCAAATAAGTAACAAATTTTGTGTGTGTGTGTGTGTGTGTGTGTGTGTGTGGCTACAAATGTGTTTTCCTTTGTCAACCCCCAATTTTGGTAATTTTTACCTACATGAATGGTCATTAGGAAAAATGTTGTATGTGTGTGAGTATCCTAGATGTGTAGATCTAGAATGTAAATATGCTAAAATTCTAAGAATCTACTTTGTGAGTAAAACCCTAACATGTAAGCATGCACTTATATAAATAGATAGAGGTGCAAAGAATTAGACATCAAGTATGATGTAGAAATCATACCAAATACCCAAGGCTAAAGCATTCCAATAGTGTTGGAGATTTCTTTGAAAATTCATGTTTGCTATATTTTCTTTTGAATGCTTGATAAAGAATCATAGCCTCACTTTGCAATAAAGAGTAATAAGAAATTTTTTTCTTTTAACTTACAATTTCTTTACGTCAGATTAGGGTATGCATACATGATTTCTCCTTGTGTGTCTAAAGTAAAAATTAGGGATTGAATTCCTTTTTATAATACATTTTTGGAATGTTTGTTAAATTACTCTACAAGGGTCAACAACAAAAGCAAGATTTCATTGCAAGGGTAAAAAAAATAGTCTCAAAATCATAAGAAGTTCTAGAACTAGATCAACCTAGTCAAAACTAGGTTGACTTAGCTTGACCTAGTCATTAATAGGTCAAACTAGGTCAACCTAGTCTAAAACAGGTTGACTTTGGTTGATCTAGTCCAAAAGGTCAACCTTTAAGGTCTTCTTGTTCCTAATTCCATGCTAGAAGTGGTCATGAGTGAAATAGATATGTCAAACTATTAATTGAAGATCCAATATACAAGTTGGGACCCTAGGGGCTAAGGACACTCATAAGGCAAGTCCTAATTCGCTAAACATTTTAGGAAGAAGGGGAATGGATGAGGATTTTCTAGGTCTCAACTCAATTTAACTTGGGTGAAGGAGGAGAAAAGAATTGAGGTGTATGCTTAAGGTGTGGTTATTAAATGCAAACACACTAAAGAGGACATTAGGGGCCATAAATTGAAGTGCATCTATTTTAAGACAATACAATTAGCCCCCACTTTATGAAGATATAATGCTATATACATACACAAGCTAATGTAAGAAAATATAATCATAACTTGTAAAAAGGATATAATAAAGTCCATATGCACAATTCTTGCATGAAAATAACTATATCCTATAAAACTATAAATTATTGATAATAAAAAATCACATAAGAAATTTATTGGAGGATATTGAAGCTCACAAGTAGCCATAGCCTCTATTGGTTTGGCTTCCTCGTTAGAAAAGGTGAAATAAGGGATCAAACTAAATGCAATGAAGTCTAAATAAAATATGATAAGAAGAAACTCTTAAAACACTTCTACTAGATGAGCTCTAATTCCTTTAATCGCATGTTACCTTTTTAAATCTCATTTGTTACCTTGTACTTGAAGGAGGGAAGAAGAAGGAAGAGATGCTAAAGATGAAGGCGGTGTGGCATATGCTAATGGAGGTGCTTTGACATGATGTGTTAGATGGTTTTGAGCTTGAGGATGGAAGCATTAGATCCATATTTTGCATCATTTTATGTGTTTCTTGCATTTTTTCTTCTATAGGTGTAGAATATTACAATATAAGTGATATGTAGGGTCCCTATTAGTTAATTTAGTTAGTCCAAGGTCAGATCTACCTAATACTCAATAAGTTTAGGGAATCACAAGGTCATGTTGACCTAGTTTAGGGGAAACCTAACCTAGGCCCCTAGAGGTTGGCCTAGTCCTTGGGTAGGTCAACCTAGTCCTTCTATATGTCAACCTAGTCCTATGGAAGTCAAACTAATCTCTAAGAGGTCAACCTAGCCCTGATGTAAACTAGGTGGATTTCATTTTTTTATATGATAGACAACTAGGTCCCTTCTATAATGTCATGTAGGATCTTCAAGTTATGAGAGACCACTACATGTTAGATGTGATGATATACATTAAAGATAATATCCAAGATCTAGGAGTAGTAGATATCACAATACTTGGGGATATGGTGCTTTACTAGGTAGCACAACATCCACATGTGATGTTCTATAAGGTGATGTTACTAGAATTAATAGAGAAATGGGATGAGACTACATTCTCATTCCACTTATTAGTGGGAGAGATAGTAGTCACTTTAGAGAATGTATACTAGATATTATTCCTACTAGGCCATGGAGTGATAGTGAGAGCATTAATAAATAGGTCACACTTAGATATTATGAGAACTTTCAAGTGCTATATAAGTATGTCATGCTAAGAGAAATGGAGGCTAGACCAAGTTGGTATGAAGGGTATCATCATTGTGAATGAAACTCTTCTTAGGAACATCATGTTATGTGTTAATGATAGTATTTTCATACTTGACACAAATGGTGAGTTATTCTTTACACCTCTAGTAGATATAGTTTGGCATATCGAGAGAGAGTTGATAGTACATGCATGTGGATAGAGCATAATCACATAGGTAGAAAAATTTATGAGGTATTGGTGATAGAGCTTTACAAAATTTACACTCTCATAGGTGTGGACCTTTGACATATTCAAAGGCACTAGACCATTAATGTTCATAATTGATATACCAACCGATTGATTGAGAGTGTATTCTTACACACTGAGACATCCTTGATAGTTTCAAGATTTACTATATTGAAGAGTAATGTTAGACTAACTATAGTATGTAGATGTTACATGGAGACCCTACCATCTCATGATAGAATGGCTAGATTTAATAGTGTTGTTGAGGTGGATGTAGAACAAGAGTTTTTTGGAGTTAAAACATGCATGCATAGTGGTGCCCTACTATTATAATTTAAAGAAACAATAGATTGGTCTTCAAAATGGTCCTCCTCTATCAATGCCCTGATATCCATATAGATATATTCCTAGGGATGAGATAACAATAGACAATATATGATGTAGAGTTGACAAATAGTGAGAGCCCAAATGATAAGAAGGTTCCCCCTACATTACAGGATCTTGGAGTATCCATATAATTTCAGCACTATTTTAGTGCTTAGGTTTTGAGAACCATATTTCTAGATGACTACCCAATAGGTAATCCAAAAGGATGGTGTAAAGTAGTGCAAGTAGATGATGATATAGATGAGGATGATGGCAATGATGATGATGATTATGATGATGATGATGATCCTCCACTAGAGGGAAAGGTGATAAAGTTTGAGAGTTATGAGGATACTCTAGTAGCAAATGGGAGAGCACATGAGAGGATGCCATCTCTTGTTGCAACTATGCCACTATGGTCTCACACACTATAGACTCAGATCAAGACCCTTCCTTCTAAGACTAGACAAGTAGAGCATGATGAGTCAAGAAAACTAGCACTAGCTACCCACTTTTGAGATATGGATCATAGATTCCAAGAGGGAAACCTCAATAAAATATATACATAAGTATAATATCTTGTATATTACAAATTAAAAATTTTCTTTTTGTAGCTAGTATAGAGGAATGGGTTTTCATCATAAGGGACATATTGATGGACATGGTTAGAGAGGCAAGGATTCATTATGCTTCAAAAAGTAGATATGTGAGGAGGTGCAATCAAGGGTTCCACATAGAAATTTAAAACATTTTATGTGGAGATATAGCTGATATGAGACATGTTGGACCAACAGAGCCATGAGATACATGAGCACTAATGGAGATGTCATAGTCAATTAGAGAGGAGTATCTCTATGATTCACACATTTTTTTGTACTTCCAATTGAATAGCCCCATCAAAACATCATAGAGAAGAGAGATTAGGATATCAACATCCAAAAAAAGAGAGTTGATTGTAGTATTTTGATATAGGGCACATTTTATTTCTAGTGCCTACTATGTATACAAAAATAGTTTGATAATAATATATGATAACTATGTTCTATTGTTCCCTCTTATGATTAATTTGAAAAATAATTAAAAAATAAAAGAAAGAAAATATGTTAATGTACCTATAAGTTCTCAAATCGGTTTTAAAAAAGGGAAAAATGTAAGCACATAATATAAAGCATAAATGATTACACATAATAATGACATAAATACATAATATTAAGATGTTCCTTAAAAGGTACACCATTCATATCAACAATTTTATATCTACTTTATCTATAAACTAGGACTTATATGTCTTATAGGTTAATCCAAAACAAAGATTTAATCTCTGATCTAGGTAGTAATGGTGAGGCATGTACTTGACATAGCATAGGGTAGGAAGAGTCCCTAGAGGAGATGTCCTAGACCCCATAAAATAACCATGCTGCGGAAACACAATAACAAGCAAAAAAAATGCAAGATATGATACCAAATTACAATAATTTATTCATAAAATAACTATTACATGCAATATGCTAGGCTATAAGGCCTTCCCTGTTATAGCCAAATACAAAGCAATTACAACAATAGTTTTGCAAGATCTCTCAAGATTCAACCCAACCACTAGCTAGTCTAGATCCACACTTTGGTAGAAATCTCCAAGGAAGATCTCAACATGTGCTTGCAAGCCCTCCAAGAAATCTCCTTATTTTCCAGCCATAGCTACTAGCCCTTCTCAAACTTATCCAAGATCCAAGTGTAAAATGCCTCACATTCAGTGCTTTGTCTACACATTCACAACTCCATCACAATCCTGATATAAACTACTTCACATTTAGTGCTCTATCCATAGACTCAAGAAAAATCACTCTTTAGCTACTCTCCACACTCATTCCTCATCTGAATGAATGAATCACTCCCTCCATGAATAAAAGACTCCACAAGGCCCCTTACTTATATCCAACTAAGAAAAATCATGATATCTCCTAGATCTAATTAAAGTAGAACTTGTGCTTCTAAATGAAGGTAGTACTCTAGGTCTTCTATAACCCTAGAAATTTACAAAGGTGATTTGTTAAGGATATCTACACATCCATCCCAAAAGTCATGCATAGAAACTTGTCATGCAAACTACCAAAAATTGATACTCTAGGAGAATTGTCATATCTCCCAACTTATAAAGAATTAGGACTTGATTCTTTAATTAGAGATAGTACTCTAGTCTCTCTTCAATCCTTAAAATTTTCATCCTATAACTCATTGTGAAAAACTAGTTACATGGCCCACAATAGGAACCCATAAACTAGAAAAACACAATTCCAACAGCAAGGTAAAAACAACACAAACATTAACATGATAAACACAATCTCTATGTGCACATAGGACAAGGTTCCACAACGTGTCTCCAACACATCCCTAACCATGAAAATCATAACTCCATCAAAATCCAATCTTGATGCTCCTGAATCAAACTCCCTAGGTAAATAGAAAAGTATGTCCCATATTTGATGCCCAAAGAAAGATCTACAACCTTCTTCATCTTCACCAAAGTTTTCCACTTCATCAAAGTCAATAAAAAAAATTTGAAAATCCACCATATACACTTCATCCATTGAAACATAAAAATAAAATACATATCAGCAACCCAATCAGCATGCTCACACCCAAGAACAAACTTAACATAATGCTTCATCAACAAATCATCATCCACATCAGCAACTAGTGAATCCACACCAGTAGCAACAAACTCCACATTAGCAAAAATATGAAGATCTCCATCTACACGTGCCAAAATTACAACACCAACCATATCATTACTCACAATAAGATGCTCTAAAATATACAAGTCACCACCAATAGCAATTGGATCATCCATGATTAAGTGCTCTACAATTTTCATGTCAAACTCAACCAACTAATCATGAAAATCAACCTTTATTCTAGCATCAAAAAAGTTAGGTATATCCTTAGCAACAACCTCTAGTTGCTCTACCAGTTTTATATTAGACTCCACAAACTAATTAGCAAAACCACCCTCTTCCACCTTGACCTCATTATACCATCTTCTCTCTCAAACAAGTCTCTTAACTAACCAAATAACTCTCTTTCAGATTGGTAAACTCCAACTCCACAAACATTGATAAAATGCCTCCCTCATCCTATCCTTATCTAAATCAGCCAAACTAGTTCCAAACTAAGAACCCACCTCCTTAGCACAACCTACAAAACTAGCCTCAACTCAAGCAAACATCTCATAAAACCTCCTCTCTAGCACATCACAAAGATTTACAATCATCTCAAGGTCCAATCCTCTTAGAGCCATCTCACAAGATCTTTGTAAACCCTCTACAACAAATCCTTTCCATGTTCCTTGTGATAAAAAAAAATTGTTTGCAAGTTGGATCACAACCTACCACCTTACATGAATAATCAAGAACCAAATCACAATTCGAGAACCATGGATTTACAATCTAAAAAATCTCTATAGTCATGTCTCAAAAAGATTAATTTTCCATCTTTGCATCCATTGATCCATCTGCAAGCCGTCTATAATTACAAATCAAAAACCATGATTTTCCACATTGCAATGAAGAGGTCTAGGACTCTAGAAAGAATATCCACCACTAGATCAAGATCAACTTAGATCTATTTCTCCAACCCAAGTCCTAGTGCAAAATACCACAACTTCAATTACCTATCTACACATTCAAGAACAACCTTTGTTCGGATACCACCTAAAGCAGTGCACGGTAGGAGAAGTCCCTAGAGGAGATGTTGTAGCCCCCAATAAATAACCACATAGTGAAAACACAACATCAAGTAGCAACAATGCAAGATCTTATACCAAATTACAATATTTTATTCATAAAATAACTATTACATATAATATGTTGAGCTATAAGACCTTCCCATTTATGGCCAAATACAAAGAAATTACAATAATGGTTCTAGAAGATCTCTTAAGATCCAACCCAACCAATAGCTAGTCTAGATCCACACTCTAGTAGAAATGTCCAAGGAAGATCTTAACTTGTGCTTTGAAGCCCTCCAAGAAATCTCATTGTTTTCTAGCTGTAGCTACTAGCTCTTCTCAAACTTATCCAAGATCCAAGTGTAAATTGCCTCAAATTCGGTGCTCTATCCACACATTCACAACTCCATCATAATCCTACTAAAAACTACCTCACATTTGGTGCTCTATCCATAGACTCAAGAAAACTAACTATTTAGCTACTCTCTACACTGACTCCTCCTCTAAATTAATGAATCACTCCCTCCATGAATAAAAGAATCCACAAGACCCCTTACTTGTTCCCAAATGAGAAAAATTATGATATCTCCTAGATCCAATTGAATTATAACTCATGCCTCAAATTGAAGGTAGTAATTAAAGTCCTCTACAACCCTTTAAATGTGCAAATTGATTCATTAAGGATATCTGCACATCCATCCCAAAAGTCATGCACAGAAACCTATCGTGCAAACTACTAGAAATTGATACTCCAAGAGAATTATCATATCTCCCAACTTATAAAGATTTAAGATGTGTTCCTTTAATAAGAGATAGTAATCTTGGCTCTCATAAATTCTTGAAATTTTCATCATCTAGCTGATTATGTAAAAATTAATTACATGGCCCACAATATGAACCCAAAAACTAGAAAAATATAGTTCCAAAAACAACACAAACTTTAACATGATAGATCCAATCTCTATGTACACATAGGAAAAGATTCCCCAATGTGTCTCCAACACATCCATAACCATGAAAAGCATAAATTCATCAAAATCCAAGCATGATGCTCCTACATCAACACTTTAAAGCTTTGGAAATCTAAGAATATTGATGCTTAAACACTTAATTTAACTATGTGTTTAATTACATAAAAGATAAAATAATAGAATAGAAAGAATAGAAAGAATTAGAAAGAGATAATAAAGAGGAAAAAAAAATTTGATAACCGATTTTTCCTTGATAGAGCTACATCTCTAGGTTTGCTTCTTAATCTAGGGACCACTTTATTATATTTGCTAAGAAAAATTGCTTTGTTACAAATTCCAAGCTCCAATTCTTCAGAGTCTCTTTCTCCTTTTTTATATTAAGATTGTTTACATATCATGTGCTCCTTAAGAAAAATAATTACAACTTATTTAAGCTCCTTTCAAGCAATCACACTAGAAACAATAATTAGAGGACCAAGAATCGCAACTTAGAATCCACTTCTTACAAATGTGATGAATATAACCAATAGAAGACCAAGAGTCAAAACTTAGAATTCCATAAAGATGTCCCTCTTGGGATTTGAACTAGGGTGTCCATAATGAGAACTCATTGCTCCAACCAACTAAGCTAAACCCCTTAGACGTCTCTTTATCCTTTTATAATTTTTGGTGTCAAATAAAACCTTGTAAAATCTCTCCAAAGAATTTGAAAATTCCCTCCTAAAAATCTCTCACAATAATTTTCTCCTCCAAGATTATTATTTTCCTTAAGGACTAATTCTTCTCCCAAGGTTCATTGTCCTCTAAGGAAAGAATCCCCTCCTTTTTATACATATTTATTTACTTATTTGGTTTATAACCAAATAAAAAATATTATATCTAACTTCCCTATTTTATAATGACAAAATAACCAATATGTGCTATTCTTTTAATATCTCATTTTATTATTTTTAAACTCTTAAAAATAGGGGTGGTTTGAACCCTGTGTAACTGGTCATCCATAAACTATTAAAAGATATTCTTTGTGCATTGGTCGACAAATGATGATAGGAAATAGGAGTTCAGTGGTTCAAGCCACATGACCCCTACAACAATATTTTCCTAATTTTGTCTTATATGACTTAGACAACACTTAAGAGGTAAAGGATGCCAACCATAACACTCTCATGTAGACTGTTGCTTAGGAGGAAACATAGGGAATGTGAGGTTGCATGTTTGAATCTTAGAACTAGATAGTTTCAATAGAAAAGTTTTTTGAAGATAGGAGGTGGCATATGACACAATTTTATCCATCCACCTTTTACATGTGTCACTAGCCAATTGGTCCATGATCGTACCATGTCAAATTTTGATTGCCACATAACTAATTTTGACTACCACTTATCATTTTATGATTTTTTAATTTCCATGTCACCAAGATGATTGAGATGCTAATGTCATGATAAAATCATGTTGATGTCATCATTACTTAACTTTGTCCTCTATCTTCAAACAAGCATAACTTCCACAAAAGATCTCTATTTTTGATGAAACAAACATTGTTCGAAAGATCTTGACAAGTACTTTATTTTGAAATCCATTATTGACCACTTTTGAGATGGTTCAATTTCACCTTTTTTATTAGTCAACCTTGGGTTCATTTGTTTGACCTAAAATTTAACTAAGCTCAACATGATTCAAGTTGCATTATGATCATATTATCAAGCACTAGTCAATGGTGTTGATTCTTTGAGATTATGAGACTATAAATTTTTTATGGTCTTTGGATCCACTTGGATATTTCCTCCCCAAAGAGAAGCTTTTGGACCTCCAAAAGTTTACTTTTACATATAGTGAAAGTGAGGGCATATTTTCCTCACTTGTCCAATTTCACTCATACAAATTGCTAGAATTCTTAATATCTAACTCATCACAAATATCATGAGAAATTTATTGACACAATCATTCATGCATTCACTAAGATTCATGTTGTGACATCCATTACCCACATAATACTAACTAGTAGAAAAAGAAGAAACAACACTAAATAAATTGTTGAAAAAGGAAAAGTATCGACTCTTTGGATCTCTTCCATAAGAACACCATTAGAAAAAAACGATTGAAATCCTCTTTTACCATCATTGGCTAAAGACTTGTTTCTACTTGAACTTGATCCTCACTAGTTTCTATAGACATAAGATTCATTTTAATGCTTGCATTTACAATCATTTTTAAATGTCCTATGTTTACAATTGATCCTTCATTCTCCATGTGATGAGCTCTTATAATGTATTCAATTCCATCCCTTAAAAAGTGATATCTATTATGCTCCCTATAGAAGATAGCTTTCCTATTGTATAATATGGGCTACCTAACACAATACCACATATATCAAGTGGAACCACATTGACATCAACCACATCAATGTATTTGGATGTTATTGCAAATCTTAACCTACATTTCTTTGTTACTCATAATTTGTTACCATTGCACACCCACCGTAATGGACAAGGTCTCTTATGTGGCTTAGTTTCCAATCCCAATTATTTAAAAATTTCCTCTAAAATTAGTTTAACTTGGGATCCACTATCTATCAATGTGTTAATTTTAGTATTCTTAGAAATCACTCTTCTATAAAAGTGTTCACACCTTTTACTATCTTTAGAAACATCATAACATTCACCACCTGCAATTTCACTACAAAAAAGGCTTTGATACCAAACTTGATTTGTAAACTAGGATTTACAAGTTTATCATTAAATCCAAAATATAGATATAATCCCTAATCGAGGCAATAATTGCATTGTATGTACTCCAAACCATTGAAATTCCAAAAAAATTAATGCTAAAAAACTTAATTTAACTATTTATTTATTTATATAAAAGAGAAAATAATAGAATTTAAAGAATTAGAAAGAGCTAATAAAGAGATGCAAGTGCATTGATAATAGAGTTCTCAATCTAGGGATTTCTTTATTAAATTTGCCAAGAAAAATTGATTTGTTACAAATTCCAATCTCCAAGACTTTAGAGTCTCTTTCCCCTCTTACAAATTTTGGCATAAAATAAAACCTTGTAAAATCTCTCAAAATAATTCAAAAATTCCCTCATAAGAATCTCTCACAACAATTCTCTCCTCTAAGACTATTTTTTTCCCAAGGACTCATTCTTCTCCCAAGCTTCATTGTCCTCTGATGAAAGAATCCCCTCCGTTTTATACACATTTATTTCCTTATTTATTTTATAACCAAATAACAACTATAATATCTCAGTTCCCTATTTTATCACAACAAAATAACCAATACATACTATTATTTTTTTATCTCTTTTTATATCTCATTTTATGATTTTAAACTCTTAAGAATAGGGCTGGTTTCAACCTCATGTAATTGGTTGTCCATAAAGCATTAACAAGATCCAATATTGTTAAGAATATCCTATGAAACATGCATGGTGCTTTGGTTGAGAGATAATAATGGGAAATATGAAGTCGTTGGATTAAGCCACGTGACCCCTACATTTGTCTTTTCCCAATTTTGTCTTATATGCCTTAGATAATCCATAGGAGGAAAAGGGTACCAACAACACTCTCGTGTAGACTATTGGTTAGGAGGAAACTTAGGGAATGTTAGGTTACATGTTCAAATTTCCAAACTACATTTATTTGATACAAAAAAAATTTTAAGATAGAAGACCATGTCATATGGAAAAATTATATTACATGAGTCACTAGCTAATTGGTCCATGATCATGCCATGTCAAATTTTTACTACCACATAACTAATTTTGATTTGCATGTGTCATTTTATGATTATTTAATTTCTACATCACCAAGATGATTGGGATGTTGATGTCATGATGACATCATGATGATTTCATCATTAGTTAACTTTTACCTCCATCTTCAAATGACCATAACTCCCACATACAATCTTCATTTTTGATGAAACAAACATTCTTGGAAAGATCAAGTGACAAGTTCTTTAGTTTGAAACCCATTGTTAACCTCTTTTGAGATGGTTTAGTTTCACCTATTTTTTATTAGTCAACCTCTAGTTTGGTAGTTTTACACAAACTTTGACCAAGCATAACCTTTTTCCAAGACCTCTTTCCAACACGATTCAAGTTACATCAAGATTGTATTAGGAAGTTCTAGTCAATGATGTTGATTATGTGACATTATGAGACTATAAATTTTTTAGGTTCTTTGGATCTACCTAGATTAGCACTAGATCCTTATACTTTTGTAATAATAGAGAGATCTAACTAATTAGGACTACACTTCCCCATCTTTTTTGTATGACATTTATATTGCTTTAATTCGCGTACATAATATTTTTTGTTCATAGTTTTATGATAAGCCATGATGTGTTTCATAGCATTGATTCATTGTTCTTCCAACATCTCATCATCTTGTAAACATTGTTCCCAAAAGTTATCCTTGTTAATTAGACATTTGAAATAATCTCTCTGAAAAGGAATGTTTTATTTTAAGGGAATCACCACATATTTTGCATAAACTATGTTATATGGAGATGTTCTAGTCATTGTTTAGAAACTTGCTCTATATTCCTACAAAACATAAAATAACTAAGTATTGCAATACTTTGCATGTTTGTTAAATGTCTTCTGAAGGATCTATTTGATAAACTTATTTTAAGTTTCATCTTATTGACTAGATTCAAAAAAGTATCGTGAGGAAAGATCATGATGAATGTAATGTTTCTCCAACTAGGATTTATCCTCCTTGCTTTTAGATTGTATTCACAGTGGTAGAACAAAGAGGCACTATGAGAATGCAAAGCATATACAGGAGCATGAATAAGGTTATTAATGTGTTGCCACTAGGAGCACTTTAGGGCAAGTGTAAATGAATCTTCTTCCATAGTTTTTCAATAATATATCATCTAAAGGAGTTTGTAAAAAAAGGACTTCTTGCAAAAATTCCCTCCACGTGATCCAATGTTAGCTTCTTCAAAAGATTATTAGAATATTGGCAAATAAATGACTACATGAGTAAACAATTTGGTCACAAGACTATAGTCACATGACTAAAAGTGATAAGATTTTAGTAATGTTTTATAATTTATAAGAATAAATCACTAAATAAATGACTACTCTAATCTACAACTAAAATCACAAGTTAGACAAGGATAAGTGACTTAATAAATGATCAAATAAATAACTAAACAATTGGTCACTAATAATTAGTCCCCAAAACAACTAACTAAATGAATGATTGAATATATTTTTATGATATTAATATGTTCTTTAACTTTTCAATAACTTTTTATTACTCATTGAAAGAGTTTTAGCTTTATCAATATATCTTCACTAATTAACCTCCCCAAACGAGCTTTTCTCTGATATTGAACTAGGAATAAACTGAAAATCACCCTAATTAGCTTTGAAGCTCCTCAACATCTATCTACACACTCAAGATATAGTTTCTATTAATCCCATTAATGTCATACAATAATCATCTTAAAATATAACATTATATCAGATATGTTTTGAAATTAGTGAATAGTGAGAAGAACAATTAAATAAAGATTAATTTTTGAAACAAAATGATTTTGTAATATAAATAATAAATAAAATAATTTAAATAAAATGATAAAATAAAAGTGCATAGAGATATAAAAAAAATAAAGAACAATTGAAAAGACATAAAGGAAGACAAAAAATAAAAAGTAAATAAAATAATGATAAAAAATAGTACAAGATAAAAATAAGTATGTATATATCAAGATTATAAATACAAACAGAGATACATAAATGAAAATGTCTAATATGATAAAAACAATATGTATGTAAAATATATATGTATGTATGTATATATTTATGTATGTATATGTGTATATAAATATATCTATGTATGTATCTATATATGTATATGTATATGTATATGTATGTATATATAGATACACATACATACATGCATGCATACATACATACAAACATACATACATACATACATACATATATACATATACATATACATATATACATATACATATACATATATACATATACATATATACATATATATATATATATATATATATATATATATATATATATATATATATATATATATATATATATATATATATATATATATATATATATATATATATATATATATATATATATATATATATTTGTGTGTGTGTGTGTGTGTATTTATATGTGTGTATATTGATGAAGTGTACGCCCCTTAACACAATAAGCATATAATTGAAACAAAGAAATAATAGCAATTTGTAAGAACAAAATATGAGTTTCTTTTTATCATGAGAAATGCAAAATTATAGAATTCAAAATTACAGTATGCTATCTCACAAGGGCATGTTTATTACAATAATTTGCAAGAAAAAGCTATGAACTATCATCCAGATTTGTCCTAGAAAATGTTTAGGTATTTCTTAAATAGGCAATTTTATGCTACCCGAGAAGGTTCTAAACACAAACTTAATACCTAGGGCTGATAGACCCTAAAATATGTAATTAGTTGGCCAAATACATTTTTAACATATATTTTGGAAGTTTTGTTTAGCCTAATTTTGGAAGGCCATAAATCTCAAACCATTGCCCTGATTGGCTATTATAACCACATGTCACCATCCTTACCTTCTAATCTACAAGCTTGGATTTGCACAAGTGCCAATCCATCAAGTTTTTGAGGCTCATCTAAGAACATATAGCCTCTAATGCTAAGACTAAAATTTTAATACCAGAATTGCATGCCAAAAATCTATAATAAATCCATGAATACTCATGATATGTTACTGAGCCTCAATTAGTAGGCTAATATATCGAAGATGAATATCCACCTCTAAAATTAGGATATTCTAAGCTTGTATGACCAAAGTATTAAGTAGCAAGCCTCTAGAAACAACAAATCTTTACTAAAACAACCCTTATTCAAGAAACAAATAGGAAATACTTTTCATGATGCAAGATTGCTCTTACACTTGGGATAATTTGAGAAGTGATTACACGATGTCTCAAGTGTTGAGAGAAAAACCACATTAAAACATTTGGGGTCAAATTGCATCAACAATTTGCAACGATGGTGTAATTTTTGGTGATTTTAATGATTTTTTTTGCAACTTTCCTAGACATCATCATAATAGAGACATTGGCATCATAATTGTGATGTCAGTGTGGTTATAAACAAAAAAAAAAAAAAAAAAATAGTCATTCCCATTTGATCAATTATAAAGAGCTCCAAATGAGGGTATAGAGAAGTTGCCTATCTATGCCCTATGGTTTCCTAGCCATGCACTTGCTCTACATTTCTCCTAGCCACATGGAAATTAGTGTGGAGATCTATGATTGCCTAGTTGTGTCATTGTTTTGCATTTTATTTTTGTTTCTTTTCTCTTATGATGCATTCTCCTAATTTGTTAGTTTTTTTATTGTTTCACACTAACTTCAATATCTTCCTCCCTATATGAGATTGTAAACTTATTAAAATGTTTTTTTTGGTCCATGGCATTGAATGAGATTAATTGTATTGTAATGATATTTGTAGTGGCCTATGACTCACCTTATTGTTTGATAACTTTCACTACACTAATCTTGAAGTTGTAAAAAAAACAATGAGGTGTAAAAGAAATTTTTCTTATGGGTTCCCCCTAAAATTGGGAGCAAACACATTGCATCTAGGGTACACCTAGTATGAGTGCAAAATCCCTCAAAACATAAATCTAGAAAAGATCAAATTAAAAGATGACCTCATTCAACATAAGAGTTTCAATTCTTGGTGCATGACATAATTCTCAAATATCCACAGTCCTTAATGTAATCATTTTTTAGGAAGTTTTGATGTTCTAGGCTTATCTCTTCAAGATTTAAACATTCAAAAATTTGGAGCTATTTCAGTTTAGAGGGCATGTATAATGAAAAAATTATGTAGAACTCTCAATGATTAGAAAGAATAACACAAAGACAGGGGCATAATTTAAGGAGATTCATTATTTTGGTTGTAGAGATCAAACTAACTGTGTATGATTTTTGCCCAACATTTTGAATCCTGATCCAGAATTGATTGTCAAAAAAAAAAACTAATCCAAATGAATACATATTCTAGAATCCAAATTATAAAACAATAAAACCAACTCAAAACATGCTAACTAACTTACCTCAAGATCCTGCACAAAAATAATGCAGACTAGGAAAAATGGGTAGAGTACACAAGAAATTTTACAAAAACATATCATAGAAGATATTTTTAGAAAGAAATGAGCCATAACCTAGTTAAATTGGTCTAGTTTTTGATTAGCTAGGTTGATTAAAAATTCCTATAAAGTACTAATTATATTATGTACAATAAAATGAATAGTTAACTATTCCCAGCTAGTAAGATCAAATACAAATTCCCAATGTGATAAAATTTTATATGCAAATGCATCACTTGTATGCCAAGCATGAAGCACATTCCCCAATTTATAAAAAATGGTGGTATATAAAGGCTCAATACACTAGCCCAATAATGGAAGGCAAGAATGTAACCATGAATGTATTGGCATAGTCTTCCCATGATGATCCCAAGTATCTATTGCTACTATTAATTTTGGCATCACTATGTGGTATAGAATGTTATAAAGTAATGAAGCCTATAGTAACTTCTCCCATGTCTCTAGAAAATGCAGAATAGGTTTAGAGACCCTTGGCTCACAAGAATTTATAGCAACTATTCTCATTGGTAAAAGAATAACTTTAGTGAAGAGTTGAGTGTAAGGAGTTGAAGAAGAAAGTTTTGCTTCTTTGTAAATGCCATAATCATGAGGCTTGTTCCCTTGAAAAATTATCTACAATGATGACATTATATCTATACTATGCAAATGATGTTGAAGTGGTTCCCAAACTTGAAACAATCTTGTAAGAAATGGCAAAGAAAATGTAGATGCAGTGCATGAAAAATTGTACAACTTGTAGTCCTCCCAATATGTGGACTATAAATTCTCAAAGACACTTGCAAGTGATTCCAATTTCATAGTACCTACCACAACACTTTCTTGGATTCTATCTAGTGCTCCCATAATATCCTCTATGTTTTCTAGCCATTTTTTTCCCATGCAGTCTCTTTCTAAAGTCTCTCCTTCTCCTTTTGGTATATTTCCATAGACTCTCTCTTGTGCCTTAAATTTTCCTTATCAAAATTTTGAATATCTACATCTACCATACTTAAAATCAACTTCACATTGTGTTGTAACTCTAGCATAGGTGATTTATCCTTGATAGCTTTCATTTTGACACTCAAGTTTTCAAGATTGGTCAACACCCTAACTTGTAGACCTCTCATATCAAGCACTTTCTGTATTGTTTCAACACCATGTTCTTGCTTCTGAGCTAACAATTATTTAGGTGAATTTTCTTGTAAAACATTAACTTTTTTGAAAATGGGTAAACTTATCAATGCAAGAAAGATAGTCCAAATAAGTAATCAATATGAAATGGGAGATGTGTTGGTGCAGTAGATGGAGGTATGTATGTATGCATGTATGCATGTATGTATATATAATTAAATATGTATGTATGTACATATATATATATATATGTAAGAATTTTCCTAAGGGAAAAATTCACCCAAGAACTAAGAACTCAAACACAAGCACACAATAGACCAAGAGAAAGAGTATGATCAGAATAACAATGTATTTAATGACTTAATACATTAAGAGTACACTAGGAGTGCTTGAATATAAAGGCCTTAAGAGAGCTTCTAGAATGCATAGAAGTTAGCACCATGAAGTGTCATACAACAAATCACATGTCCACTAGATATGGATTATCCTCCATTAAGCACAAAAGTAAGTGCGGTGATGAGAGGATCAGCCTACAAGGGTGGGACATGAAAAATATTGTTGTAGACACCATGTGCTCAAATAGAGTTGCATACTCCTATGTTGTCAACATGACAACTAACAAGGTGTGCAAACTCCTAAGTGTCTCACAAATAAAAATAATAAAATAATGCAATATAATTAAATAATGCATTAACCTAAGTAAACTTAAGTAAGTGTAAATAGTAAAGTACATATTTACACCAACAATATACATATGTATATATGCATATGTATACACATACACACATATATATTTGTATTTATGTATGCATATATTTATATATACACAGAGATCTTTTTAAAGGTGCTTATTATATCTTAGCATAATATAAAAATTGATCCACTTGCATACATATTCTAGAATCAAAATAATAATAAATTAAAACTTACTCGACCCATGCTAAGTGACTTACCTCAAGATCCTGTGCAAAAATAATGTAGACCATGAAAAGTGGGCAGAATTTACAAACAAATTTTACAAAAACATATCATATCAGATATTTTAAGAAAGAAACAAGGTTTAACCCAATTAAATTGTTCTAGTTTCTAATTAGCTAGGTTGATTACAAACTCCCATAGAACTGTTATTAGATTAGGGACAATAAAACAAATAATAAGTTGTTCCCAGCTAGTAGGATCAAATATAGTTTTCCAAGGTGATAAACTTGAATATGTAGATGCATCACTTGTATGGTAGGCATGGAGTTCATTTTCCAACTTATAACAAATGGTTGGATATAAAGGTTCCATAGATTGGACTATAAATGGAATCCAAGAGTGTAACTATGCATGTAATGGCATAGTCTTCCTATGAGGATTCCAAGTATCTACTACTACTATTAATTTGGGCATCAGTATATTATCCAAAATGTTATGAAGTATTGAAGCTGATAGTAACTTCTCCATGTCTCTAGAAAATGTAGCATAGGTTTAGGGTCCTTTGGATCCAAAGAATTTGTAGTAGTTATTCTCACTATTGGAAGAATAACTTTAGCGAAGAGTTGAATGTAAGAAGTTGAAGAAGCAAGTTCTCCTTTTGTGTAAATGCCATAATTATGAGGCTCATTCTCTTGTAGAAGCCTCTACCACAATAACAATACCTCTAAACCATGTAAAGGATTTTAAAGTGGTTACCAACCTTGAAATACTCTTATAAGTGATTGCAAAGCAAATGTAGATGTAATACATGACAAATTGAATAACTTGTAGTCCTCCTAATATTTGGACTATAAATTCTCAAAGACACTTGCAAGTGATTCCAATGTCATAGGACCCACCACAACACTTTCTTAGATTCTATCGAGTGCTCCCATAATATCATTTATGTTCTTTGTGCCTTGTAGTCTCTTTCTAAAGTCGCTCCTTCTCCTTGTAGTATATTGATACAAACTCTCTCTCGTGCCTTAAATTTAGATCATACTTCTCAATATATGCCTCTACCATATCTAAAATAAAATTCACATTACGTTGTAACTATAACATAGGTGTTTGATCCTTGATATCTTTTATTTCAATATTTCAGCATTCAAGTTTTCAAGTTTCCTCTTCATCATATGTTTGGTTTATTAATGATTTCCTCTAGTTTTATTGCGGTGCATCTCAACTAGTTTCTCCAATAATTCAATCACCCATCTATCTCTAGATTATGAAAGAACTTGTTTATTTCTAAGATATATATTGATACTGGCAATTCTAAAGCCTCAAATCTAAAGAACATCATGTATGAGTCCCACTTTAGGGAAAATTGGATGTCTTGTTCTTGTGCATATATTTCAATTTGATGTAGCAGCATCCTGGGTGTAAGAGCAATCTTGCATCACCAAATTTTTTTAATCTTTTCCATTTTAATAAGGACTAATAGACAAGATGGCTACTATTTATGGGAGCTTGACATTTTTAGTAAGCTTTTCATATGAGCTTGAAATTTTCTCATTTTCTACATGAAGTTCATTTTAGAGTTATAAGACTACCATAAAAATCTCATTGCTCCATATTAAGTATCAAAGCAATTATTGCATATTTTTGGTGGAAATATTTGTAGAAAAATTGTCAGATAAAAGGCCTTAGATTGCCCAAATGAGGTTCAAAAACTCAGCAGAAGGGCACTTTCATGATTCTGAGCCTTTAGATTAGAAGCTAGCATTTCTAAAAGGTGGTTAGAAAAGCCAATCAGAGTAATAGTTTGAGAGTTATGCCCTTCTAAATTTGGGTTATCAAAACTTCTAAACTAAGTTTTCAAAGATGTATTTAGCCTAATCTATATTTATTTTTAGGGTTTTTTGGCCCTAGGTATTAAGTTTGAGCATCTAGCATCTTTCTAGGTGGCATAAAATTATCTATTCAAGAAAGGCCTAAACATTTTCTAGGACAACTCTGGGTGATGGTTCATAGCTTGTCTTGTCGATTACTATAATGAAGGTGCCCATGAGGCTTAACATATAGGTGCTTGTGAATCCAGTAATTCTACATTTGTGGTGCCAATAAGAAGTCCATATTTTTTCTCACATTTGTTGTTGTTTCTTTATTTCTATTATGTGTTTATAGTATTAAGGGAGCACCCTTCATCACAATTGGTTCCTTGATAACTTTCAATTCAACATTCAAGTTTTCAAGATTGGTCAAGATCTTGCACAAAAATAATGTGGACTAGGAAAAATGGGAAGAGTTCATAAGAAATTTTACAAAAACATATCATAATAGATATTTTTAGAAAGAAACAAGAGATAATCCAATTAAACTAGTCTATTTGTTGATTAGCTAGGTTGATTACAAATTCCTATAGAACTATCATCAAATTAGGTACAATAAAATGAAATACCAGTTGTTCCTATCTAGGAGAATCAAATATAGTTTTCCACTCTAATAAAATTGCATATGTAGATGTATATATGTGTGTATGTATGTATGTATGTGTATGTGTGTGTGTGTGTGTATGTATGTATGTATGTACATATGCATATAGAGAGATCTTGTAGATTGTGGATTATGGATTATAAAAAAAAAAAAGCAAAACATGAAATTAACTATTCCCTATTTTTCTTGACTAATTGTGGAGAGTTATGCATGAAAGAGGGTATAGAGTTCCAAACAAGTGTGGAGAGCTTGTAAAATTGGTGGAGATCAGTGAAAATCTAGGATTTTGTTTTTGTTCCCTTTTGGTCATTGCATTTTGATGTTGTGGCCTTGTGATCTTTGCATTTCATTGTCATGCCCTTGTTATCTCTGTATATGTATGTATGTATGTATGTATATACATATATATACATATACATATACATATATATATATATATGTATGTATATGTATATATTTGTATATGTGTATATATGCATATATACATACACATATGTGTGTGTGTCTATGGATGTATGTATGTGTGTATGTATGTATGTATGTATATATATAAAGTACTCTTTTTTAAGGTTCTTATTGATCCAATTGCATACATTTTCTAGAATCCAAATAATAAAATCATAAAACTCACTCAACACATAGCATGGCCACAAATGTGATGGAAACACCTATTGGTAAGTAGATTCCTCTTTTTCTCTTTCATTTTTCATGTGTTTACTTCACTTGAACTATTATTTCATGGGGGGCATTTTGTAATATTACATTAATTTTATGTAGGATATGATGAGGACATTCCTAGATGTGCCCTTTTTAGACATATGAGAACACTAAAGAATTGTGATGAATTGCCTATGAGAAATGAAGATGGACTTACCATGAGAGTAGCCCAACTTATAAGTGCTTTAAAAATTGATCCTTTCTTTAATATTTTAGATGTTAGCAAAGAATTCAAATGTTATGGGGGGGCTGGTGTGACAAATGAACTTTCACCTTTATGTGGTTGGCTCTAATTACTAGAGAATAATAAACTATTCTCCAAATCAATTGTAGCTCAACAGTAACCTATGATTGCATGACAACTATGTGAATCTCTTGGTTTTATGAAATACAAAAGGATACCGTAGTTTAATATTGAATCTCAATTCATATGCATATGAAATTAGGTGGAGTTGAAAAAATGCAACAGGTTTTCATTTTTGTTAGATATATAATTAGGTATTTTAAGTTATAGACCATCATGAACAATGTAATATTGGCTCCTATAGGAAAGAGTAATGTCCTCAACATGAAACAAAATCAAGAATTTCTATGTGATGGCTTGCTAAGGATATTATCTCATCCATAGAAAATAGAGTTATAGCATTCATGATGGTCTATAATTCTAAAAACTTAATAGAACTATTAAATAGATGTAAATGTGGTGCATTTTTTCACCTTTACCTATTATCCATGCATATATAATGCATCTGCATATTCATTCTTAATTTAGATTGACATTCAAAAGTTCATCAAATCAATGGTGTAATGTCATTCACATCTACAATTTTGCATTAACAAGTTTAGTAAATTTCTAGGCTATTGTTGCAAACTATACATATGCTTAAACATAGTTTTTTTCTATAGAATATTTTCTTACAATTCATGATTGCTCATTAGGTAGGCTTCCTTCTACCCCATAGGTAAATGATTTATTGATGTCAAATTACAATCTAACAAGTAGTGTGGACACCTACAACTTGATAGATGATTCCTCTATGGGGGAGATGTTATTATTGGTAGAACCCTATAGCTTGGTGATGCAAGGAGGAACAAAATAACTAGGGCCAAAATGTATACACATCTATCCAAACCACCTTGCATCATAAACACAATGGAAGAAAAAAATATAGAGAACATCACCAAGGAGAGAGATAAAAACACTTCTATTGATTCATCAAATTGCCAACATTCATGCCCAACTATCAGGCCTTCTAGATTATGGCTAGATACAAAATACAACTTCAAGATCCATGATCTAGCTTCAAATTTTCACTTCTAGACACATATTCTCTAAACTCCCTAAGCCTCCCAAGTTCTACCTCTACTCTAAGCCTAAGCAACTATTTATACTTGCACAACCATAATTTGGCCTATTACAAATTACTAACTAAATAAACGCTTACATTAAATGCAAAACTAAGCCACATGTTAGCTCTCATCAAATATTAAATAAAAATGCACAAAGTTGACTCAACCTAGAACCAGGCACATAGAACTTGGTCAAAGAAGGACCAAGAAAACACTAGCAGTCATAAATTCTTGACATATGCATGAACTCAGCACAACAGGGATTTACAACTATGAAGTTGACAATAATAGAGAAATCAACATCAACTATGAACTTGGAAATAGAAAAGAACTCAGAATCAACCATGAACTTGACATCACTATGAACTCAACAACAACATAGAACTTGACAGTAATTAAGAGCTTGGTAACAACTAAGAAATAGGAAACATGCAAGATAATAATGCAACCTATGATTCTCCTACATCAAACAATTAGGGATGGAAGAAATGATTCTCCTAAATCATGCAAGTATCACAAGCTGACTTGAATTCAATATAAATTGAGAAATCCATGTAGCGTCCTCAACTAGTCTATTCTTCCACTTCACCAAATACTCATAGCAATCTTTTCCTTTTACTCTTTTACCTATTGTGTGTTCCAATATCTATTCAAACTCCTCAATCTACTTCTTAGGATAATTATATAATACAATAACATCATCATTTGACTCATGGTAATTAGAAACATTGAATATAGGAGATATACCTATGTCATTAGGTAACTCAACTTCATAAGCATTACCATTATCAAACTTCCTTAAGATCTTACAAGTTCCAAACTTATTCATCTACATCTTACTATATGTTCCACTAGCAAATCTACCTTTCTTCATATCAACCATCACCTAATAACTAACTTCAAAAACATAATGTCTTCTAGACTTATCTACATTGTTCTTATAATTCTAATTACTTTGTTCCAACCTCAACTTCACTTCCTTATGAAAAGAATACACAAAATTAGCAAATTCTTCCCCTAAAACACTTCTCTTTTCTTCAATCAAAAAACTCTTCAAATCTAATATTCCTCTAGGCTACATTACAGTAACAATATCAAAAGGTGTTTTTCCTATACTCTTATTCATAGAATTATTATATAAAAACTCAACTTTTGTCAACACTAATTCCCAATTATGTGGTTTATCTATGTCTAAACATCTCAAAAAATAACCCAAGCTTCTATTCACAACCTCTATCTATCTATTTGTCTATGGATGGAATGTAAAACTAAGCTTCAATGGAATATCCATCTTCTTCCACAAAGTCTTCCAAAAATAACCAACAAGCTTACTATCTCTATCATAAATAATACTTCTTGGTAATCTATACAATCTAACAATCTCTTTGAAGAAAATCTCATCAACATGCTTGGCATCTATTTTCTTCTTAAATGGTATTAAATGAGTCATGTTAGAAAATCTATCCACAAAAACAAATATATAATCATGCCCCTTCACTGTCTTAGATAATCCAAGAAAAAAATTCATACTAATGTCAATCCAAGGTTTCTCAAGTATAGAAATAGGTTTATACAAACCAATATTTTGATTTACTCCTTTAACATGACAAACTCCACAACTTTTTACAAACTTCTAAACATCATTATCCATCCATGGATAATAATACATATCCTTTAGCAAACTCAATGTCTTATCAATTCCAAAATGTTTAGCAAATAAAACATTATGTTTTTCCTTTATCAAATTCAACCTCATAGAATGTCTAGGTATACACAACTAAATTACTATAAACAACATACCTTCTTGAATAAACTACTCAACAAAATTACTTAGTTGTTCTACCAAACTAGGTACTTTGCAATCTCTCCATACCTTAGAAAAATTGGGGTCAGTATCATACAACACTTTCATCTCATGAAAACCAAGAACTTCAACCTTCATCTTGGTTAAAAAAGATTTGTCTTTTTCTTAATGCATCAACAACTCAGTTAGTGAATCCACTTTTATTACTAATCACCAATGTGAAACTCTTAATCAACCCACTTCATATGTCTCTAATTCAATCTAGGTTGACTTTCCAAGTACTGTAAAGCTTTATGATTAGTATACAACACAAACTCCTTAGGAATTAGATAATATTTGCACTTCTTCAATGATTAAAAAATAACATAATCTCTTGGTCATACACATAATACTTCCTTTTAGCATCATTCAATTTCTCACTAAAGAAAGCAATGTGTTTATCTTCTTGACTCAGTACAGCTCCTAGTGTACTACCACTTGCATTACATTCAACTTGAAGTACCTTATTGAAATAAGGAAAAGTCAACATAGGTAACTCAACAACTTTTTGTTTCAAAGTCTCAAAACTCTTATCAACTCCATATGTCCACTTGAAATCCCTTTTATCTCCTCTCATTGTATTATTAATAGCATTACAAACAATACTAAGTTTCTTTATAAACTTACTATAGAAACTAGCCAAACTATGAAATAATCTTACCTCACCCACATTCTTAGGTGTAGTCCATTCCAAAATTTCTTTAACCTTCTTAAGATCCATTATCAAACCAACAAGTGAAATGAAAATTACCAAAAGCACCATCTCCTCTTGCATAAAAGAATATGTTTTCAAGTTAATCATAAACTTCTCCTCTTTCAATCTTTACAATACTTATCTAACGTGCTCACTATGCTCTCCATTAGTCTTACTGAATATCATAAGATGACCCAAATGAAAATTTTAAAACTTACAAAAAATCTCTTGATAACTTCATTCATCAACCTCATGAAACTACTAGGTGAATTAGTCAAACCATAAGGTGTTGGAAATATTTTAGAATAACTAAGAGAGTGGGGGAGGGGTGAATTAGTTATTCAAAGTCTAGATGTACAAATAAAACTTTTCTCACAATTTAGTGAACCCATAAAACATTCATATCCATGCATGCATTCATTGAGTATCAACTAAAACTTATATGTTACTGTCAAATTAACTTGCAGAAATATAAAATATCAAACGCAACACATTCATTAACACATTTGACATAATGATTTAACATCAAAAACCAATTTGGAAAAACCACTAGTAACATGCTTCTCCTTTTCTCACTCTTCTGAAGTGATGCCCTATAAAAGGCCAACCCTATTCAAGGCTATAAAGCACATTATTAAATATGACCTAGTTAAGGGATTTCAATCACCCTGTTAAAAGTGATCCTTGTTAGAGGACTTTATCCCCTCACTTGGAATGCCACCCTATTAAAAGATTTTCCAATGACTATTAAGTCTACCTTACTTTAAATGATTTACCCTAAATTGATACAATTAGTAGAAAGTAACAGTAGAGCTATGATCGGATACAACTTACAACTTCACTGGTAAATTGTAGATCTTGATTTTTTCCTCAATTCTACTTGGCTTCCATTCTTTGTAGCTTTGATAGGTTGTTCACCTTTAAAGCATTCATCTCCTTAAGCCTTCTTTCTTAGTGCCACTATAGACACTTCTCTTGGGTCAATTGATGAAGCGAAAAGCCTCTTTTTCTTCTCCTTCTTAGGTTTTGCACTAAACTCTCTTACTCTTTTCTTCATGACCAAAAATTCATATATATAGGAAATTAGAACATTTTTCTGCTCATTATCCATTATCTAAATTAGGGTTTTTGGATGGATTAGGTAGGATACAATATATATATTAGATGTGAAAAGATGTTAAGTATAATGTCTATTATTTATGGGGGATCATTACCATATTATTCATGTATAGAAATACATCTCTTACAAAACCAATTTTGAAAAATGTCAAAAAAGTATACTCTATCGAGTTGGAGTCATAAGTTGATGGATAAAGGTATTAATGAGCATTTTGACTTTAATTTTGACTGATAAGTCTTTTTGTCACTAATGTCAAAGGGAGAGATTGTTGACATTACTATCATGTTTTTTATTAGGGATATACATTTATTTTGATTGTAATCATCTACCAAGCATAGTTTACAATTAACAATGTTAACCAAGAATTTTAGACTCTACTAAACTCTACAGTTGCTATCGAGTCCCTTGGATAGTTTTAGTTTGCATCAAGCAATCACTACTTTGGTAATGATCAGTAGTATAAACTAAGCATCTCAATGTATGCTAAGTTTATTAGTATAAACTAAGCCATGCAGTGCTTACCAAGTTCCTAGTTACAATAGTGAGAATCCAGTGTTGACCAAGCCACTCATTATTAACCAAGTGATTTCAGCTTATATGTCAAGTTTCAAAATATTCACTAAGTCACTAGTGTAGACCAAGTTCAAGAATACTTGGAAGTGATTAGTATGCACCAAGCCTCTATGTCTACTAAGTGCATGATGATGTCGAGCATTGATAGTGAATGTTGAGTATCAAAACCTTACCAACTAGTCTTCAAAACCAAAGTTCTTGTAATATGAGCCAACTTCATTCATTTTATGTAAAATTGTATTATGGCCAACTTTGTAATTTTTTAATTGGATTGGTATATATGTAATGTATTGTATCACATCCAAAAGAGATTTATATATGGAAGTAATGTAATAATTTGAAAAGGGTAGAAGAAACAAAGTACAAGGTCAAAAGTAGAATAAGGAGCAACACAGATTTATCTATCACAACAAGGTGATTTTTACACTGAAAGGTATCTCATTTAGCAAACAGTGTTACAGCTTAGAGTGCAAGCTACTATTTCATCCTAACAAGTGGATCGGTCAAATCCTTTAACAAAGTACACCTAATAGTCTTGTGTAAATCTCTTTACTAAGTGCATACTTCATTGTATGTTTGTAAATACTTTAGCAAGGTGGACCTAGTAGTCTTTATTGCTCCAAATTGGGTAGATCATTAGAAGTGATCATTGTAAGCCTTAACAAGTCAACTTTATACTACAATACTAAAGCTTGTGGGTATCATCCCCACCCTAGTTTTAATTTCTATTTGGAATGTTTCTGGGTCACCAAATTATGGTGCTTTATTAAGAAAAATAGCTCCAAGAATCAGATCTATATAGTAAATTATACTTCTTACTGGTGGCAAACCATTAGGAATATCTTCTACAACAATATCTTTATACTCACTTACCAAATTTTCATTTTATGTTGGTACTTGACTCCTAGTTTTTGTTTCTCATTCATCCCTAGTTGTTACTCAATCACCACTTATTTTTGTTACTCAACTACTACTAGTGAAACATGGCCTCCAAGGAATCATAGAAAAATAGATTTGATTCTTCTTCACTTCTTCTTCAATTTTCTTTCCATTAACCATGCAAATTCTTACAATAGTACAATTAATCTCATTTGGACTCTCATTCAAAGACAACAATATTTACTTTCTCCCATTTACCCAAAGGGTATATTGATTTAATCTTCCATCATGTATAGCATATCCATAATATTTCCAAGGCCTATGCAACAAAATATCACACATAACTTCATCAAAATAATGTTCAATCTTGAACTTCACAATACACTATTCACATAGCAATATTTTATGCTCATATTTGATCCATGAAGCATGATAGGGTTTAAGACACTTCAGCCTTTACAACTAAAACTTTGTAACCAAATATTCTAATGCTGAATTTCTTGAACTTCCACTATTAATGATCACCTTGTAACATTTTCTAGCCATCATAGATCTAGTTTTGAAAAGACTTCTCCTCAGGATAGGTTCCTCATCACTTCCCTTGTTACATAAGGTTCTTCTCACCATCAAATTTTCTCCAACCTTAGGTCTACTTGGTGAAGCCTCAATGTCTCTTTGAACCATAATATTTTTGCTACCTTGTTTATTCTCACTAGAGAATCTAGTGAGAATCTACCCTCAAAGAATCTATGCCATTCTTTGCCACATCTAAAAAGTTACCACAAAAAAAACCTTTAGAATAAGAATTACCTCTTCCTTGGTAAGAATCACCAACTTTCCACTTAGTCTTTCCTGTTTCATCACTCTTGCATTCATATTTTCCCTTGCCTTGCATATAATTGTTAGATCTACCACCTTCTCCATTAAATCTTCCTACGTCTCTCTAGAAACTACCACCTCTACCTCTTTACCTTTGTTCATGCTTCTTTGTTAAGATCTCCTTAGCCTTCAAGGCATATTGATATGCTTCCTCCATAATTTCCAATTTCACAATATTTATTTCATCTTGAATACTAGATCTCAATCCATTTATGTACCTTGTAATTTTCTCCACATCATTATCCATATGTCAAAATCTCATGTCTAATCTATAGAATTCCTTAGTATAATCCTTCATAATCATGTCCCTTTGTCTCAAATTTTGCATATTTCTCAACAAGATAACTTGATAATTATTAGGAAGGAACTTGTTTTTTACCTTGTCCACCATTTTTAGCCAATTTCTTATCTTCTTCTTTCCTCTCCTTTGTCTATTAGTTTGTAAATGCTCCCACCATGGTGAGGCATGACCCTTCAAACTAGTAGCTATAAAATTCACCTTCGTACTATCAGGAGTGTTTTCATACTCAAAGAACATGTTCATGTCAAAGATCCAATCCAAAATATCATAGGTGTCCAACTTTCCATCATAAGTATCAGCTTCTATAGTAGGTATTGAATGTGCCCTAGACAATACTCTCAATAATTTTGCTTCATATTGATCTTCTTCAGGTTATGGATTAGGGTTTAGTGCTACTTCTTCATCATCACTTACATCATCAAGATATGTTCCTCTCCTTTAGGCTATCTCCACAACATCTAATCTAGTTTCAATTTGTCTCAATGTATCCAATATGGAATTATCAACATTTCCTTTTCCTCAAACCATCGTTACAATCATGTTCCTATAAGATTGTAACCCTCTACAAGTTGTAGGTAAAATCCTCAAATCTTCCATAGCACAACCAAATCAACTTAGGGTTCTACATGATTCAATCTCAACAAGGAAAAACCTCAAGACATGATACCTATCTATCTCAAAAAGATACCTATCTATCCAAATCACCTAGCAGCATTAGAAAAAAAGGAAGAAAACAACACAAAGAACAACACCAATGGGAGGGAGGGAGAGAGAGAGGGAGAGAGAGAGAGAGAGAGAGAGAGAGAGAGAGAACAAAATACCTCTATTGATTCATCAAATTATTAGTGTACATGCCCAGCTACAAGGCCTTTTGGGTTATGAACATATACAAAATACAACTTCAAGATCCATGATCTACTTCAAATTCACACTTCTAGAAACATCTTCTTTGAACCCCTAAGCCCTCTAATTTATACCTTTACCCTAATCCTAAGTACCCTATTTCTACTTGCATAACCACAAGTCAACCTGTTACAAATTACCAACTAAATAAACCATTACATTAAATGCATAACCAAGCCACAAGTCATTTTGAAAAAATAAATAAATAAAAATTAAAAAAGTTAGCACAAACTAACACCAAATAGACAACTTAGCCAAAGGACCAAGAAAATACTAGCACTTGACAATGCTCGACACATACACAAACTTGACACTAACATTTATTCGGCATCAACTACGAACTTGGCAAAAAAAGAGAACTCAACATCAACAATGAACTCAATAATAGTAGAGAACTTGACATAAACCACGAACTCAACATCAACTACAAACTTGACAACAAAAAAGAACTCAAAAGTAAATAAGAGATCAACAACAACTAAAAGACAAGAAACATTCAGGATAGAAATACAACCTAGGATACTCCTACATAACTTGGAACCTCTATGGCCTTTTGTCTTTACAATATGAAGATGTGGAGACCAATTTAAGAATGACTTTAAAATTAAATGGTTAAGTGTAAAAAAATTCTAAACATTTTGTCAACTATTTTGATCTGAAACTTAGGTCAAGTGTTTTAATTTTGGCAATTTTCTAGCATTAGATTTTGTTGCTCTAGTGCTTTTTGATGGTGATAAATGGATTGTTCTTACCAGATATAATGCAAACAATTTTAGTAGGATTACATCAAAATATGAAGTGATGTATGTAGTATTTGGTATTTTTCTAATCCATATAGATAATGGTCATAAATTTTTTGAAATTATGGATGAGTTTTTTTTTTTTAAATTAATAGAATTACATGTGTGAATTTTATTATCAAATTCTCATTACAACTTTTTATGTTGAGAAAAATGATTTGGTAGATACAACTTTCACTCTGAATATTGATGTGGCCATGACTAATATTGACTATAGTCTATATAACCTAGCACAATTTCTTTAATCCTTTGTGGATACTGACTCCTTATTGAGTAATATGAAAAATGAGTAAATGACTTGACTAGTTGTTATTCATCACTTTTAATTACCATCCTTTAAATAGAGAGAATGAGTAGAGCTTAGAATATAAAAGTATTCCTCCACATAATGGGTTATTCTCATGTGATGAATATACTTATATTCCTATTGGAAAGAGCTATATATTCATATATGATAAGTCTTCTTATACTCTCATGGGCAAAAGGTTTATTTGCATTTGGATAAAGCTAGAACATCTAGTAACACTATATTAGAAACACATATTCTTCATGCTATACTATCAATTATTATTTTTGACTTATAGAATATTGGTTAGGAATGAGTAATCATATTGGGCCCCCACCAAATAGAGGCAAAACTCGAGGTGATTCCAAGGTCACCTTAAAATGTGTACTATGCAAAATATGATCCATCATGTTCCCCTCTATGATTCACAAAATAATCCACATTTGGATCCATATTGTTCAAAATATCACTCTGGTGAGAACCTAAAAACCTCCCCATATTGAACTAGTCATTATTCAAGTAAATTGTTATCATAAATACATTGACAATTTATGAAGATAATAGATAGTGAACACGAGCTCAACATCTTTACCTTTATGTGTTGTAGAGAAATACTATTCTTGTAAGAACCAACTTCCTCATCGGACTAAAGTATTAAGTAATTTGTTTTCACAAATATTTTGACAATGTGAAGAGAACATGTAGAGAATATATTGAACATCTCTTGTCAGTTTTTCTATCTCCTAAAATATCTTAAAATCTTCTAATTAGCTAAAGTGAGAAAGGGTCTGCAAAAAAAACACCAAGTCCAGTGGACAAAAAGTAAGGGTTCAAAAAAAGTGAAACAATATAGAAACTAGCACCAAAACTATTTTTTAAAAAAAAGTGAAACAATATAGAAACTAGCACCAAAACTATTTAAAAAAATATATAAATTACCACTAACACCAAATAGTACAAAAACAAAAAATTGTACTGCTAAGCTAGTAGACACAAACTGACACCTAGCATGAACCAACAATTTGAAGACACAAACCAACACCAAGCTTTGACACCATAACCACACCCCAACATAAAACCACTACTTCCTCATCTCCTTGAGCCTCTTTGATAATGAGGGCTTCTTAGAAGGACAAGAAGAAGTTGCATCCTCTGAGCCATCCACATCCTTAGTGACAATCTAAAGACCCTCCTCTTTACCATGGGTTTCTTCCATTCTTTTTCTTTTTTGTTTCCTTTCCTTTAGCTTGCCTTGAATGATGCCAATGGACTTAAACACTCTATCCTATACAACTCTTTGTTTCATATCCAAATCCTTAATTTCATCCCTTACCTTAACCAAAGACTCCTTCATAGATGCTAGGGAAATGAGAATCTCGTAATTGATTTCATATTAAGATAGTTTTTAGTATTTCCTTCCATGATTTAAAATAGTTGTACAATGTTGGGATGCTTGAACAATCTAATCATAGTTGTGCAATGTTTGGATGCTTGACCATTCTAATTTTAATGTATGAAATTTCATAATTTCTAGCATCACCACCTTCAATGTGGTGGTTTTGTTTCTTCTTTAGTCAACCAGATGGAGTGTTGAGTTTAAATGGCCACAATAATTTGTTCTCTTTCATGACTTTGGGGCCAATAGTAACAATCTCATGGATAAGATATTCAATACATATTATGCTATATTTACCTAAAACCTGTTTGCAAGAAATAAGGTAGAAATAATAAGCAGTAGAAAAACATACTAATTAACACAAAAGGCATCATGAATACAAGTACCTTTTCAATGATAGTGTTGTCAATCAAAGAAATCTGCTACATATCAAAATTTCCATAACTCCTCTTGTAAGCCATCTTATGTTTTCTTTTTAAATTTGGATATCTAGAAAGAATTAAGTAAGAGAATTAAATAACAAAGATACAATAATCAATGAAACAAGAAAAAACCAATTTACTTAATGCTTATAACTAACCAAGAACATACCCAAAGGTCACATATCGGTCAATTGGATGCAACATGTTCACTATTGCTTTGTTCACTTTTAGAAACATGCCATTGAGGATCAAAAATGAAGTGGCATAGCAAGTTAATATCACTAGAATATTGTATATACATCCAAAAGAAATCACTAACCAATATTTTAGAAACAAAAAGTGCAAAAGAGATAGTTCAAGTTGAGAAAGGACAACCTGCCTGAAATGCAAAAGTAACAAAATTGTTCTTTTCTTTAGATGCATATCATTGATACTAATTAAGAAAAATAAGAAACTCAATAAATGAAGAAAAACTACATAAGAACTTATATTTGAATTTGGGGAAGATTGATAATTTTGTGTTCCTCTTTAGTTTAAATAGAAGAGATGCAAATGTATTATAATAAAATCTGGAAAAGAAAAGGAAAAGAAAAAAGAAAAAAGAAAAACATTTTCTCTTTTTAATTAAAAATAGAATCTCGGGATAATAGTCTACCAAATCTATCACTATATAATGACCAATAAAGTACAACGTATATAAATACTATAGACTAGCTACTTACCCACACATATAAATAATGAACAATAGCCCAACTTCAAGCTTAGCATAAAAGTGTCCCTTCATTTTTCCCTCTCTCTTCAATCTTGTTGGTGTAAATAAGTATTCATTGTTTACACTTTACTTAAGTTTATCTAGGTTAATGCATTATTTTATTATTTATTAGTTAGTCACCTAGGAGTATGCATACTCATCTAAGTTGTCTTGTCGACAACACATGAGTTAGCAACTCTTTTATGCACATGGTGTCTACAACATCTCCATACGAGATACACCTGTCATACTTATCCTCTCATACACAATGGAGGATAATCCACTTTTAGTGGACATGTGCTTAGTTGTAATTCTTATCTCCTAGCTCATTCTAGAGACATTTTTGCTGCATCTTAGAGGCCTTTATATACAAGCACTCCTAGTGTGTATTGTACAATAGAGAACATTCTCATTATTGTTATGTTGATCATACTTTGGTCTATTTTTGTGCTAGTGTTTGAGCCTCTTGATCTTGGTGTTATTTTTCTCTAAGGTATATTCTTACATGGTATCAAAGTTGAGGGAGGTTCTCTTCACATAGCCTCTAGAGACCTTGTTGCTTCACCTCTCAAAGGGACTTGATTCAAATTGGAGCATTTGTAGCCACTGGGAGAGAGCCAAAATGGACCTTGCCATTATGTCTGAAACATCAATTTAGTGAAATTTGACAATAAATTTGCCTACCCTAGGCCATAGTCAAATTTGAGAAAAAAATTTTATAAACTGGAACCCGAAGGGCTGATTTGCAAATTCAATACGATCTATTAGATTTGCAATTTTATTATTGTAGATCTATTATTTTAATTTTCTCTACATTTATTGCCATCTTTAGAACCGAGTGGTGAAATCTCGGCCCCTATAGGAGGAATATTCTATCAATAGGTTGAATATTCCATCAGCATATTCCTTTCAAATTCTAGCTTTCACATACATTCTGGCAATTTCAATATTCAACCCAATGAGCACATTCACCATATGATAGGCTTCTTAATAGCAACCTCATTTTATTTTATGTTTGCAGCCAATGGTATTTAACTACCATTACACCATTTTCATAGTGCATGTGGGATTATCTTTTCACACTATCACTGGACTATATTTTTTGGCCATCATTTGCATTATCATGATTCTCATCAATGCTCTAAACAACTTCCTAATGCCACTTTTAAACCTATGACTATCGAATAACTTTGATGCTTTCTCGCATAGTGGTAACACATTTCTAATAGCCTTTCCCTCTACTAGCACCTAATTTCCAACCCCATAATATAATCTATCACCATTGCTTATTTCATATCAAACTATTAGACTATATCCCGCTAGCCATCACAAAGACCCCTACTCTAGTGATCACTATCAGCACATACAGAGCCTATCTAGTGCCATGACATGCAGGTCTGACATCATCTTTGCCACAAGAGTAATATGACCACAACTAACCTTGAAACCTCATCTACCACCTCTATAATTCCATACTTAGATAGCTCAATAGGCCACATCTCCTATTCGTCAACACTATACTACCACATCATGTACGAGATTTTTCACTAACCTCAACTAAATATTATATTAAATTTGATGGCCATTTGACCATCACCTATTGCCCAAATTGAACTTCCATGATAGCCATATTCATGTCAAATTTAACCTCATAGTTTGTAGCCCATACCCCTCTCTAGATTTAGTTTTGATTTGATAGTTTGACTTTGCGAGGCCATATCTTAATCATCTAGACTCCAAATTAGGTGCAATTTTTTTTTTTTTTTTTGGGTAAAATTTCATGAAATTAGTGATTTTTTTCTTTTCTTGTTTTGATGCATGGATTTTTTAGAAATTGCATATTTTGTTGACTATACCTATCTAATCCTACATTTTACAACTTCAAATGCTCCATACAGGCTCATCTAGACACATTTTAAGGTTTCATTTTTTTGAAAGTGCATATTTTTTCATGTACTTTCTACATCTACAATCATATTATAGGCTTGTGTGGACAAAAATACCACTTTGAGAGATAGGTCCTATTTTGCATTGTATTGCTTCAAAATTGTTGTATTTTTGAACTACATTGTAAGGTTCCAGATTTGAACTCCAAGAGGAGGTTATAAATAGATAAATTAGAAGCCCACTCTATCCATTTTTGACAAGTGGCCTATTCTAAATGCACTAAGTATAAAGTGCTAAAATCTTTTAGTTAGGGGGGGTTTTTTGATTGAGTGAAAAGGGGGGGGGGGGGGGGGGGGGGGGTTGTATTGTATTTTTGTGTCTCCTTCATATTGTACTCTTGCATTATGGGTTCTTTTTCAAAGCTAACTCCACATAATTATTCTACTTGGAAAGAAAACATAAAAGGAACCATTGGTTGAAAAAGGTTTACTGCATTACGAAAAGAAGACTAGTAATCCAAACAAGAAATGACCCTAGGAACCTTGCTAAAGAATATCTGTCAAACATCACATTAGGAAACTTACCAATCCAATAGAAGACTAGGCTAAACTTGAAACATTATATGGGACCATAAATGAAGATATGGCCTACACCATTGAGGAAAAACTTGTCAAGTTGGATCCTAGGAATTTTGACACCATCAAAGATTATCTTACCCAAGTAGACATGTATATGGCACAACTTAAGGATTATGGTGAACCCATCAAGGATGGAAAGTTGATCAAACATGTAATGACTCATCTTCCACCTAAATATGTAGCTTTTTTTTTCTAGCTATAATACTCACAAGTTAACAATGGGTAGTGCCTTCACTAAGCCCTCATTCGAGTCATTTTTAGGAATGTTGGTCTTAGAACATGAAAAGGTAGTGGATATGGAATTCTCTAATCTTCCAAGATCAAATCCTTGGTAGCTAATGAAGGGAATTCTAGTGGTACAAATTACAACAAGAAGCAAAAGCAGTGGAAGGCTAAGCCACAAGATGACACACAATAATCCTCCTCTAAACAAAAATCTTCCTCGCATGAATCTTCTTCCACCCAAAAATATTCCTCACAAAAAGGCAAGTCTTTTTTCAAAAATAATTAGAAGGGGAACAACTCTGACAAAAGGGAGAAGAAAACTTGTGCCTATTATGTGAAGAATGGTCATGATGAACATGAGTGTAAGGATAAGTAGATTGATGAATTGGTAAACTTGATGAGGAAACACAAAATTGATGTACCAAATTCCTATTAGGATTAAGGATCCTTAATCACTTCAAAAGGTAAGGGACAAGATTTGGTAGCAAGTACAAACAATACTGAGGAATGAGTTCTTGATTTGGGAGCTACACATCAAATGGGTGCTTCAAGGGAATATTTTTCTTCTTTGAAACCATCAAATGTACCTTACATCTATGTGGGAAATGACACTCAAGTGGAAGTTGAAGGGAAAGGGAATGTTGAGTTGGATAATGGTGTCTTCAAGGATTTTCATGATGTTCCTAACCTTAGGACCAATGTTCTTTCCATCTACCAACTAACTCACTATGGATGTGGTAACAAAGTAGAGTTCCTTCCTGATAGAATTGTGGTGAAATATCTCAAAGATGATTCTATGGTGGTGATTGGAAAGGCTAATCATGAGACAATAATCTATTCTTTTTCTCATTTTGTGCTAAGCCCACTTCTCTTGCCTTGTTAACTCTCTCAAATTCACAAAGAAAACTATGGCATGAGAGATCTGGACATCTTAATTACCACTACCTTCAACAATTTAGCAACAAAGATATGGTCATTGGTCTACCTCAAGTCAACTATTTAGAGGGTGTATGTCCAAGTTGTGAAGAAGACAAGCATCCCAAAGAGAAATATGACAAGGGGAAGTCTTGGAAAGCTACTTCTATTCTTGAATTGGTTCATAGTGATGTGGCTGGCCCATTTCTAGTACGATCATTTGGTAAGGCTCGCTATGTTCTCACCTTTATTGATGACTTTTCATGCTACAATTGGGTCTTCTTTCTTACTCATAAGAGTGAAGTTTTTGATAAATTTATCACCTTCAAAGCTCAATCTAAGAAGCAATTAGGGAAAGCCATCAAGATTCTATGAACAAATAATGACAAGAAATATGTCAACTCCAGGCTTATAGACTTTTGCTCTCATGAGGGCATTCATCTTCAACATTTAATTTCATACACACCATAGATGAATGATGTTGTGGAAAGGAAGAATAGAACACTTAATGAGATAACCACTTGTATGCTTCAACATAATTCTCTAGATCAAGTGTTTTGGTAGAATGTATGTGTTGTGCCAATTACATTTAAAATAGAAGTCTCCATAAGGGCTTAGATGGAATTACACCTTTTGAGGATTGCTGTGGTTGAAAACCAAGTCTAAAGAACTTTGAAGTTTTTGGTTGTCTAGCATGGGCAAGGATACCTCCACAAAAATGTAGTACATTGGAATCTCAAAGAAAACCTTCTATATTTGTTGGATATCCTGATCATCTTAAGGCATACAATCTCCTGGATCTAGAGATACATGAAATCATTTTTTAGAGGAGTGTTCACTTTGAAGAAACTTGTCTAAGTTTCGCTTCTTCAACTCCTTCTTCCTCCTTTATGGAAGGGGGTAATAGTGATGATAGTAACTCAGAAGATGACATTCCTTCAACTTTGACTGACAGGACACCATCTTCATAGGGTCAACAAATAGTTGAGGACATTCCTTCCTCTTCCACTAAACATCATTGGACATAGCAGACCTTTGATTCAACAAGTTTATTGGTGGGGAATCCTTTAGATATTAGGAGGACAAGGTTATATCACAAAACATTTCCACTTTCTTATATTATCATTGCTTCAAATCCACCATCATTTAAGAAAGCATCAGGGATTCCTGAATGGGACAAGGCCATGGAGGAAAAATATAACTCTTTGATGAAAAAAAAAACTTGGCACTTAGTTCCCCTTCTTAAGGGAAGAAATTTGGCTCTATGTAAGTGAATCTATCAAACCAAATTTTTAGTAGATGGAAGTGTGGATAATCATAAGGCTAGACTAGTTGCCAAAGGTTTCTCACAAGTTACTAATATTGACTATACTAAGAATTTTTCACTAGTCACTAAGATGAATGCCATTCACTTAACACTAGCTATTGCTACAACTCATGGCTGGGTTTCTTGAATGGTGATCTTCACAAGGAGATTTATATGAAGTAGCCATAGGGGTTCATATAGGATTCTACTATGGTTTGCAGATTGAAGAAGTCTATCTATGGTCTTAAGTAGGCTCCTTGGGATTGGCATGCAAAGATGGATTCCTTTTTACTCTTAGCAGGATTCACTAGGTGCCATTCTAATTTGAATGTCTACATTCTTCAAAGGGGTGACTCACACTTGATACGTGTGCTTTATGTAGATGACTTGATCATTATAGGAAGCACTTCATCCATAATTTCCAGTCTCAAGACCTCTTTGTAAGATAGATTTGCTATGATAGACTCAGGTATACCACATTATTTCCTTAGTATTAAGATAACATTATCTTTAGCAAGGATCACACTTTGTCAACTCAAGTATGCTCTTGACTTGCTTTCTTGATTTTACATGAGTGGCTACAAGCTTGCTCCTACTTCCTTTCTTTTAGGTGTCAAGTTAGAGGCCAAGTGTACCACTCCACTTGTTGATGCTACATTGTATATGTAGTTGGTTGGGAGTCTCATCTACTTGACACATGCACACCCTAACATACCTTTTGTGGTTGGCATGGTTTCTCACTTCATGCAAGATCCACATGAGCTTCATTGGAAGGCTTCCAATGCATCTTGCACTATATATAGTGTACACATACACATGGGATACACTATACAATAGGTACAGGACTTTAGTTAGTTAGTTATAAAGACTCAGACTATGTAGGGGATCTTTATTCTTGGAAGTCTACTTTAGGTTATGTGTTTCACCTTGGTTCTAACCCCATTTATTGGTAGAGTAAGAAGAAAAATAATATTTCTCTTTCTTCACTTGAGATTGAGTATCAAGGAGCTATCAATGTGGCTACAGAGGCTATTTAGTTACAACATATCCTAAAGGAGTTTGGATTTGATCTACCTAAACTCATATTCATACATTGTGACAATCCAAGTGCTATTGAGATCTCAAAATATCCAGTTTAGAATCAGTGGACCAAACACACTGAGCTTCATACGCACTACATCAAAGAGTTGATCCACACGTAGATCATTGCATTATAGAATTGTCCTAGAGTAGAGAAAGTTGTAGATATCTTCACCAAAACCTTCACTGAGGTCAAGTATATTCATTTGTGAGATCTCTTAGGGGTGTGAGATGTTTTAGAAAGGGGAGTCCCTTGACTTATTTCTTCTTTCTTCTAGGAGGATATTTTCCTCATCTGCGGTCTTCTTTTCTCTCATCTTCTTTATTGTACTTATCTCTCTTTTTTGAGGAGGGATTTTCCCATGAAAATTTCCCTCTTTCTCTACTTTATGATAGATTTCATTGCATCAAATTGTATTTAGAGCATTTCTTTTGTCCATGGGTACCTAACATGGTGTCGTAGCCAAGACCCATCATGGATTTTGTATGCTTAAGTGCATTCTCCTAAGTTGAACATAAGGGGGAGTATTGGTGTAAACAAGTATTAACTATTTAAAATTTACTTAATTTTACTTAGGTTAATGCATTATTTTATTATTTATTAGTTCCTCACCTAGGAGCATGCATACCCATCTAAGTTGTCTTATTGACAAGACAAGAGTTAGCATCTAATTTAAGCACATGGTTTCTACAACATCTCTATACAAGATACACCTTTTCATACTTATCCTCTCATACACAATGGAGGATAATCCACTTTGGGTGGATGTGTGCTTACTTGTAATTCTTATCTCCTAGCTCATTCTAGAGACATTATAGATGCATCTTAGAGGCCTTTATATACAGACACTCCTAGTTTGTATTGTAGAATAGAGAACATTCACATTATTGTTATGTTGATCATACTTTGGTCCATTTTTTTTCTAGTGTTTGAGCCTCTTGATCTTGGTGTTATTTTTCACTAAGGAAAATTCTTACAAATCTGATACCTCCCATTCCTAACTTTGTCACAAAGTACACAAGAAACTTACTAAGGTACATTCCTCATTGCTCAACCCTAGATGGCATGATGATACATCAAACAAAAATACAAAAAGTTATTTAAGGATCCACATACTCCTTGGTGACTCATAAATTGATATAAATTTTTTCAAAAAGAAACTATAGTACACACTTAACACTAGATGGTGTGGTGGCACATCACTTACAAATAAAGCAATGTATTACTTGTTCTTTGTACTCCTTTGAATATTCCTTGACCTTCCAAATATTAGTTTTCAATTTGTAGAATTTTTTAATTTTGCAACTTCCAACTACCACTTCTTTTCATTCTCCCATTCTTCATTTCTTTTCCTCTTCTTGATAACTAACTTAGGTACAAGCATTGGCTCCTCTAAACTCATATCTAAAATGACTAAAAATATTAATGTTTTTGGCAAAGTTAAATGTTAAACAAGAAATAAAAATTAGGTGTTACAAGAATATTTTTTTTAATAATTTGGCTAACTATCACAATTTTGATGACATGTTCTTATGACCTACCATCAATTGCATATCACAACTATCACAATATCATCGCTATTATGATGACTAGTTTTGAGGGATCAACATCTGTTCCACAACACAACTATTACATGGACATCATGATTAATTAGATGCTTATGATGACATCAACATGATCTCTTGCCCCTTCCTTCTTCCTATTTATGATAGTTTTATCTATCATAATTCTAACAAATGCCCTTTCCATTGTAATATATGACATAAAAAGTCCAACACCTATCTAGTAGGAGATAATTTGTGGTTCTCTCTCTTGGGTGATGGATGGCCATCATATTTTGAGCCCAAATGTAGCAGTGCCAAGACTGTCAACCTCCTCCTTTGCTAGCCATGATAAATCTTTCATTGGCCTTTATAAGTTCTACTCCTTGTACTTTTTCCAAGATGATTATCCAATATCTCCTCAACCTCCATTGTAGCCAAACTAGCTTTTGGAATGCTCCACTGTACTTCTACAAATTCATCTCCTTCATAATAATTAGTTAGATCTAAAATGTTAAATACTGGTGAAAAATTAAGTTCAACAATAAATTCCAGTTCAAAGATATTTCTAGAATCATGCCTTTTTACTATCTTGCATATTTTAAACTTCTTAGTTTTCATCTTATTATATGTACCCACTTGAAAGCACTCCTTTTTCAAATAAACCATGAGTTCATCTCCATTCTCAAATTCCTTATACCTCATTTTCATGTCTTTCTTAGCCTTGTACTATGCATTCATCTTAATTTTGTGCTTCCTCTCCTACTCATGGATATTATTCAAATGTCAATAGATTCTTTTGCTTCAACTCTACTTATTTCTCCTTTACCCAATTGCCTCAATTTAGAAGTATTTTTGGGGATACTCCCATATAAAATTTGGAATGATGATTTACTAATACTCCTATTGACAAAATTATTATATGAAAATTGTTCTTGTGGTAAAATTAGATTTCATTCTTTTGGTTTATCTACAACTAAGCATCTCAAAAAAATTTTGAAACTTCTATTCACAAATTTGGTTTCTTCACTAGTCTATGGATGATGTGATGAACTGAACTTCAAATGTTTCTTCAATTTCTTTCATAATGTATGCTAGAACCACTTATCCCATCACAAATAATTAATTAGAGACATCTTCCATGGGATAATGTTATGTGGTTTTCTGGCACTCAATGATGTAATTTTTGCAATTTTCACTGAAAATAGTGTGTAGTTTCATGAATCATAGGAGTTGTATTGAATGAGTAGTCTTTGTAGCATTCTAAGTCAAAATGGTCAATGGAGATTTTGAATTGCAAAGGTGTGAAATCTAGCTCATGCATCCTTGCACACAGTCATGGTTTACCTAGAGTTAAGTTAGTGGTGACGCAAAATGCTTTATCCACACCATCATAGGGTTAATTACTGAGTTAACGGTTCAAGTTGCAAAGGTACAATGGAAATCATTTATGTGGGTTTTTTATTTTTTCATGTAGATCAAGATAACCTAAGATTAAGGTAGAAAACCTACAAAATTCATTGTTTGCATCATCGCAAGGTTAAGAGGTAGGTTAATGATTAGTTTTGAAGGAGTGCCTTTTCAATAATGTAGACACTAGAAAATGGTTCACATATATGGTTTCATCACATTTTTACACCAATTCATCCCATTTTCTCATTCCACTAACTCTGATCTTTTGGCCAACTTGATCATATCTCAACAGTATTCTTCATCATTTGTATACCCTTTTGTATCATTTGCACATCATCAAAATCATATCAAATCAACTTAGAATTGCATCAAATCAACTCAAAATCACCCATAATTAGTCCCAATCAACATAAAATCTGTCAAACATTCCAAATCTATCATTATTAGTACAATCCTAGGCATTTTTATGGCTTCTAGTGTCTCAAAAACCTATCAATCCATCAAACCTATCAATCAAACCTTAGTATAGGCATGGCTCTTAGTGCTAGTTCAAACCATCATTCTTGTCATTCGGTCATTGGTATTGTCAAGTCCCTCAATGTCAAATAATGACATCATCAAACCATCTTAATAACATTGATAGCATTTGTTGATGTTATTATGATCAACCATATCAATCGATCTCAATCTTGTAGCATTTAAGATATCGGTTAAGTGTTACGTGTTCTTAATTCATGTCATGTGTCCTTGGCATGATAATAAATCAATAAATTTGACCATTGATTTAGTCTATCCATCATCATCTTTCTCAATCCACATCATCTATTGGAAATAGATAATACTGAGAGGGGTGGGAGTGAATCAATATTTTCAATCTTTTTTCCCACAAGTGAATATTACTAATTAATTTTCCACAAGCATAAGAAATAAAACTAATGGTACTAAACAAAATAAACAATAATATATAGAGAGAGCTCATAACACCATATTTTGTTAACTAGGGAAACCTTGGCTAATGAAAAACCCTGGTGGGGATAGAACCCACAAGATGATTCACTATATAAAGAATCTGGTTAAGGATATTGACCCTATTAGAAGTCTATGAAGAAGATATGGTGTCTCAAGTCCCTATTAGGAGACTAGGCCTTATTATAAGCCTCAACCCTATTAGGAGCTACTTCGACCTTGTTAGGAGTTGGTAAATCATATACAAATGTGTGCAAGAATAGCCTACTGCCCTAACATGCAATTATGTAATAAGTTCTTCAAGAGAATAAGTATACATACAATATTGGATCACTTGTTGTACTTTCCAACTCTTGTGATTGTCAATTCTTCATATAAAGAGTGACTTTGTAGATATCAAGTTGCATCATATCTTGCATAACATTGCTTCACATTATAAATCATAACATCACATTCACTTGTCACTTATATTTTACAACATTCACATTACTTTGGTATTACTAGTTAACCATGTATTTCAAAACATTTTTTTATTACACACGAACTTTGCAAATGAAGTTCTTTACTTATACCAAACATAGTTGTAAATTCTTCCTTAGTTGGCTCACATATCATTCATAGACTCAGCTCATCAAGAATTAATAAATAAATAATTATTCAAGTCATTTAACACATTCTGCTAACATGCTATGTTCTACACTATATCATCATTGCATCACTATTTCCTTCATAACTTGAAGTCAGTTTGTCATATGGACATGCACACTAGTATACATCATCAGTATGACATCATGCATCTCTAATTAACTATGTAAGAGAATATTCTACTATCATAAAATCTTTGATGCTGCTATAACATTATCTAATACTTAGACAATTTTCCTTCATGACTAATCTGCAAAACAAATATGTTGCCATAAATGACAACCATATAAATTACATTATTTGATTGATTGGTCATATTACCAAAAATCTCCCCCTTTGGCATTAATGGCAACATTTTAGAAAAATTGGCTAAGTCCCAAACATGTTGTCATAAAAACCAAAATAAATAACCATAACAAAGTAAAAACATTGTATTCATGTTTTGAAAGCATTACATCCCTTATAACTATGATTAAAAAGTTAGCTTGAAGCAAAATTTACTACTATACTTTGAAATATAACTATCAATTACACTTTTCCTTATTTTCCCCCTTACAATTACAATTTTCCATATTTTTCCCCCTTTGACATCAATGAAAAAGGTGCCAAATTTTTTTTTTGTCAAAATCTAGTAGCTGCATCAAAACTTGGAAAAACAATCACTAAATTTAGTGTCAACTGCACAAAGTGTTTCTTCCAACTATCTTTCAATACATCAAAAACACTGATTAGCACACATAAGCCATATGTGGCTAACTCTGTTGCACTCAAATTTGTAGCCACAAATTTGTCATACGAGAACTTTGTTGCCAAGCATTCCTCGAACTAATTTTCTAGCAAAGTTACTTGTGGGGATTAGTGATCTCTAAAAAGAGTGAATCTGTTTAGAACTTTCTCTTCCTCTACTTGAGTTTTCCTTATGCTATCATGAAGTGTCTACATTTTATACTCAATGGTAACTAACTTATTATTCTATTTTAGAAAGTTGTCAGTGAGTTTCTGAAGCTCAACTACCTTTTCTTTGATTTGGTCATCAAAACTCTGAAGATGGATGTGTGCCAAGTTGCACTTAGCATAAGCCTATTTTCCTTTTTCTATACTCTGCCTTAATGCCCTAATGCATACATTCAAAGTTTCTATATTATTCATTATATTTTTACACATGGTATTAATAATTTTACCATCAGGCTCCATTTTCACTTGAATTGTAGCCACATTAGTAAGTGTTGTGAACTAATTATCAAAAGTCTTACACAAAATTGTTGCTCACTGTTGAATATCTGTAGGTGTGTCAATATGACTTACTGTCTTTTCCAACCTATCCAAAACTGAAGTTAAAGTCTTTTCAATTGACTTGACTAATTTCTTCTTCTCAAGAAATTTACTCAAAGAAGATATGAGATTTTACACTTTATCTTCTTCATATGACTAAACTAGTATTACTGTGACCATTGTTGCTTGAGTAGGTGGTGTAGAGGGTGTTGCCATTTCTATTGCTAAGGTCACACTTTAAGTAGTTTCTTTAATGCTATATTCAATTTTCTTTCTAGAGGGTGCATCTTATTCCTTTGGTTTCTGATCTTCTTCTTCATTAGTTGAGTTGTTCTAATCGACAATATTGTCAACAATGCTAGCACCAAAATCTTTGAATGAATCCTTAGTTCTATCAACTATCACATTGGTGTTATCTACTTGCATAGATTCACTACCAATTTTTGAGATAATGGGTGTTGCACACATTGCATAATATTGTTATATTTTATTATTTTTATTTTATTATGTAATGTTGTGCCTAGATGGACATGCAACATGTAAAGATTCCCATGGAATATTCTTGATGAGTTGTATTGTAACATTGTGATAATATTTTATGTAATTATTTAATATTGAGGAAAAGAATTAAATGCCCAATAATAAATGTGGGGTCAGTGGGTTAGGTAGCACATGGTTTTAGCACATGGTTTATGTAATACCACTTAGTGGTTTTGTGGGACTTGCTACTATATAAGTAGCCACAAGGGTAGTTGTTGTAGAGTAAGAGTGAGAAAGGCAAGAGTCGAGCGAGACAAGGCTTGACAGGTTAGCTAAGGGAGCATTTGTGAAGGTTGGAAGCATGGCATGGGATGTGTGTATTCGTTCTTGTTCACATAGCTTTCTCGGTTGTGGCTATGGCCATGAAGGTTTCCATGGTTGTATTGCAATGGTAATTTTGCAGAATAATATATGGTGATGAATGCTTTTGGAGGCTGGGCTTTTTCCCTCAATGAGGGTTTCCCAAATTATATTTCGTGTCACAATTTTTTGGGTATGTTATCTATTCTCTTACATGTGGATTTTCATTTCGTATTTATTTTAGATCTATTATGGGTTATGTGGAAATAGTTATATTCTTTCATGCCAAGTTTCCTTACACAAATGGTGATATGTTGTGAATCACTTGAAATTGGTGTTACATTTAGTTGCTCAAAACTGTAAGGTGGACTGCCTATAGTAGGACTTGCTTCCTCTATCTGCACACACTCCTTAGACTTCTTAGGCATAGGGCTTTCCTTCTCTGGTTGTGCACTCTTTTCTGAAATAGAGCTTACATTTTTTGGTTGTGCACTCTTCTTTCGTTGCATAGAAGAATATGTGAGTCAGAAGGAATTCAAACCTGAAGACTATAGTCCTAGACTTCTTGATTCATAATATATTATCCAACAACTCTATTCTAATAATGTTGCATAGATTAACATCTTTGCCTTTTAATTCTAGGTAAGCTACATGAAGAAATCCTATAGGGACTAAATCTATCCTAGATCCATGATTGAATTTTTACCCTAAAATTTTTCAAATCATTCTTACTCCATCATCATAAATGTCATTGACCTTCATGATTCTATCATGAAAACATGTGTTGATATTTGTCTCAATGATCTTCCACGCATTCTTAATGTTCACTAGATTGCATCCTTCATTGTTTAAACCCATGACCTTGTGAGTTAGGCCATTATCAATACATATAATAGAATCTCCCAACCATAGAAGATTGTTATGTACTCTGCTCAAAATTATCCTTGTCCATTCATGATTCTCGAAGTCTATGTAGAACATATACTTAACTAGGTTAAGTTTCTCTAGGTGTCTATGTTTTGATTTTAGTGACAAACCATTTTTGCACATTTTCTCCAATTCATTATGAATTTCTATATCACCTATTCTTTCAATTTTTCAATGAATATAACCTCTTATATCCTTGATATGAAGAACATTTTTGAAACTTGTGAAAATGCTCCAATAAGGTCATCAAGAAAAGAAACAAATAGGTGTTTCTTGAAACTATATCTAGGTCTATTGCTCACATTAAAAATCCTTTTCTTGCCATTTCTAAAAAGTATGCTCAAAAAATTTAGAAAATACCTTAACTTTTTGTATTAGGGTTTCTAGTGAATTCGTGTGTCTATAGACCTCTTTAACTCTTCAAATCTTTCTTCAATTTTGCATTTAGATTTGGTATAAACAAATGATGTTTGCAAATCAATTTACATCATTTAAATCTCTTGCAATATGTACTTCACATTAAACGCATATCTATCACTAGTTCTATATATTGTCTCTATATAAGAGAGAGGTTGTTCTTCTTATTTAACCTTATCTAGACAATATCAAACAATCTGCACTTCACTGTAGACTTCTCTCAATGTCTAGTATATACCATCAACTATGTAACCTATAATATTCTCTCTAACAATAGTTATCAATAAATGACACTCTATTTCACTGAGAATAATTAATTTTGGTAGGAGGAGTCACAAACATTAAGTGACTTTACTATCTTGTTAGGTACGTCTTCTAGAATTGTATGAGAACTTTCTAGTTCTTTTGCCTTTGCAAATGATTCCTTTAACTCTTATGTTTGCTCCTTCATTTCTTTCTTCAAGTTGTTATCATTTCTTCTATTGTTCCTTCTATAATTTTGATTCCTATTTAGATTTCTTCTATCCATTTTGTAGAGCTTTTTTGTGTGTCCAAAGTTATTATATAATTGGCATATAGGTACACTCCTTTGTTCATTCTACTGGTCATCGGGTGCTCTACAATTCCTTGCAATGTGTCCAAGATTGTTGCATCTATAACAAACAATTTGTCTTCTTTCTCTAGTTTCATTGTTGTGAGATTTTCTTATGTTTCCTACATTTTTAGTGTTCCTATATATCCTACTATTTGCATTATTACTATCAAATTTAGCTTTCTTACAATCTACTGCATCATGACCCTATCCATGACAATTATGACAATAAAATTTTGAAATAGGTTTAAAAGACTTACCTTTGTAATAATCTTTAGTATGTTCAAGTTTATCAGAATAGGCATGAGATTCCTTTCTTTTATTGACCTCATCTTGATCAGATTCTTTAGCTTTCTTAGAGTGAGTAACATTGTCTTTGTCTTTAGATATATCATCCATTTTTCTTAGATCCTTTTTGACTTTAGGAGTATCAGGTTCTTTTCTCTTAATAGATTTCTTGGTGGATTGTCCAAGAAAGAATCCAAGTCCAGTGTTGTCATAACTTGTTCTTTGTATAGATATTTGTTCTTAAATATTTTTATTGTTGGTATATAATTTCTCAAATTTTTCTTTGGTTTGCACCAATTCACCTTTCACAATAGTTTTGCATTTTTCTAATTCTACATACTCTAACTTGATAGATTCCAATTCAGATGTTACCTTGCTTAACTGGGATCTTACATCTACATTTTTAGCTTTTATTTTAAAGTCATTCTTTCCTCTATTTTTCTTAAGACATAGCTTGAGTTCAACTATCTTTAACTCATGTTTTAAGATCTCATTTTCTTTCTTTAGATCTTCAATATCATCATCATTGGTTTACTCACTAGGTATTTTTTGCTTTAGATTGTCTATCTTTTCTTTTAGTTCACCAATGTAAGATTTTTTATCTTTGTATCTATCTTTAAGGCCATCTCTTTCATCAGGAAGGAGATCAATCTGTTCAAGAACTTTTTCAAGATTCTTCTTTAAGTGTTCCATATCCATAGGGATCTTATTCAAGCTAGTAAGCCTCTTTTGAATAAGTAAGATTTGATACCAATTGTTAGAAATGGATAATACTATCAATGGGGGGGGGGGGGGGTGGTGAATCAATATTTTCAATCTTTTGCCAACAACTAAATATTATTAATTACCTTTCCATAAGCATAAGAAAGAGAACCAATAGCACTATAAAAAAAAAACCATACACAGAGAGAGCTCATAACACCATATTTTGTTAACTATGGAAACCCTAGCCAAGGGAAAACCTTGATGGGGATGGAACCCACAAGATGATTCACTATATAAAGAATTTAGTTAAGGATATTGACCTTGTTAGGAGTCTATGAAGAATGTACAGTGTCTCGAGTCCCTATTAGGAGACTAGGCCTTGCTAGAAGCCTTAACCCTATTAGGAGTTTCTTCAACCTTGTTAGGAGTTTGTAGATCATATACAAATGTGTGCAAGAAGAGCCCACTACCCTAACATGCAACTATATAATAAGTTCTTCAAGAGAATAAGTATACATATAATATTGGATCACTTGTTGTACATTGCAAATCTTATTATTTTCAATTCTTCATACAAAGAGTGATAGGACACATATCAATCTACATCATATCTTGCATAACATTGCTTCGCATCATAAATTGTAACATCGCATGCATTTTTCACTTATATTTCACAACATTCACATTACTTCACAATTACTAGTTACCCATGTATTTCACAACATTTTTTTTATTACACACTAACTTCACAAATAAAGTTCTTTACTTTTACCAAACATATTGCTAAACTCTTCCTTAGTCAGCTCACATATCATTCTTAAAGTTGGCTCATCAATAATTAATAATTAAACAATAATTCATGTCATTTTAACACATTCTACTAACATGCTCTATTTTGCATTGTATCATCATTGCATCACTATTTCATTAATAACTTGAACTCTATTGGTCATATGGACATGTGCACTAGTATACATCATCAGTATGATGTCATGCATCTCTGGTTAACTGCACAAGAGAATGTTCTACTATCATCAAATATGTCATGCTTCTATAACATTATCTAATACTTAGACAATTTTCCTTCATGAATAATCATGACTAATCTGAAAAACAAATATGTTTCCATAAATGACAACCATATAACCTACCTTATTTTATTGATTAGTCATATTGCCAAAATCATCATCACATTTTCATCAAAGGATATTGTCGCACTAATTTAATCAAATTGAACAATCATCTACTAATTTTCTCTATAAGATTAAATAACCCATTATTTAATCATCTATCATTTTACTAATTATTATTCCTAATTATCATCCTCAATTAATTAATTTTATTAGTTAATTGATTCATTATTCACAAACAACATAAATTTATAATTTTCTAAGTCATATTTTCCACTATCAATTCCACTTTTGCTAATTTCTAATTGTGTAGAATAATGGATTTTTAATTCAAATATTCCACATAACATCGACATCGTCATGACACATGGGTATAACACCTCATGGACTTTCCATTTACACTTGGTCAAGGTATGCCATTATCCAATATTCTAATTCCTTATGCATGTCCATATTTGACTTCCTTGTCATAGATTTTTGGCTTTAAGTTGGTTTAAGATGTCACATGATGTGTCATAGATCCTCCCCCATTTATAGCCTTGTTTGACTCCCAAGTGTCACACAATCCTACACTTGGCATCTTTTGTCATATGTGTCATGGAGTTCTCAAAGGAATCTCTTGCCAAGTTACATATCAAAGGTGACAATTATAATGCTCTCATCTAGTATGTTGATTATAAAATGAACATTCTTCCTCTCATTTTAAGTCCTCAAGTCCTTAGATTTTGGTATTTTACTCTCTCAAGGTTAAATAACATCTTCTAGTATTCTCATAGCATTATCACTATCATTAGCTTTTGCTTCATAATTGTGTGCATAATAGGAAATTTGGAGCTATAGCACATGGAGAAGAAAGGACATGGGAGCTATAAGTGAAAGAGGGAGTTTTAACTTTTTTTTCTTCTTTTGTTCATTTGGCTTTCATGGTAGACTAGAGGGTATTTATGTATGTTTATTGAGTTTATGATTTTCTCATAGTATGTTAGACATTAGCCCATTTTCTAGTCCTAAAGATAAATATAGTTGATCTTCAATAGATATCATTCCATTGAAAGCTTCAAATCTTCAAGTTGCAAAGTCAAATAGCCACAGTCAAATTCAATGCTTTTGCACTGTTGCACTTTGTTAAGAATAGACTAGGGTTTGAGCAGTAAAGTAGCAATTTCCCTTATCACACCCTCATGAGGTTAGATGATGAGTTGAGATAATGGTTTTGATGTTGTGATGATCATAAAACAATCAAGGATGTAGTGTGGACGCCATTGTAAGTTTTTGAGATGCAGTCAAGTTTTAAGTTGTGATAGTGCGAATTGTAATGGTGATAGTTAAGTTCATAGAAGTCATGGTGTTGCTCACATTTTATGTCAATCTCAAAGTGAGGTTGTGAAGGGTTGCCAAGGGTAAAATGGATGGCTTTACATCATCATACAATTAAAATATTGTTATATCTAAACCATGGCAATGGTGCAGGATAGTCAATTTTATATTGACCATAGGGTCACAACAGAGGATTAAAGTGATAGATAGCTATGAAGTACCAATAAAGTTAAAAGGAAAAAATCATGGTTTTGTAAAAAAAAATAGGTAAATAAGAAAATAGGTTATGAGGTTACAAAAAAGGGCTTCTAGTCGGTTAATATAAAGATAGAAAGATGGGTAGGGTGGCATAATGATTAGAGGTTATAGGGCCACATGGCAAGTTTGACTATTGATTTATATTGAATAATGACACACCTGACATGGTGTAATTGTGAACAAGGAAGCAAGAAGCTCTTTAATAGCAAACAAGTCCTTGATCACTTGCAACTACTATTTTGAGTGTTCTCCATGCTTGATGAATGTAGTTTTTATCCTCCCATTACTTGATTATACATCTACCCAATTAGAGCAGTTGTAGCCAACATTTCTTTCTCTTCAAGGTCCAAGTTTCACTCAAGATCAAATTTTCTAAATGGAGACATGCATTTGATTGGATTTTCCTTTTCATTATTAGTTATTGCTCTCCTTTTTAATCAAACTCCACTTGGCTAGAGTTTGAAATCGCTGTAATATTTGAGTTATGTCTAAAATATATAAAATGTAGTTGTAAATATGTTTTAGGGGTTCCTCTTTATTCTATAATGTCTACTTGCAGTAGCCTTATGCCCTAGAATTGTATTCCTTGCTTTCCATTAATGAAATAGTTCCCTTCTTTGCTTCTTCTTGACATTCATTATTTGTGAATTTATTTTTCCATATTTTTGAATGTTTCTTTCTAGTTTTTAAGGTTTGTATGTCATGTTCAAACTATTGATCATTGTTGTATTGTGAAGATTTCTTTCCCTTTAGCATATGATCAGTTCTAAACCTTCATGTGATTCTTTGTGAGTAGAATAGAGTTAGGATCTATGTATTTGGGCTTTTCATTGGTGTGTTGTGCATCCCTAAGTAGAGTTGTAACCATTTCAATTAGGTGCATCATGCCTGTTTCCATTTCAACAATTTATTTTCCTGCATCTCCTTTTGTCTTTTCCTCTCAAGTACTAGTTAGGTGCATCTTGATTGTAAGGAAGTCGAACTTCTCTTTAGATTCAACCTCAAATTGAAAGTCCCATACTTGGAGGTTGTTTTCATGTTACATGAGGTTTGTTGAGGGTAATACATCAAGAAAGGGTACAAATTTCAATGTCAATAGTTTTTGGCATGTCTAGTGGGATAGACATTCAATCATTCACATGAATTTCTAGAACTTCCACTAGTCATACCATAGTTTTTGGCATGTGCAATGGGACAAATTTTGATTTATAAGTCCACTAGTTAGCCAATTTGAAGATCCATTCACTAAGGAATTGAGTTTTTTTCTCAATGCCATTAGCCTTTGGAGGCATTCATCTAACAACATCGTGACTCTATGCATCTACCAGTTTCAATAGACCAACTGCTGGTATATTTCTAATTTTTTATGTTTCTTTAGGATTTCTATGAAGGTGCTTGTCTAAATGATTTATCATAAATACCCTTCACAGAGATGCCTCCCACTTTTCCCCATATCATGAAGAAGCTATTCCTCAGCCCTCCCATCCCTTATATCAGCCACAACCTAGTTGTGAGTATCTTGCCCAGTCTTCCCTAGAACCCTATTATGACCCTAGGTCAAAGGTAAGAGAGCTTTATGACCACATAAATATTTTAGGCTTGGGATTTGTCAACATAGATAAGATTTTTTAATTTGTTCCTAATCCTTATGCAGATATAGAATATGTGAGTTGTGCTTATGTTATGTTTATTATGACTTCTTGGCTCAGTGATTTACACGGTGAGAAGGAGATGTGAAAAAATGAACCTCATGTTTGTAGCATGGTGTCCAAGGCCCTTGATATTTTTAATGAGGCTCAACAAGCCCTCCCTAGTTTATAGTAGGAGGAAGAGTTAAGATAGATGAAATCTAAAGAGGATCTTGCAAGAAAATTGGCTACTATTGAAGAGGAGACAGGGCTCAAGCTTTCTCAAATACAAGAAGATGAAATACTAGATTCTCCAAGGAGAAATTTTTCTAGCTTCAAATATAGAAACCCTGCTATCCTACAAGACATCAAGCAAGATGCAAAGGCCCAATCATGAGGAAAATTTCCAAATCCATTTAAAGAAGAGATAACCAAACCCAAAGGACTAAACCTTCTCAAATTTCTATTCCTTGCTGCAATGATCAAGAGCTTGGAGCTCCTTATCTTGATGTTAAGTTGTTGCCGAAGGGAGAAGAGACAAATAACAATAAGTTTGTCCCTATTCCTAAGGAAAAAAGTTTGTCATTTCAGCCTAAGATGGAGCTTGAGGTCCTCCTACAAATGGAATGAAATATTAAGCATGTGTTACAAAAGGAGGCCTCCCATGATATGATAGAGGAAGAAACATTTCCTTTGTTCCCTTAAGTTCAAGAGGTATCATTTGTTGCTCATGAACCATCACACACTCTAGAGAGAGAAACCTTGTTGCAACAACTAGAAGCACAATGAGTATAGAATGAGGTAGAGCTTCCAAAGAGGCTAGATGCCCAAAAACAACAAGAGCATGAAGCAATTATTGCAAGGAAGTTAGCTGCACAAAAATAATGGTGTGAAAAAGAACTACAAGTGATGACAATGTTGTCTACTACAATAGAGATATGAAAGGAGACAAAACCATCTCTCCATCTCACATCACAAGAGCCTTTAAAGCTATAAGAAGTGCAACCCCTTATTTGCAAGGATTCACATGGGCTAGTAGTGAACATACTACCAATCATACCATCAGAGATAGCCCTTGCTAGCTAAGAGGATTCAAAGGTTGTAGAGCACAACCAAATGGTCAATGATGATTCCTTTGACCTTGTACTATCAAGAGGATTCCCCATTAGGCATCTAGCTCTACAAAAATCCATGTTTCCCTAAGTCATGATCACTCTAGAGTATAAGGAAGGTTTTCCCAAAGAGAAGAAAGTATGTTTTTCTCCACAAGGTAATGCCCCAGTGCTAGAAAGCTTGAAAATTACCTTCACCATTAGGGAAAAGGTGTTCCATATAGTAATGTGCTTGTCATGTCTACTAATCTCTTTACCTTCCCATGTGCATGGAAGAAAAAAATAGTGTTAGTAGTGTTTTGAGTCACCATTTTTCAAAGGTCTTTCCTTAAACTTTTTCCTATCCCTTTGTCAAAATCTTTCCCTTATTGCTTAGCATATTCACCATATCCCAAAGTGCTGATTTGAAGCCCCTTTCATCCATAGTTGATATCTCTTCCCTCGAATCACTTTGAACCACTTTGAACCTTGGTTCAAAGTTGTTCAAAGTAGTTCAATCAGAGGTTTTGTACTAACAATTTTTTTGGCAAGTGGCATATGTCAACTTGGTGGAGGTTTCTTTTGAATCACTTTGAAGCACTTCAAACCTCAGTTTGAAGTAGTTCAAAGTTGTTCAATGATAGAGGTGTTTTGGTAGCATTAAATCCTAGTGTACAACATGTCATCATTCCTCAAGGAAATTGATGGTCATGTCAAAGAATAATGAATAAAAGGAGATTTCTATTTCCAATGTTGAGAGTCATCATTATGGGGCAAATGGGAAATCTTTAGCTGGAAAGGGGATCGAAAGTCACATCAAAACTAATCATTACTAATGCATCCAAAAAGGAAATCATTAAATGTAAATTTTATGCAACAAGGCTTTTGAACATGTGAATGTTAACAAGGAGTGATGTGTCATTAATGCCTTATAATAAGCCTATACTTTTGCACGTAAGTACTTTCCCTTTAAAACTTGCTTAACTTTCTTTTTTCTGTTTGCCATGTGAAATAATTGAAAGTGTGGAGAAGAAGATATTTAAGGAAGACAAAGAAATTTGTTGATTTTTCTACAGAATACAGGTGCAATTTTAGAAAATTTTGTTTTGTTCTACAAATCTCTATATTTTCTAGCCTTATTTTTTTGAAGCCTTGTTGTTTGATTAAAAATGAGGTCTATGTTACATTTCTTCAATAATGCCTCAAGTTGAGAATGTAGAAAGCTAGTCATTTGTGATACAAATTTGCAAGGGGTTAAGTTACAGAATTTACAAGCAAATTTTCTTGAATATGCTAATGAGGTGAATGGGTGTATGGAAGTCCTAACCAATGGGTTAATTGAGGTTCCTACTTTTGCCCTAGCCTTTGTGAGTCCTAAATTTCTTCAAGTTTGTATTGATCACTACAATTTTATAAGCTAAAGTATTGTAAGTAAAAATGGCAACAGGATACTCTCAATTTCAAAAGACACTATTGCCTCTATACTACTTTTGCAAGACAATAGCTTTCTTTCATTTTCCCCTATTCAAGCCTAGGCTGAATATCAAGCAACCCCAAATTAATTCTGCAATACCCTAGCTAGGAAATAGACTGAGACCATGTATGGTAGAGGTTCTAGGCTACCAAAGGCCATCACTAAGGACCACCTAAAGCCCCATATTCATGACCTAGTGGTGTTGTTGCATAGGGTCAAAGGTTCAACCAATGTGTTTCTTTCTGAAGAATGGATGTATAGGTACATAGAAATTATCTTGAAGGGTGAACAATGGATGGATTGGGTAAAGATTATTGCTAGTTCACTGAGGTCTCAACTTAGATGTGTTAAGGAATTTTAGAGGATTTTTATATGGCTTCCTATTTAACTTACTCCATTTCCTATACTTGTAATCTTACCCCTCTTTCTCATGGAGTATGAAGTGAAGAAATATAGTTTTTCAGTATTGCCCCATACTATAGAAAGATAAAGTCTTGGAAGGTTTTAGGAAAGTTCATGACCTATTAATGGAGAAGGTTTATATGTCTCTGAAGGAAGTGTTGATGCCTCGGTTGTCTCCTAAAGCCCAAAGGTTAATTTAGAAATATGGAATTCACTTCATATAGTTCCCTAGGTTCACTTAATTGAGGATAGGTAGATTCAAAGAAGAACCTACAAAGTTGCAACAATATGCTTTGGATTGTTTTGTATTGGCTTAGATATGTAGGCAATTTTTCTCTATTATGAAAGATAATTTATTGGAAGGATTGGGAAATAGCTTTTCCCATCAAGTTGGATTCATTGGTTTGTAGTAGCATAACCAATGTTTCTATTATTGGAAGTAATTTTCTTGGGTTCATTTTCAGCTCTTAGCATAGTAGAAGAAACTTAAATAGTAAAGGGTATGCTGCCTAGATTCTTGGCCTTGAAGTTCACCTGTTGACAACTCCATAGTTGGAAGACCTACGGAAATATTGTAAGGATGAAGGAGAAGTTTTGAGAAAATATCATTCAAGGCTGACTTTGTAGCAAATTAATTCCTTCAGATTGAAGTTCAAAATAGAGGGAGTGGTTGAAGATGGTTTGGATATAATTGAACCTAGCTGGGAAAAACCTAGTGAATTGAAATCTCTGACAGTTGACTAGAATAAAGATGAGGAAGATGATATCAACCTAAGAGATAGATTTATACTTACCTTCAAAGATGACTAGTTAAAGAAAAAGAGCAAAGGAATTATCAATGAACCCTCTTTAGGGATGGTTTCTTTTCCTAAACCATCTTCATTTGACATCCAACTTTCTCCTAGTGTAAGTAGTATATTGGCTCAAGATAAATAGAAGAAGACACTCCTTCATTTTCAAACTACGAGTCCAAGGACTTTATCTCAATCTAAGTCTAAAGCCCTGATGCAACATAAAGTTTAGATGGAGAGAATGTCAACTCAAGGGTAGGATTCAAATGACAGCCTCAATTCCTTAGATGGTGTGGATGGTGATGTTCAATTCATCAAAGCTCCTAAGGTAGATCAGCCCAAGTTCTTAACTCTTACTAGAGATTCCTAGGCAATGTCCATGACCCCTGCTATTCCTTCTTGGCTATCTAAAATAATTAGCAAGAAAAGGAATTTGCAACCAGTGTCCACACCGGTGAAAGACATCATCAGTAAATATGCAGCTAGAGATTCAAAGGTAAAGAAGCTAAAAATAGATGCTCACCTCACTAGGGACTTGATAACTAGAAAGATCACTACTAAGATAGCTACCTACAAGAAAAAAAAGGAGTCAGGGGATATTGATGATGAAGGCTTCAAGGTTACCTCTATTGAATTAGGAACTATTAATAGAAGCACTAGCAACCATTTATTTAAATTCTCTATTGATCATATGTTGACACAATCTGAAAAGGATAGTAAAGAAAAAAAGGAGCTAAAAAGCATTGTAATGATAATGGCTACATATATTGATTCTTTAATGAACCTCGGTGCATTGCCAATTGTTCAAGCCCCACAACCCTTTGATCCTAATTTTGTGGGAAGCCAACAATTAATGAAGCAAATCTAGAGGGGTAGGTTGCTAGCTGATGCCATGAAGGACTAGGTGGACACTATCATGAAAGAAGGTAATCAATTTATTTTAGAATTTGTTAATATTTATGCTGAGGGAGAATCATTGCTAGGAGAAATCCAAACTTTAGTTCCAATTTGGCAAATAGAACTAGGTCAATGTCAAGTAGTTGTTTTTCAAGTGGCTGAAGTTGAGAAGTTCAGAGTCATCAAGTTCCTGAATGAGAACCCGATGAAAAACCTGGGTCCCTACATGTTGTTCATTATGAAGAACAACATGGGCTAGAAAGAGTCAGTTCACAAGGAAACAACTAAAGAAGTGGAGGGCATAGAAAATAAAATTACTAAGATGCATGAAGAACTCCTCAAGGATATGAAGGTAGTTAATCATACAAGAATCCTATAGGTCAATGACATGAACATGGATACCAAACCACTAACAAAGAGTTTTAATGAAGCCATGTGACAAATCAAAGATGGAAAATTTCCAAGTGCCAATGATTTCACTCCATTGGGAAGTATTGAATCGATATTTTGTCTTAACAAGAACTAGATGCCGCATCAGAGTTTAAAGATAAAGGAATTCAAATGGTAGAATGATGCATGTAGAGCCCAATTGTTGAGCCTAAAGAATCCACACTCCCACACAATGCAAGAGTTTATGAATACTTTCTAAAGTTGGAAGCTAGTACGTTAGATAGTTGGTGAGGAGGAGAAAATTGGCAATGACACGTGAACTAAACCATTGCTTTTAGTTACTTTTTGGAACTCATTTTTAAACTACTTTCTTGTTTGTAACTATTTCTTGTTTTAACTAAAATGGCTAGGTTTTGATAGAGGCCTTTCAAATTTGCATGGAAAAACTATAAATGTTGGGGCATTGAACTGGTTTAAGGTTAGCAATAGATAGTTAAAATATAGATAGCTCGAAACTCTGTTAAGTAGATACTTTTATATAGTAATCAAAGGATAGTACATGGATGTTTTTCTTTTGAATGACTATGTGCATGTGGAAGGTTTAACACACACACACACACACACACACACACACACACATATATCATCTTGAGTTCAACTTGGAAACTTTGTGTTCAAAGTGTATAGACCACTGTTACTTTGTGAACTTTAGTTTATTGGTTCAAGATATTTGATGTTTGTTCTTACTATAAGTTCTTTTCAATTAAGGTGTTTGAATGATTGGTATTAGTTTATGGTGTTATTCATTATTTGAAGTAGATTTCCTATATAAGTATATTCAAATGGATGTTTCTTTGAGGTTTTTGAATTGATTTTTACCTCACTACCTAAGAGTAGTCGAGATATCGTTACACTCTTTTGTATAAAAGTGCAAAAGATAATTCGAATTCACTGCAACTCTAATAAGGGAGTTGTATCTTTAGAAAAAATTAGAGAGAAAGTCAAATAACATGAGATTTTCTCAACTATTGTGAACATTTTGTAATTTTTGAACCTTGGGCATAGAGTAAACTTATTGAAAAACCATTGAAAGGACAATCTATTCACTAGCAATTTTTTGGTGACTCCACTAGGGAAGAGTCCCTTTGAAATAAGAACCTAAATTTTGAAAAATAATGTATAAAAATGGTTCTTCCACATAACGAGGTCTTCCCTATGCTACAGCCTAATCTCTAATTTGAAGACACCCAAGAAGACATAATCTCAAACTTAGTTTCAACAGCTTGGGCATTGCACAAAAGTAACCAACAATATTAATAAGTATTGGGTGTTTTGGAAAGAGGAGAAGAAAGGGTTGAGTTGTTGAGAGGGGTACCATAAGTTTAAGAGGAAGTAGTTGTGAATAGACTTGCTCAAGCACCACAAGACCTTGAACCTAGAACTAGGAGTTAGAGCTGGCTACCCATAGATACACAAGAGGGGAAAGGGAAAAGGGGATTCTTGATGAGAATTTTGAGCCATTGAAGAATCTAAAAATCTTACAAGATTTTAATGATCCTAAGAAGAAGAGTATCAAATCCTAAAGTAGACCTAGTTCACCACTGAAGCAATCTCCTCTTTCACCATTAGTATAATCTTTACTTCCATTGAATACTCTTGTCCCTAATGTTATAACCATCCAACCTTTGCAAGTTGTACCACCAAACATGGTCGTAAACCAACCATGGGGGCAAAACATAGGACCATTAAATTTGGTTGTAAATCTTGCACCATTATCCAAAGGAGCCACTAAAATTTTACCTAAGTTTAGTGGAGATAACAAGATTTCAATAGATGATCACCTAAGTGTCTTTCATTCTACTTGTGCTATTATAAGTGTTCCCACACAAGAAGTTGTTGTAAGATTGTTTGTGTGGACCTTTACTGATGCTGCCACAAATTGGCTTAACCACCTACCTCATCATTCCATTAGTTGGGATGATATGAAAAATTCTTTTGAAGATAGATTCAAGGCTCCTAAAAATGAAAGTTCTCTATTTTTCCAAATTAGTCAGATGAAAAAAGAGATGCATGAACCTTTGAGGGAATTTTTTGCCAAGTTCAATATATTGATTCAAGGAATCCCTACTACATCTAGACCTAATGCAAAGAATTAGAAGTCATTCTTTATAAATGTTGTTCATAAAGACATAAGCTTTCATCTCATGAAGGATGCATGTGATGATTATGTTGTTGCTCAAAGATTGGCCATTCAGTTAGAGGATGCATTTATCAATGCTGGTAAGTGGGAATGAGAAGTTCAAACCCTAGTAATAGTTTCATCCTCTAATTCTATTGATCCTATTCTATAAAAATTGATGAATGATGTAGTGATGATGAAGAGACAAAAAAAAAAAATTCATGGCCCTTATCAACTCCTTATTAGGACATTCATAGATGGCAACAATCTCCAAATTATGGTAAAACTCCCCTATTGACTACTCCTCAACCAAAACTACAAATTGAAGAAGCTCCTAAGGAAGAAATGTGTTCCTTTCATATGAATTTAGACCATGATGAATGAGAATGTCCTGATTGGCTCAGTTGTGTTCAATTAGTAAAAAATGCTCTTGCAACAAAGTAAATACCTAAAAAATTAGAATGTAGAAAATGAAAAATCAGGTGCCTATTTTCTTGAGTATGAATCTAATTCAGAAAGAGGGGGTAATGTTTTTATGACACTTCAAGATCCTACTTTCATGGTGATGACTAGAGGGCAAGGAAATCAGAAATATTACCCAAGAACCAGCCCAAATGTATCAACTTCTAAAGGTAAAGAACATATACATGCTGACCCAAAAAAAGCTATATAACCAAGAATCTTTTCTAGAATAGAAACAATGGCTAGTACTTCAGCTTTTGATATTGTTGAATTTTGTAAATCCTCTTCCATATCTATTTCTCCAAATGAGTATTTAAAACTTAATCCTAAAGAGTTGGACAAGTTAGTTCAATCATGTTGCAAAGTCTCTTAGTCTAGAGCTCACAAAAACTTTTCAGTGTTGCTGCTATGGATGGAAAACAAGTGCCCCTAGTTGGTCAAGTAAAGGATGTACAAGCCATTCTCTATGCTTGCCTAGAGAAAAGAGTGAAACTCACTATTCTTGTAGCTGATATACCAGCTAGCAATGGAATGTTGCTCAGCAAAACCTTCTGTAAGGATATGGATGGGGAAATTAAAATGGATTAGTTGGAAGCCTATATTCAAAAAGGAAACAAGAAAATAAAGTTGGAGCCTATGCCAAAGAATAAGTATATAGTAGTACCCTTAGATAACCCTAAAGAATAGATATTGTATGAGGAATGTTAGTTTGGAAATTATATTATTCTATCTAAAGAATCATTGAAAGAAGAAGAATTAGTAAGTTCTAAAGAAGCCCTATGGACTCTAGCATTTGATGGAAGCTATTCAAATGTAGGTTTAGGGGCAAGTGTTATTCTCATTTCACCCATAAGGGATGTTTTCCCTTTCTCTTTCAAACTAGACTTCCATAATACCAACAACATTGTGGAATATGAAGCACTAATTCTAGGTCTACAAGAAGCCAAAGCAAAGGGAGTGAAGCAATTGAAATTGAAGGGTGATTATGAACTTATTGTGAAGTGGGTAAGGAGTCAATTTTATGTTAAAAATGATAGATTGAGGCATTAGAGAAACCTAGTTTGGGATGAAATTGAGTCCTTTGAAGCTTTTTCTATTGAATTCATTTTCATTCCCAAAACACTAAAGCTTACTCTTTAGCTATTTCAGCATCACTATTGTTACCAAATCTTAAATTTAAGAATGATACTTACAAGATTGAGATGACCTATAGGCCTAGGGTTCCATACAATGTTAATCATTGGTAGGTTTTTGATGATGATATGCAACTGAGAGAGTTCCTTGAATGTCGTAGTAATTTTACTAATATCTTCTTTGAAGGATCTGATCATGAGGGTAAATTAATTGGATAAGAATTAATCAAATCTAGTGAAATCATTCAACTCAAGGGTAATTAGATTCCCAAGGGATTGATCTCTCTGGAACACCTATTTAGAAGGAAGGATGACAGTGCTCTAAAATGGAATGTTGACTCTAATAAAAATGTTGCAGAACATGAGAAAATTAATATTGGAACCAAGGAAACTCCCAGATGGATTTTTGTTGGTAAGACTTGTTCTGAGAGGGAGAAAGATAGGCTAACTAAGCTCCTTACTTAGTGCCAAGATGTGTTTTCCTGGTGGTATGAATACTTAAAAAAATTTAGAAATGGGGAGTTCATCCATCATATACGTTTGAAACTAGAGGCAACCACTTTCAAGCAAAAGCTTAGAAATTACAATCCTAAAGTATCTGAAGCCATTTTTAGAGAAGTTGAGAAAATGTTAAAGGCTCACATAATATACCCAATTCATCATTCAACATGGATAGTGAATGTCATCCCTATGAGAAAGAAAAATGGTGAAACAAGTATTTGCGTGGACTTCAAAAATCTGAACCAAGCAAGCCTCAAAGACAACTATGCGCTTCCTAGTATGGATCATATTTTGTAGATAGTTGTTGGATTAGAGGTCATGTCCATGCTTGATGGTTATTCGGGGTACAACCAAATTAGTGTTGCACCATAAGACTAGCATAAAACATCCTTTATTACTCCTTGGGAACCTTTTCTTATAGGCAGATGCAATTTGGTTTGATTAAAGAAGGAGCGACCTTTTAAAGAGAAATGAACTCATCCTTCAAGGATTTGAGAAATAGGATAATTGTGATATATCTTGATGACTTGACCACTTACTCTAGGAGAAGAAAAAATCATCTAAGGGACTTAGAAAAGGTGCTAAATAGATGTAGATAAGATGGTATATCCTTGAATCCTAAGAAGTCTATGTTCTTTGTGGAAGAAGGTAAATTGCTAGGGAATATCATCTCTAAAGATGGTATAAAAATTGATTGAGAGAGGGTGAAAGTAATATAAAAGCTAGCTCTACCCTCCAATAGAAGTGATTTGAAGTCCTTCAATCAAATCAATTTCTTATGAAGTTTTGTTCCTAATTTTTTTGATAAGGTGAGATACATGTTGGCTATTGATGAGTGAAAAAAATCATTTTAGATGGCTAGAGGAAGGTAAGAAGGCTTTTGAGGATATTAAAATAGCTATTTAAAATTCCCCAATGCTTGTAAGCCCAAATTTTGAAAAAGACTTCATTATTTATTGTTATGCTTCTGAATATTCCTTGTCTAGTATTTTAACTAAATAGGATAGTGAGGGTAATGAGGCTCCAATTGCCTTTATGAATATTCCATTAAAGAAGCATGAGTTGAACAATACTCAAGCATAAAAACATGCATTTTCTGTGGTAAAGACATTGAAAAAATTTAGGTATTATATCTTGCGTTCTCATTCAATTGTGTATGTGCTAGAAACAATAGTTAAGAGTATATTAACTCAGAAAGAAGTAAGGATGAATAAGAGGTTTGTATTGGTAACTAAAGTTCAAGAATATGACTTAAATATTAGGCCTACTTCTTTAGTGAGAGGGTGTGGTTTATGTAAATTAATTGCTGAAAGCAAGGATACATCTCTTGGTGAAGCCAAGGAAAAACCTACTATTTTGTTTATTGACCTTACGGACCCTTGGTTCTCAAATATTGCATATTTTCTAACATATGGTGAATGTCCCCCAAACATGAGCTATAAGGAAAGGAAAAAACTTAGGTTAAAGGCTTCTAATTATGCCATTTAAAATGATGTTCTATATAAGAGAGGAATTGATGGAACCTTTTTAAGATGTTTGGATGCAGAGTAGTAAGAAAATTTGTTAAAGGCATATCATTCAGAGGCCTTTGGAGGACACTTGTCATCCATAGTGACTACTTTCAAAATCCTCAGGAATTGCTTCTATTGGCCAGGTATGTTCAAGGATGCTAATAAATTTGTAAAGAACTATGAGAAATGTTAGTTTTTTACTAGTTGTCCTCAACTAGTAGCACTACCTCTTAGGCCAGCTATTATTGATGAGCCCTTTTAGCAACGGGGTATTGATTTTGTTGGACCTTTAAATCCTCCATCAAGTGTTGGAAATACATACATATTAATAGCAATAGATTATTTCACTAAATGGGTGGAGGCTATTCCAACTAAAAATGCCAACTCCTAGGTAGTATGTTATTTTCTGATGGAATATATTTTTGTCAAATTTAGGGTGCCTCAAAAGATAGTTTAAGACAATGCAACCTACTTCTCATTTGAAGAGATCTTCTTATTCTACTATGAACATGGTATATCATTAGCCAATTCCTCAGAATATTTCCCATAGGGAAATGGAGAGGCAAAGTCCAACAATAAGAACTTGATAGCTATAACCAAAAAATTGGTATCTGACAATCCTCAAGACTGGCATAAGAAGCTTTATGAAGCACTATGGGTTGATAGGAATACCCCAAAAAGAGCTCTTGGTATTGCTCCATTTGAATTAGTGAATGGGATTGGAGCTCAAATATCACTACCTCTGGAGTTGTCTACTACTAAACTTCCAACTATTGTTGAGGATCAATTCTTTAAGGATTCACTAGAGAAAAGAACAATGTACTTGCACAAGTTGGAAGAGGAAAGGAAAAAACTACTTGATCATATTACTAAGCATCAGATGAGGGTAAAGAAAATCTTTGACAAGAAAACTAGACCATGTGGTTTCCTCAAAAATGATGAAGTACTTCTCTGGGATAAAAGGAGAGAACCCAAGGGTGCCCATGGCAAATTCAAGCCTCTCTAGAAAGGTCCATTTATCATTTCAAAAGTTGTCAGCCCTAATACTTTTTATATAAAGTACTCAAATGGAACAATTATGCCCTTTACTTATAACAGGTAGGACTTGAAGTTAATCATGTTATGAGTTTTAAAGTCCTCTATCATGTACATAGCCTTCTGTTTCATTTTCTATTTTCCTTTCCTATTGTTTCCCCTTTTCTGTTAGTTTAGGTTTGTCTATGCTTCTAGTTTTCTAAGTTCTTTGTGTACTCTTTGTACATAGTCCCCAGTTAGAGCCCCTCTTAGTAGTGTTTTGAGTTTCCATTTTTCAAAGGTCTTTCCTTTAACTTTTTCTTATTCCTTTGTCAAAATATTTCCCTTGTCACTTCACATATTCACCATCTCTTGAAGTGTTGATTTGAAGCCCCTTTCATCCCCGGTTGATATCTCTTCCCTTGAATCACTTTTAACCACTTTTAACCTTGGTTCAAAGTAGTTCAAAGTAGTTCAATGAAAGGTTTTGTACTAATAGTTTTTTTGGCAAGTACTATACATCAATTTGCAGAGGTTTCTTTTGAATCACTTTGAACCACTTCGAACCTTGGTTCAGAGTAGTTCAAAGTTGTTCAATGATAGAGGTGTTTTGGTAGAATTAAATCTTGGTGTATGATGTGCCATCATTCTACAAGGCAATTGATGGTCATGTTAGAGAAAAATGAATAAAAGCACATTTCTATTTCCAATGTGGAGAGTCGTCATTATGGGAAAAATGGGAAATCTTCACCTGGAAAGGAGATCAGAAGTCACATCAAAACTAATGATTACTAATGCATCCAAAAAGGAAATCATTAAATGTAAAGTTTATGCAACAAGGCTTTTGAACATAAAAACATTAAAATTTTCTCGGTTTTCTTTTTTATGTTTGCTATGTGAAAAAATTGAAAGTGTGTAGAAGAAGTTGTTTAAGGAAGACAAAGAAAATCATAGATTTTTCAGTAGAATATAGGTGAGAACTAAGAAATTCTTGTTTCGTTCTACAAATATCTATATTTTCCAGCATTATCTATTCGAAGCCTTGTTGTTTGATTAAAAATAAGGTCTGTATTGCATTTCTTTGATAATGCCTCAAGTTTAGAATGTAGAAAGCCAATCATTTGTGATGAAAATTTGCAAGGGGTTATTGTAGAATTTATAGGCAATTTGTCTTGAATATGTTAATGAGGTGAATAGGTGTATGGAAGTCCTAACTAGTGGGTTAATTGAGGTTGCTTCTTTTCCCCCAGCCTTTTTGATTCCTAAACTTCTTCAAGTTTGTATTGATCACTACAATGTTTTAGATTATGGTAAAAGTAGGTTTTGAAGGGGCCCTAAAACCCTTTAACATCAAGAGAAAAGATAAAGCAATAATAACCACCAGGAAAAATAGTCCTCAAACTTACTAAAAAATAGCATCAAAATTAGGTTTTATAGGGACTTGAAACCATAAACATAGTCCAATAAAATTAGCCAAGTTTTACAAGGACATGGAACCTCAAATATAGTTTAGAATGAAAACTAGTAAACAGGACCGAAAACAAGAACCATTTACTACAACCAAGAAATAGGATTAGAACAGGAACAAAACCAAAGAAAAAGAGCCAATGCTACTATTGCAACTCCATAATCATCTTGAAAACCTCCTTACCAATAATAGTAGTATCTTGGATAGAGTTAGTAGCCAAAACAACAACAGCTTTCAGGGCTATCTTCCTCAAGCTCTGCCTAGTTCTATTGCTTGCACCCTCGAAAGATATAATTTATTCATTAGATCTTTTGCCAAGATTTGTAGTAGTAGCACAGATACTAGATGTAACCTATTTCATCTTTGTTTCACTTTCTTTGATAAGCATTCTGATATTTTTCTCATAGTCTTTAAGTTTATTTGGGATATCTCCCATTTGCACCTCCAATTGGCTAATTTTGGCATGGTCAGTATCCTGGTTGTGTTGTAGAATTTCCACTTTCTTCTTTAGCCCCATCAATTTATTATAAATCCATGAATCAACTTGTAGAATGGAGTTAGATTTGAGCTTGGTAGAATGCAAGAAGGAAAGTTTAGTTTCCCTCTGCGTAGAGTCACTAGTGTCTTCTACAATCTCATGAGGAGGGGAACCAACCTTGTCGATATGTTCCTCCCTTTCCATTTGTTCCTCCTCCCTAGTCTCAATAGGGTCCACATTTTAAACAAAGTCCTCCTTATCTTGTCCCCCAATCTTTGTAGAAAGTGAAGTAGGCTTAACCATATATGATCCTCCTCTCTGATATCAATATGATTCTCAACTAATTTTTCTTTATCTTTATCACCTCCACCAGAAACAATCTGATTTCCTTCATTATCAGATTTACTTGTTCTCACTTATGTCTTCCTCATTCACTTTCTCATTTTTTCCTTTGGTCTCTGGATACCCTTGCAAATTGGAACTTAAATCCCCAACATCCATACCTTCCTCTTCGTTAGGGATATCATTCTCAGAGCTTTCAGTATTCATAGACTTAGAATCCTCATCCAAAATTTGTTTTTGAGAATTAGAGGGTTTAAGTTTAAGAACCTTCTCTTTTCCTTTTACATTGTCCTCCTTCTTACTCTTTTTAGTTGATCACTACAATGTTAAAAGCAAGAGTATTGTAAGTAAAAATGGCAACACAATACTCTTAATTTCAAGAGACACTATTTCCTTCGTACTACATTTGCAAGAGAATACCTTTGCTACATTTTTCCCTATTCAAGCCTAGGTTGAATATCAAGAAACCCCAAATCAATTTTGTAATACCCTAGCTATGAAATGGACTAAGAGCATGTATAGCGGAGGTTCTAGGCTACCCAAGGTCATCACTAAGGACCACCTAAAGCCCCATATTCATGACCTGGTGGTGTTGTTGCATAGGGTCAAAGGTTTAGCCAATGTTTTTCTTTTTGAAGAATGAATGTATAGGTACATAGAAATTATCTTGAAGGGTGAACAATGGATGGATTGGGCAAAGATTATTACCAATTCACTGAGGTCTCAACTTGGATGTGCTAAGAAATTTTAGGAGGATTTTTATATGGCTTCCTATTTAACTTACTACATTTCCTATACTTTTGATCTTACCCCTCTTCCTCATGGAGTATGGAGTGAAGAAATGACAATTTTTCAGCATTGCCCCCTACTATAGAAAGATAGAGTCTTGGAAGATTTCAAGAAAGTTTGTTACCTATTAATGGAGAAGGTTTATATGTCTCTGAAGGAAGTTTTGATGCCTCATTTGTCTCCTAAAGCCCAAAGGTTAATTTAGAAATATGGAAGTCACTTCATATAGTTTCATAGGTTCACTTACTTGAGGATAGGTGGATTCAAAGAAGAACCTACAAAGTTACCATAATATGCTTTGGACTATTTTGTATTGGCTAAGATATGTAGGAAACTTTTCTCTACTATAAAAGATAATTTACTACAAGAAGATTGGGAAACAACTTATCCCATCAAGCTGGGTTCCTTGTTTTGTAGTAGCATGACCAATGCTTCTATTATTAGAAGTAATTTTCTTGGGTTCAATTTTAGCTCTTACCATAGGAGAAGGAACTTCAACAATAAAGGGTATGTAGCCCAGATTCTTACCCTTAAAGTTCACCCACCGACAACTTCACAATTGGAAGACCTATGGCCATATTGTAAGGATGAAGGAGAAGTTTTGAGAAAAGATCATTCAAGGTTGATTTTGTAGCAAATTAATTCCTTTAGATTGAAGTTCAAAATAGAGGGAGTGGTCGAAGATGGTTTAGATATAATTAAACCTAGTTAGGAAAAACCTAATGAACTAAAATCTCTGACAGTAGACTAGAATAAATATGGGGAAGATGATATCAACCTAACAGCTAGATTTATACCTACCCTCATAGATGACTGGTTAAAGAAAAAGAGTAAAGGAATTATCAATGAACCCTCTTCAAGGGTGGTTTCTTTTCCTGAACCATCTCCATCTGACATCCCACTTTCTCTTGTTGTAGGTAGTATATTGGCTTAGGATAAATAGAAGAAGATACCCCTTCATTTGTAAACTATGGCTCCAAGGACTAGATCTCAATCTAAATCTGAGGCCCTGAAGCAACATAAAGTTTGAATGGAGAGAATGTCAACTTAGGGGTAGGATTTTAATGACAACCTCAATTCCTGAGATGGTGTGGATGGTGGTGTTCAATTCATTGAAGCTCCTAAGGTAGATTAGCCTAGGTTCCTAACTCCTACTAGAGATGCCCAAGAAGTGTCCATGAGACCTACTATTCCTTGTTGGCTATCTAACACAACCAGCAAGAAAAGGAATTTGCAACCAATGTCCACACGGATGAAAGACATCGTCACTACATATGCTGCTAGAGGTTCAAAAGTAAAGAAGCTAAAAATAAATGCTCACCTCACCAAGGACCTAGTAACTAGAAAGATCACTACTAAGATAGCTACCTACAAGAAAAAAAAGGAGTCAGGGGATATTGATGATGAAGGCTTCAAGGTTGCCTCTATTGAATTGGGAACTATTAATAGAAGCACCAATAACCATTTATTTAAATTCTCTACAGATCATATGTTGACACAATCTAAAAAGGATAGTAAAGAGAAAAAGGAGCTAAAAGGCATGGTAATGAAAATAGTTGCATATATTGATTCTCTAATGAACCTTAGTGTATTTCCAATTGTTCAAGCCCAACCCTTTGATCTTAATTCTATAAGAAGCCAACAATTCATGAAGCAAATGGAAAACAATAGGCTATTAGCTGATGTCATGAAAGATTGGGTGGATACTATCATGAAAGAAGATAATAAATTTATTTTAGAATTTGCTAATGTTTATGCTAAGGGAGAATCATTGCTAGGTGAAATTCAAACTTTAGTTCCAATTTGGGAGACAGAACTAGGTTGATGTCAAGTAGTTTTTTTCCATATTGAAGTTGAGAAGTTCAGAGTCATCAAGTTCTTGACTGAGAACTTAATGAAAAATGTGGATCCTTGCATGTTGTTCATTATGAAGAACAACATGGGCTAGAAGGAGTCAACTTACAAGGAAAAAATTAAAGAAGTGCAGGGCATAGAAAATAAAATTATTGTAATGCATAAAGAACTCCTCAAGGATATGAAGGTAGTTAATTGTATAGGAATCCTACAGTTTGATGACAGGAACATGGATGCTGAGACACTAATGAAGAGCTTCAATGAAGTTGTGGGACAAATTAGGAATGGAAAATTGTCAAGTGCCAATGATTTCACTGTGTTGGCAAGTATTGAACCTATGTTGTGTCTTAACAAGAACCTGATGTTAAAGATAAAAGAATTCAAATGGTACAAGGACACGTGTAGAGCTCGATTGTTGAGCCTGAAGAATCCACACTCCCACATGATAAAAGAGTTTATGAATACTTTTCAAAGCTGGAAGCTAGTACGTTAGACCATTGGTGAGGAGGAGAAAATTGGTGATGGTACTTGAATTGAACCATTACTTTCAGTTATTTTCTGGTGCTCATATTTAAACTATGTTATTATTTTTAACTATTTCTTGTTTTAACCAAAATGGTTGGGTTTTGATGGAGGCCTTTTGGATCTGTATGAAAAACCTATAAATGTTGGGGCATTGAATTGGTTTAAGGTTAGCAATGGATAGTTAAAATATAGAAAGCTCGAAGCTCTACTAAGTAGATACTTTTATACAGTAATCAAAGGATAGAATATAGATGTTTTTCTTTTGAATGACTATGTGCATGTGGAAGGTTTAACATATATATATATATATAGATACATACATATATATATATGTATATATCTATATATATATATGTATCTATATATATATATATATATATATATATATATATATATGTATATATGTATATATATATATATATGTATATATGTATATATATATATATATATATAGATACATATATATATATAGATATATACATATATATATATGTATGTATCTATATATATATATATACATATATACATATATATATGTATGTATCTATATATATATATATATATATGTATGTATATATATACATATTTATGTATGTATCTGTATATATATATATATATATGTATATATATATATGTATATATATATATGTATATATATATATATATGTATATATATATAGATACATACATATATATATACATATATATATATATATATATATAGATATATATATATATCTATATATGTACATATATATCATCTTGACTTCAGCTTGGAAACTTTTTGTTCAAAGTGTATAGACCACTGTTACTTTGTGTACTCTAGTTTATTGTTTTGAGATATTTGATTGCTATTCTTACTGTAAGTTCTTTTCAATTAAGGTGTTTGAATGGTTGATATCAATTTATGGTGTTATTCATTCTTTGAAGTAGATTTCTTGTATAAGCATATTCAAATGGATTTTTCTTTGAGGTTTTTAAATTGATTTTTAACTTACTACCTAACAGTAGTCGAGAGATCCTTAAGCACTTTCGGGTAAAAGTGCAAAAGATAATTTGAATTCACTAAAAATCTAATAAGGGACCTGTACCTTTAGAAAAGAGAGAGAAAGTTAAATAACATGAGATTTTCACAATTTTTGTGAACATTTGGTAATTTTTGAACATTTGGAATAGGGTAAAATTATTAAAAAATTGTTGAAAGGACAATCTGTTCACTAACAATTAGCTACTGAGGAAGGGTAGCTACTTCAAAAAACCATTCAATGGATTTGTTTGATATTTTATTTGTAAATTCATATACATATTAGATTAGGTGTTTCCTATTTTTCAAGAAGTGAGTGAGCACAGGCTATTTCTCTATGAGATAGAAAAGTTTTGAACTTTTCTAGTTGTAGAGGTTACATTGTTTTGATTATTTATAGAGTAGATTTCATAATTTGTGACTCTATAGCCCAATGGATTGCTTAAGGCCACTAGTCCATGCTTAGCAAAAAAACATCCCCTCTAAGTCAACAAGTAATGTTGAAAATTTTGTTAGAATATATCCCATCATAGATAACCAATCAGAGACATCTTCCATGGGATAATATTATGTGGTTTTTAGGCACTCAAGGACATAATTTATGTAGTTTTGCCCAAAAAAAAATGTATAGTTTCATGAATCATAGCAGCTATATCGAATGCGTAGTCTCCACAACATCATAGTTTAACATGGTTTATGGAGATTTCAAGTTTTGAAGGTGTGAAAGCTTCTTGTATCCTCACATGTAGTCAAGGTTTACCCAGAGTTAACCTAGTGGTGATGTGAAATACTTTGTTCACACCATTGCAAGGTCAATTGCCAAGTTAATGATTCAACTTGTGAAGGTGTGATGATAGTCAGTTATGTGGTTTTCATATTGTCATATGAAAATCAAGTTAACCTAAGGTTAAGGTAGTGAAGATATGAAATACATTGTTCACATCTTCAGAGGGTTAAGAGGTAGGTTAATGATTAGTTTTGAAGGAGTCCCTTATCAATAAATACATTTGATCTTCAATTGATATCATTCCATGAAAAGCTTCAAAGCTTCAAGTTGTGAAGTTCCAACATTAAATAGCTATAGCCAAATTTAATGCTTTCACTCCATCACACTCGATTATAAATAGACCAGGGTTTGGACAGTAAAGTGGCAATTTCCCTTGTCACTCCCTCATGAGGTTAGATGATTTGTTAAGATAAATGGCCGCAATGTTGTGAGGAGTGTCAAAGAATCAAGGATGTGGTCTTTACATTGTCACAAGTGTCTAACATGCAATCAATTTTTTAGTACTGACTATGCAAATGGTAATGTTGATAGTTAAGTTCATGGTAGTTAGAATATCATGTGCATTTTATGTCAACTTGAGAGTGAGGTTGTAAAAGATCAACAAGGGTAAAATGGATAGCTTTGCACCATCACATAGTCAAAATATTGTTAGATCCAAATTAAAAATGATGGTGCAAGAGGGTGAGTTTCATGTTGACTTTAGGGAGAAATTACAGTTTTGTTAGACAAAATAGGTAAACACAAAAGTACGTTGTGAAGTTAGGAAAGAGGGTATTCGGTAGGTCAACATATAGATAGAAATCTAGGTAGGGTAGCAGAATGCTAAGAGGTTATAGGGCCACATGGGAAGTTTGACTATGTATTTGTGGTGACTAATGACACAACTAACTTAACATGGTTGTGAACATGGAAGCAAGCAACACTTAAATGATGAATAGGTCCTTCACCATTTGTAACTACTATTCTAAGTGTTCTCCATACCCGATGAATGTGGCTTTTATCCTTATGTCACATACTTATCCATCTACCTTATCAAAGTAGTTGTGGCCATCATTTCTATCTTTTTAAGGCCTGAGTTACATGCAAGTTTAGATTTTTTGCATGGAGACATGCATCTGATCAAATTTTCCTTTCAATTCTTAGTTATTTCTCTCCTCTACAATATAGCTCTACTTGGAAGAGTTTGAACAGAATGTAACATTAGAGTTATACCTACACCCTATAAAAGGCAATTGTAAATATGTTTAAGGGTTCCTCTTTGTCCAATCATGTCTACTTGCAGTAGCCTTATGCTCTACAAATGTATTCCTTGCTTTTGATTAATGAAATAGTTCCCTTCTTTTCCTTTTCTTTCCATTCATTATTCATGCATGTATTTTTCCCTATTTTTTAATGTTCCTTTCTAGTCTTTAAGGTTTGTATGTTGTGTTCAATTTGTTGATGATTGTTGTATTGTGAAGATTTCTTTCCCTTTAGCACTTGATCAGTTCTAAACCTACATGTGATTCCTTGGGAGAAGAATAGAGTTTGGATCTATATATTTGGGCTTTTCATTGATGTGTTGTGCATCCATAAGAAGAGTTATAATCATTTCAATTAGGTCCATCACCCCACTTTCTCTTTCAAAAAGTTAATTTCTTGCATCTCCTTCTCTCAGTTCCTCTTAGGAACTAGTTAGGTGCATCTCCATTGTAAGGAAGCTGACCTTCTTCAAAGATTCAATCTCAAAGTACAAATATGTTATAATACCCAACCTATTTGGTATCCTAATTTTAAACTATATGCTTTGGCAGACCATGTAGTCTCACCACTTCTCTAAAAAATAATTCTAGCACATGAACAACATCACTAGTATTTTTTAGGCAATGAATGTCTCATGCAATTCCTTTCTAAGGGATCCAAAATAATTAACTTAAAGTTTTACTAAGTTTTCTATTTACATTTTTTTTAAAGAAAGAATAACATACACATCAATCATAAAGTAGCAGAAGTAATGACATCCAATCATACATAAGCAAACATAATAGATTACATTACTTAAGGATCCCTAGATGTTGAATCTATTTAAATTTAAATAATACTATATCTAATAAATAGGAAATTCATATGAAAGTACAACTACAAGTTCATTCCACTTAAATAATATACACTTGTTCTAAATGCCACTTGGCAATAAAATTTAGAATGCACAATCATCTACTATACATGTCATAGGGTAAGAAAGGCTAAAAGAATATACATTTATAAAAATAGATTACATCATCCATTTGGGATCCACGAAAAAAAGTACAATATGATAAGTGAAATAATCCATCATAAAGATATAGCCATTCATCATAATACACAAGGATAAAATGAAAGGAAATGCAAACAAGGAACTCTAGCCATGGCATCAACAGATGGATCTCAATGGTAAAAGCAAAAACGACTACCACCTAACCTCATGGTAACCCAAAATGGTCCACTCCCACCTCACTAAGGAGATAGCCTCAAGTTCCAAATAGGATATCAATCCCAAATTAAAAAGTATTATCTATGTCTAGAAAATTGTAAAAGTAATCTAACTCAAAGGTTCCAAGATAAATTGACATCTAGACCTAGAGACAAACAAAGACACATAGGGAATCTACTATGTAAGTGGACAAGTGTCATCATAAAAATCAATCCTAGAGTTACCCTGGCAATCTAACTTGACCTTGACCCCTTAGTGACTCTATGAAACAATATAATCCTTTTATACTAACAAGGAATCCTAGTGATGCATGGTCACAACCAAGTGTTCTCTCTACTCCCATCCTAGTCTACACTAGCACTTCAAGCATGGGCGAGAACATACAAAGACTCTTATTAGGTTTATTTTACTCTTATTTAGTGTAGTATTTTCACTTATTAAACAACTTACAATGGTTACCCTAGCAGCCACTTTGGGCCCTGGCCTCCATTGCAAGCCACTTCCTAACATTATATATAGATTGTTAGAGTAATTATTTTGTTTCACTTATTAATTAGATCATCTTGATTTAGTTAATTAAGTGGTTTATTACTCTAGTTCTTAAGCTTTCTTTTAGGTGCATATAATTAATATTTTATATTAATTATAATGTGCAAACCTAGTTAGGGTTTCGTGATTCCTTTTATAAGGATTCACCTCTTTATATTTTTAACATTCACTTATTGGATCATAATAGAATTTTCTCTTTGCATGTCCATAAGATGTCTTTGGCTTTTTGGCCTCCATAATTTTTTCTCACTTCTGTTCTTTACTTCATCCATGTGATAGGGTTATGCATGCAGATGTTCTTGGGAGATTAGTTTTTCACCTAATCTAACATGGTATCAGAGCCATCTTGTTGCTCGTTGTTCGTGTTTTGTTGAAATGTTTCAGAAGTAGGAGTTCTTCAAGGGTTTCAAAAGTTTTTTATGTGGATTTAGGGGGGGACCTTTGTTTTTGGTCACTTTGGGCTCAAACAGACATCACTGTTGTGCTTAGAGTGCCCAAAAACCCCAGAATCCATATAAAATTTGTCCATTTTGGACAACGTTGGTCCAGGAGGCAAAAATTTTACCGTACAGGGTTGTACGGCCTCTGCACGCAATCTGAGGAACTGTAGAATTGAAAAAATTACAAAACAAAAATTATTACACAATTTTTAGCACTAGCAATTTACTAACCACAGTGGAACCACTGACGGTTATCGCAGTGGCCTGCAACGGCTCCTGTCGCGGCCCCGCCATAGCTCCGCCTAGCGACGCCTCCCAATCGCCCTCCACCACGCCTCCGCCACTGTGGCCGCACTTCTGTGAGTTCCACCCAACCACCACCCACCCTCCGCCCATCCACCACTCTGCTGGCAGTGCGGGGGTGGTGCGACTTTTTTTCTTTTTTTAATTTAAAAAATAAATTTTCATGCATTTTCAGAGGCCCTGTCAATTTTTCTTTCATAACTTGAGCATACGGATGTATTTTTTTGATCTGAAAAATGTGTCCAAAAGTTGGTTTTGAGACAGAGATATTTGTGTAGGCTTTTTTGAGTTTTGATTTAGTTTGGTTGCCTATTTTGGTAGTCAAAGCCAGATGTTCTTTTTTGCCTTCTGGGAGCCATATCTCACTCATCTGGAGTCTTTTTTGGGCTTGCCAAATATTGTTGGAAAGTTGGTTCTATGAGTTATTCAATTTTAGGGGTCATTTCTCCAGATTCTACTCCAGGTTCTTTCTCTTCTGAGTTTTTCACTTTCACACCCTAGTAGATTACTTGGATTCTATAGGTCCTGGGATCTCTTCTTCTATTCTTTTGGCTCACTCTTCTTTCTGACTTCTGAGCATTGTATGCTTCTCTTCTATTGCATTCTTTTTTCTATAAATTCACTGAGATAAAGTGCCTGCTTTTGCATATCTAGGATCTTGTACACCTTGTGTTTGTTTGTACTTGCCCTCAATTATAAAGTGCCATGGGGGGTCATGATGTTTTGCCATTTTGTGCTCATCCACCTTTGTCAAGTGAGTGTTCCTTCCATGAAATTAGCCCATGCAGTGTGTCAGTGACAACACCCTTTATCCTGTGCTTGTACTTCTATTGCACTATTGGTGTTCCTGATTCTTCTTCTTGCAGATGTTTTTGGCATTGCATTTTAGTGTTCTTGTCACCCCTCTCCCTATTCAGCATTATGGGGTGGTTCACCTATTGGCTCTGTTGCTTCCTTGGTTCAGTTGAGTGATCTACATATTTAGTTTTTGTTCCTATGTACTAGGTAGATGCAATGGCTAGGCACCTATGCATTTCGGTGAGATGGTTCATCTACTATATAGACACTCATTCATTCCTACTTTTGGAGGTCACCTCTTTGATTGATCAGCTCTTCAGACTTTGTCTTCTCTACCTTGTCATGCACTATTTCAGTGGGGGTTCCAGCAGTTTCTTCTGACAGTGTTTGCAACTTCATGCTTCAGAGATGCTTCATGCTCTTTCTTGTTCCTTTCTTTGGAACATTTCCTAGATTGGAGGCTTTGTTTCCTTCATCTAGTTCATTTCCTTGTATTGGGTACCTGATCAGGCCTTGTTGCTGGGACCCATTTTTTTCTACTTTCATAGCTTTGCTAGGTTAGCTTCCTCCCAAGCTTCACTTAAGGGGGGGTGTTAGAGTAATTATTTTGTTTCACTTATTAATTAGATCATCTTGATTTAGTTAATTAAGTGGTTTATTACTCTAGTTCTTAAGCTTGCTTTTAGGTGCATATAATTAATATTTTATATTAATTATAATGTGCAAACCCAGTTAGGGTTTCGTGATTCCTTTTATAAGGATTCACCTCTTTGTATTTTTAACATTCACTTGTTGGATCATAATAGAATTTTCTCTTTGCATGTCCATAAGATGTCTCTGGCTTTTTGGCCTCCATAATTTTTTCTCGCTTCTGTTCTTTGCTTCATCCATGTGAGAGGGTTATGCATGCAGGTGTTCTTGGGAGATTAGTTTTTCACCTAATCTAACATAGATAACCTACATTAAGCTCATAAAATCACAAATCAAAGAATCATAGCATTTCCCCAGTCCAATACAAGTGACTAGAAAGCATCAAAAGATAATTCACAATAATCGTTCAGTTCTTTAAAAGAAACTAGAATATATCCCAAACATAATTGATCAAAGACTCAAAGGTCAAGGCAAATATGTCATACCATTTATCTCATAATCATACAAGAACACTAAAAGAAATAATGAACAATATAACCAAACTCATCAAAGAGTATACCAAACACATTACCATGGTTGAGTTTAAAAGATCAAGTTCAAATCACCATAATACCACAAACACATAACTCCCAAGCCTTTGGTAGACTTCCTAAAATTGGTCAACACTCTAGTCAACCCAAACCCAAAACATAGACAACATATAGGTAACAGTGTAGTTTCATAGTTTGATTTGATTTGATTTTAAAAACACATAGTTGAGTTAATAGTTTGGTCAAGTTTTTGTTTTAATGTATGTTTCAACTAGATGCGATTCATAGTTTACCCTTACAAATTAACCAGTTTCTTATATTTGAATAAAATGCGCAATTACCCTTATTTGATTATAAGTCAATTGTTCCAAAATAATTTAAACCTAATTATTAACATAATAATTATTGACTTTCAAATAAAATAATTACAATTTTTTAAAACCAGTGTTATTAATAATAATAAAATAAATTTAAAATTTCATTAAATGATATGTATTACTAATTAAACTTTAATTAAAAACTATATTTAATTAAATTAATTAATATTTCTTAAACCCAAACTACATCAATAATATATATTTATTATTAATTAATTAATAATCGATAAATTTATTAATTAAATTATTAACAATTAATAACTTAAATTGAATAATATTAATATATAATAAAAATATTTTTTAAAGAAAAATACAAAGGCATTTTTTTTGAAGGCTTGCTAGCTTTTGAAGCCGTGTGGCCTCCCTACAGCTATTATAGGGGCTTGTGGCCATAGGAGTACAAAGTACTTTGTTGTCACAGTACATTGTCGGTAGTAGTAGACTGTCGCCGATATCGGTAGCGAGTGTGGTAAAACCCACATCCCTTCCTTATATATATATATATATAATTAAAAAATAATTTTTAATATAAATAAAAGTAATTCCCCCTTCTAAAAAAAGTTTTGTTTATATATATATAAATAGAGGTTCTATCAATACTCTAATACGAAAAATACAATGAACTAATCAAATTTAAAATTTAATATTTCCATTGCATTCAAATCCTTCCCACTTTAATTTTCAATTTTAAATCTACTAAAAAGGTTTCTAATGATATTTTAATCTTCACGTATACAAAAGAACTCACATGCATACCAATAATTCCAAAATACAATATTGAAAGATTCATCAGAATAAAATTGGGATAAACAATTCACAATCATGAAGAAGATAAGAATATTAAATAACATAATTTAACTAGGTGAACAAAGCACAAGAATCTACCTAGCTTTGATGCTAAATTTCTGAAACACCCAAAGATTGTGACAGAAATCTCTTCTCTCAAAACCTTATCTCTGAACATTCTTTCTCCAAAATTTCTAGTCCCTAGAAATGGACCCTCAAATGCTAATAAGGAGTTCTCTCTTGAATTCAGGGCACCGATTATGTGATCACCCAAGGGAACTCCTTGATAAATTTTTTTTAACTATTTATTATCTTTTTCAAAACTTCATGCATACTTTATGCAATTTTAAATATCTTTAATAAATTAATTTCTTTTGCACTCTTTAATTTATTTTGAAAGCAATAGTTGATAAATATTTTTAACTTATGTAATAATAATATTTCACATTTATTTAAAAATGATCTCCTAAATATATTATTATTAGATTAAATAAATATTATTATGCTCTAAAATTATACTATAAATTTCTCGTTATATTTAATTATTTTATTTAGTTAATTTTGTAATTAATTAAATATAATTAAATATTAAATATGTTATAATAATCTTACATTAAATTAAATCATTAATTTAACTTAATTAATAGAAAAATCACCAAAGACCTATAAGACAAAATACAAAAACCCATCATAAAATACCACATACAAGATAAAATTCTAGGATTATAATCATGTATTTATGTCATACGATGCGTTTAGAAAGGTAATCATCTCAGATAGTTTTCCTATTTTTCTAGGACAATTGGTTTAAAGGTTTAGGATTTGCCCTCTAAAATTTATCTCTCCTCTCTTACCATTGAGTGTTGACATTACAATCATGTTTGTTATTAGCGACATACACTTATTCTAATTGTAAGCATCAATCAAGCATAGTGTATAGTTAACAATGTTAATCAAGCATTTTAGACTCTACCAAGTCCTATAGTTGCTACTAAGTCCCTTTGATAGTTCTAGTTTGCACCTAGTAGTCACTACTTTGGTAATGATCAATAGTATAAACTAAGCATCTTAGTGTATGCTGAGTTTATTAGTATAAACCAAGTTATGTAGTGCTTACCAAGTTTCTAGTTACAATAGTGAGAATCTAGTGTTGACTAAGCTACTCAGTATTAACCAAACGATTCAACTTATATGTCAAATTTTATAATATCCATTAAGTCACTAGTGTAGACCAAGTTCAAGAATACATAGAAGTGACCAGTATGGACCAAGCCTCTACATCTGCTAAGTGCATGATGATGCCAAGCATTGATAGTGTATGCTAAGTATTAGAACCTCACCAAGCCAGTCTTTAGAACATGAGTTCCTATAGTATGGGTTGACCCTGTGCATTTTATGTAAACTTGTATTATGGCTAACTTTGTAATTTGTTAATTGGTTTGGTATATATGTAATGAATTGTATCACATCCAAAAGAGATATAAATATGGAGGTAATGTAATAAGTAGAAAAGAGAAGAAAAGGTGAAGTACAAGGTCACAAGCAATATAAGGAGAAACAAAGATTTATCTATCATAGCAAGGTGATTTTCACACTCAAGGGTATCTCATTCAACAAACCATATTGCAGATTAGAGATCAAGCTACTATTTTATCCTAACAGGTGGACCATTTGAATCCTTTAACAAGGTAGACCTAACATTCTTGTGTAAATCTCTTTACTGAGTGCATACTTCATTGCATGTTTGTAAATCCTTTAGCAATGTGGACCTAGTAGTCCTTATTGCTCCTAACAAGAAATATCATTAGAAGTGATCATTATAAGCCTTAACAGGCCAACTTTATATTGCAGTACTAAAGCTTGTGGGTATCATCACCAACCTGATTTTACTTTCTATTTGGAAGGTTTTTGGGTCACCAAATTATGTCTTAAAAGTGTTATGTATATTTTAATGTCTTTAGTTTCTCATGCATCCATTTAGATCAGAATACACATGAAGGAATAATTGCAAATTAAGGATTAAATTTTATTAGTTACTAATTCACCCTTCCCCTCTCAATAACTTAAGCCTATCATAATATTTCCAACAATTGGTATCAAATATTTTGTGGGTCTTAGAGAAAAGTTTAATAGCTTGAGAAAAGACCAAAGGCTATGGAAATATTTATACTTGACAAGGCTATTGGTAATAAGAAGTTGGATTTGGAAATGGCTATTGCACAACTCAAGAAAGCAAAGGAGAAACTCTCTCAATCCCTAAAAAGAAGACAATATCTTGCAATCCAAATGAATGACCATCTCTACACTAAAAAAAGAATTGAAGACATCTATTCAGCAAGCAATCAAGATGAAGCCAATGAAGTAATCGAAGATGTATTAGAATAGAATGGTTCACTTCAAGAAGAATTCAGAAAACTAAAATGAGAGCAAGAAATTTAGTTAGTAAGACAATGTGAAGTTATGGAAGAGAAAAACAAGATAAAAGAAGAAATAGAAGAAAAGAATAATGAGATTCAACATTTATCCCTTTAGCAAGCTAACTTCATTAATTAGCTCACTAATGAAAATAAATAAATCATGAATCTAAGATTAGAGAATGAAAGATTGCAAAATGATGTAAACACTAAAAGGAAAACCAATGAGAGGATGGTGAAATCTCATGTAGACATAAATCAATCTAATGAGAAAAGTCATTACTGACAAGAAAGAAAAGAAGGAATTGGATAGAAGAAGGTGAGTCATCCAAGCAAGGAGCTCAAAAGAATCAAAGACCTACTTGCAGTCATTATGGTAAGATAGGTGATACATCAAACAAATGTTGGAGCAATGGGAAAGAAAAATTTAATGGAAAGTGTTATATATGTTATCAATATGGTCATAAGGCTAATGAATGCAAAGAGAAACCCAAGTTTTAAGGCAAATATCAAAAATGTAAGAAGCATAAGCACAAGTCATCATAATGCAAAACTAAGATACTAAACTGAAAGAACAGATTGTGAAAGATATATTTGGTTAGGACTATATTACTTGGTGCATATGTCATTACTATGTAGAATCTAGACACATTGTAATGAATTGTGTAAAACATCATATGAGGACAAGAAATACTACTAGAAGATGTTTCATTTGTATAGAACTTGATCATCTTGCCAAGAAATGTATGAATACTAGAAGAATTAAAGATGAAAAGAAGGTAAAAGTCAATAACATCAAAAAGTAGATGAACATCAAAAAGTAGATGAGATGACAATGAGTTCCAAAATATTATTATAATGCAAGTCTAAGCTATGATGAACAAGTCACTTAAGAATTGGATGACTCTACCATTTCCACTTGATCTCTCAAATGAATACTAGAACTAGAATTCTACAAAAAAAAATTCACACTAATTCTAGTTGGTAGCATGAAAGATCTAAATCAACATTCAAGATACAAAGGGATCACTGAGTAAAAGATGCTAGTCATTACTGAGTAAGGTCAAGTTATTGTATTACTAAGTGAGGTTGCGTTGAAGTCCCTACCAAGAAAGGTTAGGAGTAATTAAGTTATGTGTGATTACTAAGCATTCAATGCAAACATAGTGGATGATAGTCTGGTGTTTGAGTGAACAATCATACCAGGCATTTAAATGGAAAAATTTGATGAAAATGGGTGAAATTGAAGTCATTTCTCACCACAAATTTTCTAGAGCTATCTGTGTAGAGTGATCTTTAGAGCATTCAAGTGATTTAAAAGAGTTGTTATTGAATATTTCTATATTCTCTCAAACCCTACTGAGCAAAGATGACATCCACTAGAAACAAATCAAAGAAAGGTTCAAACATGTTAGCTCAAGGCATGGACTAGAAGGCAATTGACTTCAAGTTGAGCCCTATTGTTGTAAAAACCCTAGATCTAAGCAACACTCAGTCACAAATTTCACCAAAGGTATTGTTAATCAATGATATCCATTTTCATTTTAAGTGTGTTATTCAAGATATTGATACATTAGAAATGGATGAAGTCATTGAAAAGTTATGTGTCAATGGTGTATTGAAATTAGAACATCAACATCTTGAAACAAAGGTTTTGACTCACATTCCTCATATTCCATGAGATTTTCAAATAAAATGGATAAGATATTCTTAATCATGTGCACAATGGTTAGCTATGGTTAGAAAAACAAATTTTGATAACAAAGAAGATGATCCACAAGATCACTGGTCTTCCCATGTTGACAAGAGCAAAAATGACTAAAACCCTAAGTTAAGTCAAACAGGAGAAGAAAACCCTTGCCAAGTGGGATGGAAAGGGAATGAAGATTAGTAGTGTGATAGATATGGAAGTCAAGTATGGGATACATTTAATGGCTCACAAGATATACAATTTGAGTAGATTAAATAATGTATCTTGTGAAGTAGTGGACTTGCAATACAAGGTGGTCAAGAATAAACTGTCACTTGACCTCGCTGAGTCGATGTTGAACTAGTTCAACAAAAATATAGAAAGTATAAGAACTTTGAAGAAAAATCCTTGTAATTTTTGTTTACTTTTGACTTTTCTATTTTTCTATGTCCAAAAAAATTTCCCATCTAAAGGTACTATAGTTTGGAGGAAGGAACTACCTATTCTTTATCAGATTAATGAGTATATTTCTAAAATGGGAGAGAACTATGCAAGTATTATGGATAACTACTTTAAGGAATTCAAAGAGAAGATGAATAATAGATTTAGAATTGAAAAGGAGCTCATTGATGATTACAAAGATGGTGTTTGTTTCATGGTTCATAGTGAAAAAGTGCACATTTGGGCAATTAGACTGAGGATAGTATGGGTAAAACTTCTTGGTTATGAGGTAAAAATTGATGAAACCATGGACATAATTGAGGCACTAATCAATGAGCCTCCAGACCTTAAAGCTATATATTTTGGTACTTATGATGAAGCAAATGCCAGAATTAAACTTTAAATTAAACTCCCTTAGGAAGACAACAAGGGAAAGAAGAGAATTGTCAAACTAAAAACTAGCACCACTCTTCTATTGACTAAAGACAAAGGAGAAGATGAAGATGTACAAGATGAAGAGAAATCAGAGGATGAAGAACCATTAAAGAAGAAAGGTAAGGTAATTATTACTAAGCTTACCAAGATATTGACTATTTTTTTTACCAAAAGATCATCTAGGAAAAAAGTAGATAAAGGAGGAGATATAATCTTTAAGAGGCTTCCACCCACCTTCCAAGAAAGAATGAAAGAATTAGAGTTAGGGGCTTGGATAAAAAAATTTGAAAGTAATAAACTATGAAACTAGGACTAAAGAGGAGAAAAAGAAAATAGAAGACATGGTAATATCTAAAATAGGAAAATGGAAATATTCCCCAGATCAACTTCCTCATCAGATTCCTAATGTTTTAATGGAAAAAATTAAGCCAAGATGGGAGAATTCCATGAAAACAAAAAAATCCATGTATGAGAAAACCCTAAGGAAAATCATGTCAAGTTTTAATTACAAGGAGGTAAAGGAATCTCTAAAGAAAAATGAAGAAAAACTTATTTTGAGATGTAACACTTGTCTTGTGTTGTTAAATGGCATTGAACATATAGTAAAGAACGCTACAAACACTTGGAAGAAAATTAATCTTCTTTACAAGCCAAGGGATTTTGTGGTTACTGTAAGTGATAAGGATGAAGATGATGATGAACCAAAAAAGGATGAAGAAATTGATAGTAGAGAAGTAACACATTTTGACAATGTAGATGTTATGAGGAGGAACGGGCGTAGGAAGATACTAAGGAAGATTTACTAGATGTACAAGATATTGAGGAGCCCAACCCAAGGAAAATTGTTGCAACAATCATAGCCTCACTTCATCATTCTCCAAGAAAAATTCTAATAACATAAAGCCTAGATAAAGCTTCAATAGGATTGATTGTGATAAACACAATTTTTATAAGCACTCAATCAATCTTTGCATCTATCCAACTTAGTTCTTCATTGACTGAAGTGATAAGAACTTCAACTACTAAGAAACAAGCACTTCTGTCTACATCAATTTTCGTAACTCCAGGTATTTCTACTATTGGCATTTCAGTAAAAAATATTTTATCTACCTTTTCATCAAGCCCTACTATTTTTACAACTATTTCCATTCCTAGCATGCAATTAATAAGTGCAAAGACAGTAGAGACCAAGCCTCAACTGAGCACAAGATTTTTGGGTAAAGGGAAAGAGAAGGAAGAAGACATAGATCTTGATGAAGAAATCATTAATCCTAATTGGGATATCTCTAATCTCAATCCTAATCAAATGCAAACATTTGGAGAACTTCTTTAGAATAAATCTAAGTAGCAAAGGCTTAGAGAAGAACAGAATAAGGAACTCTAGATGATTGAGGATGCAAAGAATATTCTTGCAAAGGCATTAAATATGGAGGTTGATACATCTCCAAAAAAAATTGAATCATTTAGAAAAGGTAGTCTAGAAATTCAATGATGATCTAAATGGACAAGAGAAATTGTTTCAAAGACCTAAGAAGAAATTTGAGGCTAGAGTTTTAGAGCTTATTTCTCAACAAATTACTATCCATCAAGTAGAATTATCTACTATTCTGGGCTCATTACAGACCTCTTGCAACAATGTATCTTTACTATTCAGTAAACTTTTTGATTTTTCAATTTTCACTAAGGAAATAAAAGATAAACTATCAAAGATTAATGAGTATTTGAAGGCAAGTGCACAACAGTCACAACTTGACCCAAGCTGCAACTCTACCCATTACAACAAGATTAGATTCCTAACTAATTTGCAAGTAGAATTGCTAAGAGAAGAAGCCAGAATAAGAGCTACATTGATAAATGTATAGGGCATGATTCTTCCAAATATGGACACATTACAAAAACACATTGCACATGCAAAAATGCTCATCTATGACAACAACTTCTCCGTTGTAGACCGTATTATAGAATTGTTAGTATAAGTGTAGATTGCATTGCACACATGCAAGGCGTTGAAATAGAATTGGGACAAGAAAATGACACTAATTTTAAAGGTACATTCAGACTTTTTGTCACATTTTGGCATTATTGTATAATATATATAGCTGAAATATTTGGCATTAATGTCAAAAAGGAGGAGAAGATTGTATGTATATTTTATAAAGAAAGAAAATATGTATATAGATGTATTGTGAGAAAAATAATTATATATCATATGTGAAAAGATGTGAAGTATAATTTATATTATGTATGGGGGAGCATTACCATATTATTCATGTATAGAAATACATCTCTTACAAAACGAATTTTGAAAAATTTCAAAAATAGTATACTCTACCAAGTTGGAGTCATAAGGTGATGGATAAAGGTATTAATGAACATTTTGAATTTAGTTTTGATTAATAAGTTTTTTTGTTACTAATTCCAAAGGAGGAGATTGTTGACATTACAATAATATTTGTTATTAGTGGCATATACTTATTCTTATTTTAATCATCTACCAAGCATAGTGTACAATTAACAATGTTAACCAAGAATTTTAGACTCTATCAAGCTCTACAGTTGCTACCGAGTACCTTGGATAGTTTTAGTTTGCATTGTATAGTCACTACTTTGGTAATGATTAGTAGTATAAACTGAGCATCTCAATTTATGCTGATTTTATTAGTATAAATTGACTCATGTAGTGCTTACCAAGTTCCCAGTTACAATAGTGAAATCCAGTGTTGACTGAGCCACTCGTTATTAATCGAGTGATTTCAACTAATATGTCAAGTTTCAAAACATTCACTAAGTCACCAGTGTGGACCAAGTTTGAGACTACTTGGACGTAATCAATATGGATTGAGCCTCTACATCTACTAATATCATGATGATGCTAAGCATTGATAGTGAATGTTGAGTATTAGAGCCTCACCAAGCCAGTCTTTAGAACCAAAGTTATTGTAATACGGGTTGAATTTGTTCATTTTATGTAAACTTGTATTATAGCCAACTTTGTAATTTTTTGATTGGATTGGTATATATTTAATGTATTGTGTCACATCCAAAAGAAATGTATATATGGAAGCAATGTAATAAGTAGAAAAGAGCACCCAAAAAAAAGTACAAGGCCACAAGTAGTATAAGGAACAACAAAGATTTATCTATCACAGCAAGGTGATTTTTACACTAAAAGGAATCTCATTAGCAAACCATGTTGTAGATTAGAGATCGAGCTATTTTTTCATCCTAACAAGTGGATCAGTTAGATCCTTTAACAAGGTAGATCTAATAGTCTTCTGTATATCTCTTTACTGAGTGCATACTTCATTATATGTTTATAAATCCTTTAGCAAGGTGGACCTAGCAGTCCTTATTTTTCCTAATAGGGAAGATCATTAGAAGTGATCATCGTAAGCCTTAACAATTCTACTTTATATTGCAATATTAAAGCTTTGGGTATCATCCGCACCCTAGTTTTACTTTCTATTTGGAAGGTTTTTGGGTCACCAAATTATGTGTTAAAAGTCTTAGATACACTTCTCATGCAGGCATTTAGATTAAAATACACATGAAAGAATAATTGCTAGTTAAATATTAGGTTTCATTAGTGACAGATTCACTTCTGCCCCTCTTAGTAAGTATTGGGCTGTCATTTTACACAATGCTAAATGGTAGGAGTTCTTGCAAACTCCTCTCTTGAAATATTGATTTTAGAAATCAACTCCAAGGTTTTGGGTGATCTTGCAACCTACTAGAACCCACCCATTTGAAGATAAATGTAAATTTTCACAAGGAGGCCTTTGCTAGTTTGTTTTTATTTCAGATGGAATGTAGAATCTGCACATTGTTTCAAAAATAACACTAAAAGAATACTATATGTTTATATTTTATGTTTTTTATGAATGCAATCTAACAATGCAACTAATATGAATTCCTATTCTAACAAGGGGTTAGAAAAGAAAATAACAGAACATGAAAGAAAATAACATGAAATTCAAAGAAGATAATGTGAAATTGAAATTATAATGGACATAAGCTTAGAAAAAAATACATTGCAAGTTAAGCTTTCAAAGAGATCGGTAGGTAACCAATGAAAATAGGAGCAATGCTACTTAGATTGCACTAATGTAATCATCGATGGAAAATTTCAATAACCAAATGATGTTTCACTCTTCATCAAATTGCAAGGCTACAAAAAGTGTGCTCATGTGAGACAAAGAGTTATGTAGGCACAATTTGGTGATTTCTTTTCGAGCTCAATACATTAGTAGAATTTGTAAATTTGTAGCAAACACTAGAACCAAAAGACCACACAAACAAAAACAACACAATAAACCTTTGGCTCAGTTACAATCTCATGAACAAAATTCATAAAATAATGACACATTCAGGAGAGAATGACTACACTCCAAATGTGAGCACCAAAAGCATAATTTTATTTCATAATAATGGTGGGCCTGATTACAAATTACAATAGGGTATTAATATGAAATCATCTCCTTAATTTTGTTGATAGTGAGAGATATTCTTCATACAATAAAATGCTTTTAAACAATTAAACAAACTAAATATATACAAACTAACAATTAATCTAGTTCTTAGTAGGACTCCATCCAGATTTTATTCATTAACTGGATGCATCAGCCTTTACATGTCAAAAAAAAAAGAAATTATGAGAGAAGAAAGAGGAGGAAAGCCTTCAATTGAAGTAGACGTGTTTGGAAGTGATAAAAAAGAATCTAGGCCTTTAATAGGCATGTTTCAAAGTTAAACTACCATCAAAATACATTTTTGATGCATGGAAAGTGCTATTTTTGGAACAAGTAGTTAGCTATCAATGCACCTCTAAATTGCTAAGCTGCAGACTTGAGTGACTATGGACATATGCTCCTGCAAAGTTGTGGACCTTGACAAGGTCAAAAATCTCAAAATTTTAGTAAGTGTCAAAATTGAAATTCTCCCATCTAGATTTTGTTCTTCTTTATCCCAAAGCTATATTTGGATGTTTGCCCTTGAATTTATCTATCATCTCACTAATTTTGGTAGAATTTGGTAGATCTAAAGCCTCATATCCATCTTTGACCTTCTATCAATAAATGTCTACCTCAATTTGGGTATCAGCAAAATCCCCAAGTTTGATATCCAATTATAACAATGCTTCTTAAGTTTTGAAGGCTTGTCGAATGTCTTCATCATTAGAAGCGTCCACAAAAATCTTCCTAAAATTCTCAACCACTGTCTCTATAGGTGACAACTTCTCTCATTCCTCATTCTCAAAAATATCCAAGCATGCATCATTGTAGTATCTCTCTACTTCCAAAATTTTCTCTCATGCTTTGTCCTTGAGTTGATGGATATCCTCATATAATGTTCCCATTACTTTATTGCTATCTACGATCTTTTCTATCTATTCATCAATCATATCTAATTCTTCTCTGGTATATACATCAATCAAAACATTGTATCTTTGGCCCTTTATGGCTTGTAGAGTTTGTAAATCCTTACTCTAGGCATGTACTTCATCCATAATACTGAAGTCCTACTTCAAAATTGCTATGATCTTATTCACATTTTCTTGTGTAGCATGCAACAGCTTCAAACTTCTTGTAATAATCTGGATAACTTTCCCCTCCACCATTAGGATTAGCTTGCTTAGCAAAGGTAATTGCCTCTGCGAAGACTTTATCCAATGTGTCAATATTTTCTGTAGGAACTCTTCTTAGAAAAATTGTAGTAAGATGGTCCATAGAATTCAGATAAATCTAAATAGTGACTTCAAATTGTATAGTGTATGGCATCTCTAGCTTGTGATATGCCATATGAAAGCAATGGTTGAAGCAAGAAACTATTTTAGGTGGGTCCCTTTTGATTGGTATGAATTGTTGATGTATCATAGCTGGGTTGATGAATGTTTTAAATTGTTCCAAGAACAATTTTTCAAAAGTGTCCCTATCATCGATGCATCTAGGAGGCAAATTAACATACCAATTAAAGGAAATTTCACCCAAAGAGTAGGGTGATAAATGAAGAACCACATCCTCATTAGCAACCTACTTACGACTGCAAATTTCTTTGAATACTTTGATATGATCGTCGGCATTTTGTATCTCACCATAGATGAATCTTGGGCAAAACTTCTCAGGATTCTTAGGGATGTCATGGAGCACACCTTTTAGGTTTATTGGTGAGTCTATGAGATTTGAAAAAAAGGCCATTGGAGGGTTTGGCGGACCTAACGGTGGTTGTTTAGGTGTAGCTATTGGAATATGTGGTGGTCCACCAAGGGGTTGGAGTGGAGGTGGAGTTAAAGAAGATCATGAAAGTTTGAATGGAAGTGGTTGAATTTAGGGTATTCCCTTGTCACTATGTGGTTTGTGGAAGTGGGTAAGCTTGAGAAACTCATGTGCACTTGGTGTAGACCTTAATGCTCACTAAAATGGGGATTTTGGATTAATATCCTTTAGTTTGCATCAATTCTAGAATAAAGCATAGCTCTATAGAAGTACACTTTCTCATCTCTCTAAATTTTGTGCACCATAAAGTTTTGCACACTTGTGCACCTACAAAGTTGTGGATCTACAGACCTACATACCTATAGATTTGTGAACCTATGTACTTGCAAAGTTATGAAGCTGTGGACACGAATTTCTCAAAAACTAAAAAATAAAAATTTGAACTTGTGTGAAGTGCAAATTTTTTCAAAAAGTGTAGAATTTTCAAAACTTTGGAAAATCTTCCACATTTCTCTGAGATCTAAAAGTTTGGCCCTCCTTCTAGCACCACTTTTTTTGGGCTGTCATTTTACACAATGATAAATTTTAGGAATTCTTACAAACTCCTCTCTTCAAAAGCTAATTTTATAAATTGACTCCAAGGTTCTAGGTGATCTTGTGACCCACTGGAACCCACCCAATTGAAGATAAATGTGAATGTTCACAAGGAGGCCTTTGTTGGTTCATTTTGATTTTGGATGAAATATAGAATCTACACACTGTTTCAAAAATAACAATAAAAGAAAACTGTATTTTTGTATTTTATGTTTTTTTAATGAATGCAATCTAACAATGCAACTAATATGAGTTCTTATTCTAACAAGGGGTTAGCAAAGAAAATAATAGAACTTGAAAGAAAATAACATGAAATTCAAAGCAAATAATGTGAAATTAAAATCCTAACGGACATAAGCTTTAGAAAACAACACACTGTGAGTTAAGCTTTTGAAGAGATCGGTAGGTAACCAATGAAAATAGGAGCAGTTCTTCCTAGATTCTACTGATGCAATCATTGATGGGAAATTTCAATAATTTATCAAATCACAAGGCCACTAAAAGTGCATTCATGTGAGACAAAGAGTTATGTAGGCACAATTTGATGATTTCTTCTCTAGCTTGATATGTCAGTGGAACTCATAAATCTGTAACAAACACTAGAACTAAAAGATTGCATAGCCATAAACAATCGAATAAACCTTTGGCTCAATCACAATCTCATGAACAAAATTCATAAAACAAAGACATATTCAGGCAAGAATGACTACACTCCAAATGTAAGAACCAAAAACATAATTTTATTACATTATAATGGCAACCCTAATTACAAATTATAATAGGGTATTTATAAGAAATCATCTCCTCAATTTGTGTTGAGAGTGAGATATTCTTCATGCAATAAAATTCTTTTAAATAATAAAACAAACTAAATCTATACAAACTAACAATTAATCTAGTGCTTAGTAGGACTCCATCCATATTTTATTCATTAACTGGATGCATGAGACTTTACATGTCAAAAACAAAGAAATTATGAGAGAAGAAATGGGATCAATGCCTTCAGTTGAAGTAGAAGTGTCTATAAGTGACAAAGAAAAGAAGTTGGTCCTTTACTAGGGGTCTGTCGAAGTTAAGCTACCATTAGAATGTGTTTCCAATGCATGGAAAGTGCTATTTTTTGGAACAAGCAATTAACTGTCAATATACTTCTGAATTGCAGAGTTGTGGACCTACATACCTATGGACCTACATACCTGCAAACCTGTGCACCTATGAAGCTATGGAGCTGGGGACCTTGACAACATCAAAAATCTCAAAATTGTAGTAACCGTCAAAATTAAAATTTTGGCATTTGGGTTTTGTTCTTCTTCATCCCAAAGCTATGTTTGGATGTTTGCCCTTGAATTTCTCTATCATCTCAGTAATTTTGGTCACATCTAGTAGATCTAAAGCCTAATATTTTTCTTTTACCTTCTATTGGTAATTGTCTACCTCATTTTGGGTATTAACAAAATCTTTGAGCTTGGTATCTAATTCTAACAATGCTTCTTTAGTTCTGAAGGCTTGTCGGATGTCTTCATCATCAGCAGCTTCCGCAAAATCCTTCTTGAAATTCTCAACCACTTTCTCTATAGGTAACCATTTTTCTCGTTCCTCATCATCAAAAATATCCAAGCATGCATCACTGTAGTGTCCCTCTACTTCCAAAATTCACTCTCGAGCTTGGTCCTTGAGCCGATGGATATCCTCGTGTAATGTTCCCATTACTTTATTACTATCCACTATCTTTTCTATCTAGTCATCAATCATATATAATTCTTCTCTAGTATATAAATCAATCAAAACCCAGTATCATTGGCCCTTTATGGCTCACAGAGTTTCTAAATCCTTAGTCCAGGCCCATACTACATCCATAATACTAAAGTCCTACTTCAAGATTGCTATGATTTCATTCACATTTTCTTGTGTAGCATGTAGCAACTTCAAATTTCCCATAATATTATGGATACCTTTCTGCTCAAAAATTTCCTACCACAAATAATAAGCTTTCAAAAATGGGTCTAGTTGTACACCTCCCCCTTCTCTAAGTATAGTATTCAAAGTTTACTTGGAGGTCAAAAGATCTAGAGGACCAACTTCTTCAGTTAGATATCCCTTTAGGATCTCGATCTACCTTGAAAGTGCTTGGAGTTTTGTCTCATCCTATTCCATGTGCTTGAGGACCTCTTTAACCCCCATGGAAATCATCAATTGGGTTGAATCGCATGTAGGCCTACCTAATATAACATCCTTCAATTCATAATCCTCAAGACCAAGGTCTTACACATCTATATCTTTAGGAGGGACAACCACTTGTGCAAATAATTCCTAGTTATGTGTGCTAGTGATAAATGCCAATGACATTGCCTCATGTGATGGAGACTTGAGTTTATTAAAAAAATTTGTAATGTCACAAATGTCTTCCTTTGAAGCATAGAATTGAGGCTTAGTACTCCTCATTATTTCCTTTTGGATCCATCTAAGGATGTGTTCTGCTAAGGACCTAGCTTTTGATGATGAAGTGGTATATTCTACAACTCTCTTCCCTTTGTTGCTCCTACTTGGAGTTATCTCTTATTGGGAGGGCTCTTCTTCTATAGCCTTAGTCTCAGTAGACCCTGTAGTTTGAACCTTAGTGTCTTAGGAAGGTGGTTGAGAATATTCCACCATTTTTCCTTCTAACACTTCATTAGTCACCATTTTTTCCATTCCCTCTTCTTATGATGGTTCCTTATGAACCTATTCTTCTTCTAAACCTAGAGGTGGAGGAGTAACCAAACCCTTATCTACCACCATAATTTGAGGTGGAGATGGGGGAGTAAGATCAAGACCCTATGTAGCTAGGGGCATCTATGTCCAATCTTCTTATTGAGGTTCACCTATAGGGGTGTCCCTAATCTTATCCCCAATCAACTCTATACCCACGAGCATAAAATCAAAATCTGACACTGAAAAAATGTCATCACCCTCTTCACTCTACTCATCCACCCATTGCTATACTTCATCTTCTAAGGAAGAGAGTTCTAAGGGTTCTTCTTGGGTTGATGGTGAGGTAACCATGGCACTCTTTCTCCATTGTAATTTGATAGCTCTTGCTAGCTAAGTTCTTCCCTATAGGGGCACTTGTTCCTATTCCTCTTCTGATTCTTCTTCTTCCTCCTCTTTGTCTCCCTCTGGAATGCTTTCAGTAATAGATGGGGAAGGCACCAATCTTCTGTTGATCCTTTACCTCTTTTTTATCTAGATCTTACTTCTCTTCTTCTATTTCTTGTAGGTAGAAGGAGAAGTTGGGTCATCTTATGCAGGATGAATGGAGACTTATGGAATCTCTCCCTATTCTAGATAGTTGGTCACAATGGGAGGCAATTAAGGTTCATCCTAGACTTAAGTGGCTCCAGTATCTTTGGACCCTTGTGCACTCTCTTCCTACTACTAGGGAGGCACCTATTCTTCAACCTATTCCATTTGAATCCTCTAAGTGGAGGTCCTATTCCTTTTTTTCTTTCCCTTCCTCTCATGAGGATGATTTTATCCAACTGGGTGATCAAGTTGGTATATTGTCTCTAGCCTAATAGGAGACTGGGCTACAAAGGTAGGAATTGTTACTTTATTCCCTCTACCTCTTTCTAGGAAAACATACACATGGAAGATCACTATGTCAGGTATTAGATCAAGTGTAAAAAGCTTCTTGATCCAATCCTTCATCATTCTAATGACATGCCTTACCTGATGGTTAATATCATTGGCCTCCTACCTGTCAACCTCAAAATTCATAATGGGCCTTTCTCCTATTTTGTCTGAGTTGAAGAGGGGGTCTAGTAGCTCCTTGGAATCTTGTTACCTTATCTCCTCTAGTATGTTCAACTAGAGAGCCTTCTCTACTAGATACAAAGTCATCCTACAATAGTCCCTTATGTGGACATCATAATCATTTGTGGCATTCATTTAGTTATCTTCAATAGCATCCTCATGGTGGAGTTCCTTTCTTGCTAGACTCTCCACTCTCCCAATATTACCAAAATAAGGCTAGGGAGAGTTCTATCCCTCTACGGGATAACTCTCCCACTACAACTCAAAGGACAGAACATCTTGCTTTTGCTTCACTTGATATGGTCCAATAACCAATGGCCATGCCTAACAAGGTCTCTATTGTCTCTTTATCTTTTCATATGTTGACTCAATTTGCTAGGCAATCTCCAATAGCACTAGTTTGTCACTTGGGTATCTTGGGAGCTTCTTAGGATTGATGGAGGCATTGGCTACCTGAAGATATGTGAATGTTTTGAATTGGATGAAGTAGGCTCCAAGAACTATAATCTATGCTTTAGCTTCATCAGATGGCCTCTTCCTGAAATCTTCCTTAATGAAATGAATGATCACAAAAATGAATGCATCATTCACAATTCTATATTTCTTGCTCTATGTTGAGATCTTCTTCTTTACCAATTAAGGGTAGACTATGTATGGCCAAGCATTAGGATCTTACATACTACATCTACTATACAAATTGGAATAGCTTGTTGCCCTTGCTACAAGTAGGTATACCATATAAGAAGTCATATAAAACTTCTTGTTATCCTTTACTATCCTTAATTGCTCACATGAGTTTTCACTTACTATGGTGGCCTAGTCCGGTGGTATCTTTGTAGCTCTAATGGTCTCAATGAAGTTAACCATTAAACTGCTAAGGTGGCCTACTATGGGTAGACCCATGACTCTGTTGAAAATGATGATAGAATATCCAATGTCTTCCTTCATATATCCTTGAGTCATGTCTACTTTTCTTGTTATCCTTCCCCAAAGAGGCTTCTCAATGAGGTAAGAGGACTAAATGATGTCAATTGCATCTTGTTGGTGCTCCCTATACCATCTCTTAGCTATTCCATATGAGAGCCTAATGAATTGATCTGATCTTGGGAGATGGAAGACCCTCTCAATATTGTTGAGTTGTAAATCCAACAAAACCTCTCTAGTGACACTCTTTATGACCCTTTCTTTAGGAACAAAACATTGTGCGGGGGCCATAATTAGTTCTACTGACTACACCAATATGGGATGTAATGCTCTATTTACCAATCTGGAATAAATCAATGTGGAGACTAAAACTAATCTCTGAATGGGCTTGTTGTAAATTCTTAGCAATTCTCCCAAATCTATGTGTCCCAGGTCAATATCTCTAATTTCTACATAATCATCATGGAATTTCAACTTCCAGGGTACACCTTTGAACTTGAATATGATGTACTTGGGTGCCATTCCAAATGTAGATGCCATTTCTCTACACGTCACAAGAAAAATCATATATTAGTTGAGAATAGAGAAGAACCTAAAAAAATGTAAAAGCACTATTTTATTAATTAACCAATTAATGATGGAAAGAAAATGCAAAAAAGAGTGGGTCTTGTGGAAGAGTGGAGGTGTGTGTAGATGGTGTGGGTGGGAGAGCATAGTGTGTTGGCATGGGTAGAACTCATGGTATGGGTTGTGCACATTGTACCATGTTGCGAAGGGCACATGGTGTGATTTTTTATTATGGGTGTGCACAAGGGCCACCAAAGAGGTGCACATAGTACCATAGTGAGGGGTTCACAACAAGGAGTTTGGAAGGGCACATAGTGGTGAGTTGCAAAGTGTGAGAGTTAGGTTAACCACATGCAGCACGTGGTGCCACAAGGCAAGAAAAACAAGGAACTAAAAAAAATATGCATAGAGGGCTTAAAAGGGTGCATCGCCCATGAGTTGCATGTGGCACATGGCACTAAAGGGTAGGCTGCCCACACAATGTGAAAGGGCATGCAACCCATGCATTGTACATGGCACTAAAGGGTGCATGGCCTATGCAGTGCCAAAGGGTGCGTGGCCCATGTATGGGTTGTGACACCAATAGGCCCATGGTGCCAGCACATTATGTGTGGAGCATAGCACCAAAATAAAGGATGCACAACATATGTGATAAGGCACATGAATTACCTTGAGCATTGCTCAATGAAAAATGAAAGAATGAAAATGAAAATGTGTTAAGGCAAGGGGTGGGGGTTTCATAACTACCGGCCCACTTGCAGCTTTGCCCACTTACAGCCTCATGTGGGAGTGTGGGTGCGCGCTCGACACCTCCCATGTGCACATGTAGTTTTTTTTTTTTTTTTATACTTTTCAAATTTTTTGATTTCTTTGTCTTTTTCAATTTTTGTTGTGTTTTTATGATTTTCCCTTTATTGTTTTTTAATATTTTTGACTCTAACATTTTTTTGACTCTTGAACTGTGAGTTCAGGAGTCTGAAAAAATGGGGGGGGTCTCCATTCCTAGTGAGGAATGGGGCATGCATTGTGGGACCACAAAAAATAGCCCCAAAATAAGGTAGAAATGAACAAGGCATTTCTTCATCAACAAACATTCTTTTAATATGTTTTAAACACCAACCAAACTTTGAACACCTTGAGCATATTTTAGATGACTTTGCAATCGAAATCCTAGAATTTGAAACTTCAAGTTTAGAGTGATTCATGTATTCATTCCCTTTGATACCTTGGGATGCATTTTATTTGACAATTTAGAAACAATCTTCCACTCCTCTTGGCTTGTTCATTCAGAATCTCTACGAAGGCTATTCATTGATCATTTGCTTGACTAGATGAGAGAATCAGTTCGAGGGCTCTTGGTGGGATGCCACATTCTTTTAACTTTCTAGAAATTTTGAATAATCATTCCATGTAGTTTAGAATGTTACTTTTGATGAAGCAATATTTTGGATACAAGATACTTTGTTTTTTGGAAACATATCTTTTTGCCATCTCAAATCCTCAGAATCCTTCAATCTTAACACCATATTTTTCTCTTTTATTTTCTTTCTTTTTATTTTATTTTTATCTTTTGTATCCTAACTACAATTAGATTGTGTAGTAAATACATTAGTGTCATTTCTTGGATTCGATCTCTTGCAAACATCCCTTGAGTTCCTCTTTTAGAACTTTTTAGGAACTCTCACGCCAGAGAATGATCTTAGTAACCTTTCGAGAAGACCCCTCCTATTTGAACCATTTGGAGTTTGGATCACCCTTTCTCATCTTTGACTTCAATTTAACAACACCAAAAATAATCAAATTTTAAATTTTCAAAGTGTTGAGAACTTTTTGGTCTAGACTTCTAATTTCTAGACTGAAAATCCCCTATTTCTGCAAGGAATATCCATTGCTCAGTTGGTATAAGACACAAAATCATCCAAATGTTTTGATAAAGAAATACCTCTTCCTAAAATTAGAACAAAAAAGTGGCTAGTAAAATCTTGAGAAAAATCTCAAGTACACCTTACCCCCTAGGACTGACTCAACTTTGAAAAGAAAAAACACGACTGAAAGCAAACACACTTAAGCACACTTGTAGGAATCAAAATCTAAGCTAAATGCAGAAATAAAATCTAACTAATTTTATTTTTGTTGTGTCTTCTAGGCCTCAAAATAATGCTTCAGGAACTACCCATTTATGGGCAAGGGAAGAAATTCCCCCTATAAGGAACTGAGCCTCAATTTGTTTTCTCTGAGAATTTCCACGATCTCATAAGGATCCATCCACAAACATTGAAACTTGGTATAATTGTCTAGATTTTATTTTGCCTTACCTTAGAGTAGAGAAAGGTTAAAAATCTTAAATGATTTAATCATGGCTCTCTTGTCAAACCATCTTTTCATAACCACTTGGTGTTTAGCCATGTGCTCCAATGTAGCTCTCCATTTCTCATCCATCTCTAAAAGATTCATCAATCTAATCTATACTTTGTTACCATCTTTACCATATCCACTCATGAATTTCAAAATAGGAATCCTAAGGTTAAGTGGGAACACCAGTTCTTGTCCATAGACAAGAAAATACAGAGAAGTCCCCAAAGCATTTTTGACTCTCACTCGATCTCTCTATAAGGCATATTTGAGCTATATATGCCAATCCCTAGGATTCTCCTTCAACAATTGTCTTATTACTATGATCAAGTTCTTATTTGTAGATTCTACTACCCCATTTCCCTGTAGGTAGTAATTTGAAGAGAACTTGGTAATGGTTTTATTTTCAAATGCCCATTGGGTCAAGAATGCAAATGCAAAGGCTGACCCATTATCACACACAAGGGAAAATTGTATTTTGAACCTAGTAACAATCCATTCTTCCAAGAAGTCTATTACCACTTTAGCAGTGCAATTTTTGAATGTTTCTACTTCCATCCATCATGTATAGTAATCTGTAGCTATGAGAATAAATGCATGTCTAGCTGATGATGGTGGATTGATTGGACTAATGAAATTTGACCCCCACTTCACAAAGGGGTGTATCTCATACATAGGCTATAAGGGCATCACTGGATTCCTCTCTCTATTGGCACTGGTGTGACAAATATGGCAAGAGTGTACATGTTCAAAAGTGTCTTTGAATATCAAGGGCCAGAAATAACCCAATCTTAGAATCGTGTGAGTTGTTGCTTCTGTTGAACCATGTCCTATACCATACTTGTCATGAAAGTGTTCCAAGACTTCCTTTGCTTCCTCATGGACTAAACACTTCAAATAAATCCCTTCATAGTTCATCTTATACAACTTGTTGTCATGTAGTATATAAGATTCAGACTTCATTTTAAGCCCCCTATATTGTGAACTATTCATCTAACTAGGACATTGGTCTTGTAGATGATAATAAGGAATGTCTTGATACCAACATCTATCACCACACCTTGACCAATATCAACTTGAGATACGATCCTCTTATCCTGATCATCTTCATTTGTTTCACTGTCAAACTTGAACTCCTTTTCATCCCCACCCTGGTTATCAACTATCATTCTTGACAAGCCTTGACCTCTTACTAATCTCATAGGCTGAATTTTGAGATCAAATTCCTAAAGTATGGCCATCCATTTACCTCTTCTTTCACTGAGTTCATTCTACATCAAAAGTGTCTTTACTACTGGATCAAGTACAATTGCATATACCTTACTTCTTAGTATGTAATGATGGAACTTCCTCACCACTTTGATTAATGCAAAGGATTGTTCATCAAGGTTTGAATAATTCAACTCTACATTCTTCAAGGGGAAACTCTTTAAAGAAATTGGTCTTTCATCCTCCTTTTCCTTCTTTTGTGCCAGTATCCCTACACAAGAGTGTTATGAAGCAAAAGAATAAATCTTAAAAGGTAACTCATAATTATGACTCACCAAGATCAAGGTGTGGAAATGGCCACTTTGATATCTTCAAATGATTTCTTTATCTCTAGAACCCATTCTATTTTAGCCCCCTTTTTGACCTAATCATTAAGGGGATGAACAATTTCTCCAAATCCGCTTATGAATTTTCACAGAATAATTATCTTCCCAAAGAAAGACTTGAGTTCTTTTCAACTAGGAGGAGGTGAAAATTTTAGAATAGCTTTGATTCTATTAGGGTCAATGGAGATTCTAGCCTTAGAAATGATATGACCTAGGAGCTTTCCTTTAGTGAACCCAAATGAACATTTCTTGGGATTGAGGGATATGTCATACCTATAACATTTATTGAATACCTACCTTAAATTCGCAATGTGAGTGCTTTGATCTTTTGAAAAGATGGTTAAATAATCCATATAGATGACTATACATTTATTTACCAATCCCTTAAAATATTCACCCATGGCTTGCTGAAATGTAGCTCCTATGTTAATCAATTCGAAAGGCATCCTCCTATAGGGAAAAGTTCCCTATTTAGTTCTAAAAGCTATCTTTAGTCGATCTTCTTCTTCAAACATCACCTAATTATATCCTGAATATCCATCTAGGAAGGACATCATTTCTAAACCATTTATAATTTGTAGAACCTCATCAAGTGAGGGTAGAGGATAATTGTCCTTTTGATATGCTAGGTTCAAGTTATGAAAATAAACACAAAGACGAATCTCTCTAGTCTTCTTCTACATGGGAACCAAGTTAGCCACCCATATAGAATGGAAAATGGGAAATATGATCTTTGCATCCAAATATTTCTTAGCTTCCTTCATTATCAAGGGCTCAAGGATGGGATTGATAGGTCTTTTCCTTTGTCAAAAAGGTTTGGCATCTAGTTTCAATGGGATGTCATGAGTTATAATCTCAGGGTCATATGTCTTTAGCTCTTCGTAGCTCCAAGCAATAACATCTTTATACTCAATAAGTAACTTGAGCATTTCTTCCCTTTCTTGTGCACTGCATGTTTTCCCTATTCAATCCATCTTTGACTCTTCATTAGTTCCCAAGTTGTATTCATCACACTCCTCAATACCCTTTTCTTGGATTGTTCTTTTATTTAGTGCTAATTAATTGCGATAAAAAATGTGCTCTAACTCAACCATCCCATTGGGAATAGTGTTAGTCTTTAGATTCAAGATTCTATTTTCATCTTCAAGTTGTCATCAATTTAGTTTCCTTTAAAATGACCATTTCACATGATAAATTCAAGTATCTGTTGATCATCCTAAAAGACTTGAAAGTTGGTAATATTGTCTGGAATAGATGGGGTAGCAACCAACTCTACTAGAAATATTTTCAACTTCATTCTTTCAATTGGTTGTAATGTGCTTGCTGAAATAGTGAGAGCATCCACCACCATGTTCTTCCTTCTTAGAATGGACCTTATGCTTAGAGCTTTAGAATCATCCAGTAAATCCCATACTCTTTTCCTGTAGGAAAGTAACCTTTTGTAATTGCAAGAGTATAATGATTTTACTTACCAAATAACCAACTGAGAATCTCCTTCAATTATGAGGGTTGTGACTCCTTTCTCAAGTGCAAAGAGAAGTCCTCAAATCAATGCTTCATAATCTGCAAAATTGTTAGTACATCTAAACTATAATCAATATGCTGCATTAAAGGAATTACCTTTGGGATTAACCAATTCTATCCCTGCTCCAACCCTTAATTTGCATCTAGAACTCTCAAAGCAAAATGTCCAAATCAGATCTTCCTTGCACTTCTTAACCTTGTGTTTGATCATTCTTAGTTTCTCTTTGATCTGAGAATTGAAATATTGTTTCTTGGGCACCCATTGCAACTTCTTGCAAGGTGGACTTGATGATTCCCCAATGTAACAAGTTGATAGAGGAAATGTATATTTTTCCTATTTGTCTTGAATTTCCTCTATTAATTCTTTAATTTCAATTGTTTGAGTTCAGGATGAATGATAACTGAAGTCCGCCCTTGGCCTTTCACATACTATCTTCTTCCCTAAATCTCCACCATCTAAAGAGGTATCACTATATGATAAATTTAGATCTTCAATTTCCTCTTTGATTTGTGTTGACTTAGTTAAGTTTATATGACTTTGATCTTCCATTAGTCTCTTTTCTAAAATTTGACTATCATTGCCTTGCATTATATGTGTTAACATCTTTGTGACTACTTCTTGGCATGATGAGCATTCAAATTTGGAGTGGCTAATTTTATGTAATCGAAAAAATCCTGGGAGGAGTAAGATACTAGGATCCACTTCTTCTCCCAAGGCCTGCAAATTAGTCACCATGCTTTCTATGAATTATGTCACAATCTCATCCTTTGGGATTAATATGTTGAGTTTCTTATCCTAATCTTGGGATGCTTTGATTGGAATAGTGTCAAATGCCATCACCTTGTATGAGCCCTAATCCAATTATAATCATGTTATCTCATTCAGGGCATTATAGTCTATAATCATCATTTTCAATTTGGGTTGAGCATCTATCTTGATTTTATTGTTCAATCCTTTCCATGGTAACCATAGCTAAGTGAAATCCATAGAAAACCATCCTCTTAGTCATTTCATCCATTCTCTTCTTAGGAGCAACCCATATGTCTTTGGAATTCCCACCACATGTATATCAACAACATCTTGAATCTAAGGATTGACTATCAATTCTATGCTAATGTCTTTCAATATGTCGATGACTTTGACCTCTATTTTGTCCAACTATATCACTATCCTATTAGAGGTTTGAGGGCTCACCCTTAACCTTTGTGTTATTTATAGTGGCATGACATTACATGAGGCTCCTAAATCAATTAAGAAATTGTGGAGATTCTTTCCATATATCCCGATGCTGAGTAGAAATGGGGGTACTTCAACCTTGTCTTTAAACATAGTGGGCATCACTTCTACTGCATTGACTTGTTTAGACACTATCTTTTGAGGGACAATATTTGTATTCTAGGATACCTTTGTATAATATAGAGTCTTCATGAGCACTTCTCTCTATTGTGGACAATTTTGTAACATGTCAAACATGGACATATTTGCTTTCGTTCATTTCAAGTCTTCAATGGCATCATACTTTTCAATAGACCAAGTAGGATTTTTCAATATTGTTGGTACATTCATTTGATTCTAATTTTTTTGTCCTCCATATGGTGGCCTAATTGGTGCCAAATTATTACTCACTCTCAGATTGGGAGGAGTTGGTTGTAAACCTAGAGGAATCCCATCTATCAAAGGTTCCTTTCTATTTCTCAAATTATATGTATTTTGATTGTCATTGCCAAAAGCAAACATTTCATCATGTTGAATATCAGGTTCCTAACTAAATGGAAAAGAGAATGCTTCACCAATGGGTTGTTCTACCTACACATTCTATGTAGAATCATAAGATTCTAGTAACATAGCATTAAATTGCATAGGAGGAACATTATCATTCACTTGTGAACTTTGAGCCATCTCTTGATTTACATTGTAATACAAACCATCATTGTTGGGTGCATTCTAACTATTGTCATACTAATTAACATCTACATATTGAACATTGTTATTCTTATTGTTGATAGGAATGCTTCCATTATTTGACCAAGTGTTCCACTATCGGTTCTATTTTTGGAAGCCATTGTTAAGATCAAAAGGATTGAAATTGTTTTCCCCATTTTTGTTTCCTGCATTGTTGTTGTTGTTTCCATTGAAGTCCTTGTTATAATTCTAGCCATAATTTTTATTGTAGGGACTAGCATTTTTTCTTTGAAAGTTGTTGTTCTATCCTTGAAATAACCTTAGATGAGTCAATTTGTTGTTCATTTGGGACATAGTCTTTTTCATCTAACCAAATTTAGAAACAAAACCATTGTCTGCTTTAATGGGTGTTGCTACCTTTTTCTCAAAGAAGGTAGCTTTCAAAGGTTCAAACCTTGGGTATGTCAGAGTGAGATTTTGTGGAGTAGGTGCCTATTGTAATGGAACTAGATTCATAGGTATGAATTGACTAGGCACCATAGGCACTCTTGCAGGGTATGTTAGCATCTTTGTGATAGCTGGAGTGGGAAGCATTAACCCTCCACCATTATGATTAGCTTGCTTAGTGAAGGTAATTGCCTCTACGAAGACTTTATCCAATGTGTCAATATTCTCAGAAAAAATTGTAGTAAGATGGTCCATAGCATTCAGATAAATCTAAATAGTGGCTTCAAATGGTATAGTGTATGGCATCTCTAGCTTGTGATATGCCATATGAAAGAAATGGTTGAAGAAAGAAACTATTTTAGGTGGGTCCCTTTTGATTGGTATGAATTGTTGATGTATCACAGCTAGGTTGATGAATGTTTTGAATTGTTCCAAGAGTAATTTTTCAAAAGTGTCCCAATCATCGATCCATCTAGGAGGCAAATTAACATATGAATTGAATGAAATTTCACCCAAAGAGTAGGGCAATAAATGAAGAACCACATCCTCATTAGAAACCTAGTTACGGTTGAAAATTTCTTTGAATACCTTGATATGATATTCGGCATTTTATATCTCACAATAGACGAATCTTGGGAAAAACTTCTCAAGATTATTAGGAATGTCATGGAGTGCACCTCTTAGGTTTATTGGTGAGTCTACGACATTTGAAAAAAAGGCCATTGGAGGGTTTGATGGACCTAATGATGGTTGTTGAGGTGTAGCTATTAGAATATGTGGTGGTCCACCAAGGGGTTGGAGTGGAGGTGGAGTTGAAGAAGATGATGAAAGTTTGAATGGAAGTGGTTGAATTTAGGGTATTCCCTTGTCACTATGTGGTTTGCAAAAGTGGGCAAGCTTGAGAAACTCATGTGCACTTGGTGTAGACCTTAATTATCACTAAAATAGGGATTTTGGATCAATATCCTTTAGTTTGCATCAATTCTAGAATAAAGCACACCTCTATAGAAGTACACTTTCTCACCTCTCTAAATTTTGTGCACCATAGAGTTTTGCACACTTGTGCACCTACAAAGTTGTAGATCTACAAACCTACATACCTATAGATTTGTGAACCTATGTACTTGCAAACCTATGAAGCTATGGACATGAATTTCTCAAAAACTAAAAAAAAAATTGAACTTGTGTGAAGTGCAAATTTTTTCAAAAAGTGTAGAATTTTCAAAACTTTGGCAAATCTTCCACATTTCTCTGAGATCTAAAAGTTTGGCCGTCCTTCTAGCACCACTTTTTTTGGGCTGTCATTTTACACAATGATAAATGGTAGGAATTCTTGTGAACTCCTCTCTTGAAAAACTAATTTTATAAATTGACTCCAAGGTTCTAGGTGATCTTGTGACCCGCTGGAACCTAGCCAATTGAAGATAAATGTGAATGTTCACAAGGAGGCCTTTGCTGGTTCATTTTGATTTTAGATGAAATATAGAATCTATACACTGTTTCAAAAATAATACTAAAATAAAACTGTATTATTGTATTTTATGTTTTTTTAATGAATGAAATCTAACAATGCAACTAATATGAGTTCCTATTCTAACAAGGGGTTAGCAAAGAAAATAATAGAACTTGAAAGAAAATAACATGAAATTCAAAGCAAATAATGTGAAACTAAAATCCTAACAGGCATAAGCTTTAGAAAACAAAACACTGTGAGTTAAGCTTTTGAAGAGATCGGTAGGTAACCAATGAAAATAGGAGCAGTGCTTCCTAGATTCTAGTAATGCAATCATTGATGGGAAATTTCAATAATTCATCAAATCAAAAGGCCACTAAAATTTCATTCATGTGAGACAGAGAGTTATGTAGGCACAATTTGGTGATTCTTCTCGAGCTTGATATGTCAATGGAACTCATAAATCTGTAGCAAACACCAGAACTAAAAAATTTCATAGCCAGAAAAAATTGAATAAACCTTTGGCTCAATCATAATCTCATGAACAAAATTCATAAAACAAAGACATATTCAGGCAACAATGAGTACACTCCAAATGTGAGCACCAAAAACATAATTTTATTACATTATAATGGTAACCCTAACTACAAATTACAATAGGGTATTTATAAGAAATCGTCTCCTCAATTTGTGTTGAGAGTGAGAGATACTATTCATGTAATAAAATGCTTTTAAATAGTGAAAAAAACTAAATATATACAAACTAACAATTAATCTAGTGCTTAGTGGGACTCCATCCATATTTTATTCATTAACTGGATGCATGAGCCTTTACATGTCAAAAAAAAAGAAATTATGAGAGAAGAAACAAGAGCAAAGCCTTCAGTCAAAGTAGAAGTGTCTATAAGTGACAAAGAAAAGAAGTTGGTCCTTTACTAGGGGTCTATCAAAGTTAAACTATCATTAGAATGTGTTTCCAATGCATGGAAAGTGTTATTTTTGGAACAAGAAATTAACTGTCAATGCACTTCTAAATTGTAGAGTTGCAGACCTACATACCTATGGACCTACATACCTGCAAACTTGTGCACCTACAAAGCTATAGAGATGGGGACCTCGATAATGTCAAAAATCTCAAAATTTTACTAACTGTCAAAATTAAAATTCTGGCATTTGGGTTTTGTTCTTGTTCATCCCAAAGCTATGTTTAGATGTTTGCCCTTGAATTTCTCTATCATCTCAGTAATTTTGGTTGCATCTAGTAGATCTAAAGCCTCATATTTGTCTTTTACCTTCTATTGGTAATTGTCTACCTCAATTTGGGTATCAACAAAATCTTTGACCTTGGTATCTAATTCTAACAATGCTTCTTAAGGTCTGAAGGCTTGTTGGATGTCTTCATCATCAGTAGCTTGCACAAAAATCTTCTTGAAATTCTCAACCACTTTCTCTATAGGTAACAATTTTTTGCATTCCTCATCATCAAAAATATCCAATCATGCATCATTGTAGTGTCTCTCTACGTCCAAAATTCACTGTCGAGCTTGGTCCTTGAGCCGATGGATATCCTCATGTAATGTTCCCATTAATTTATTGCTATCCACTATCTTTTCTATCTAGTCATCAATCATATCTAATTCTTCTCTAGTATATACATCAATCAAAACCTAGTATCATTGGCCCTTTATGCCTTGCAGAGTTTTTAAATCCTTACTCCAGGCCCATACTACATCCATAATATTGAAGTCCTACTTCAAGATTTCTATGATTTCATTCACATTTTCCTGTGTAGCATGTAGCAACTTCAAATTTCCCATAATATTTTGGATACCTTTCACCTCAAAAATTTCCTACCACAACTCATAGGCTTTCAAAAATGGTTCTAGTTGTACACCTCCCCCTTCTCTAAGTATAGTGTTCAAAGTCTACTTGGGGTGCTCAGAATCTAGAGAGCCAACTACTTTGGCTAGATATCCCTTTAGGATCTCGACCTTCCTTCAAAGTACTTGAAGTTTGACCTCATCCTATTCCATGTACTTGAGGACCTCTTTGACCCCCATGGTCATCATCAATTGGGTTGAATCACATGTAGGCCTCCCTAACATAACATCCTTTAATTCATAATCCTCAAGACCAAGGCCTTCCACATCTATGCCTTCAAGAGGGACAACCACTTGTGGAAATAATTCTTGGTTCCATGTACTGGTGACAAATGCCAATGACATTGCCTTGTGTGATGGAGATTTAGGTTTATTAAAAATCTCTACAATGTCACAAATGTCTTCCTCTGAATCACAAAATTGAGGCTTAGTACTCCTCATTATTTCCTTTTGGATCCATATAGTGATGCATTTTACTAAGGATATGGATCTTGATGATGAAGGGGTATGTTCTACAAGTTCCTTCCCTTTATAACTCCTACTTGGAGTATTCTCTTGTTGGCAGGGCTCTTCTTCTATAGCCTTAGTCTCAGTAGACCTTGTAGCTTGAACTTGGGTGTCTTGGGATGGTGGTTGAGAAAATTCCACCATTTTTCCTTTAATTGCTTCATCGGTCACCATTTGTTCTAGTGCCTCTTCTTGTGATGGTTCCTTCAAAACCTGTTCTTCTTCTAAATTTAGAGGTGGAGGAGTAACCAAACTGTTATCTACCACTATAATTTGTGTTGAAGATGGAGTAGTAAGATCAAGACACTATGTATATGAGGGCATATGTGCCTAGTCTTCCTAATGAGGTTAACTTGTAGGGGTGTCCCTGATCTTATCCCCAATCAACTCTATACCTATGTGCATAAAATTAAAATCTTACATTCAAAAAATGTCATCACCCTCTTCACTCTTCTCATCCACCCACTTTTGTACTTCATCTTCTGAGGAAGAGAGTTCTAAGGGGTATGCTTGGGTGGATGGTGAGGTATCCATGTCACTCTTTCTCCTTTGTAATTATATAGCTCTTGCTAGCTGATTTCTTCCCTATAGGGGCAGTTGTTCCTCTTCCTCTTTTGATTCTTCTTCTTCCTCCTCTTCATCTCCCTCCAAAATGCTTTCAGGAATAGATGAGCAAGGCGCTAATCTTTTGTTGATCTTTTACCTCTTTTTCATTTGAATTTCAATCCTCTTCTTCTATTTATTGGAGGTAGAAGGAGAAGCTAGCTCATCTTTCATAGGAGGAATGGAGACTTGTGGAATCTCTCCCTCTTCTAGTTGGCTAGGCACAACAAGATGCAATTGAGGTTCATCTTAGACTTGAGTATCTCTAGTATCTTGGGACCCTTATGCACTCTCTTCTTACTACTAGGGAGGTACCTGTTCTTTAGTCTATTCTATTTGAATCCTTTGAGGGGAGGTCCTTTTCCTTTTGTTCTTTCCCTTCCTTTCTAGACGGTGATAGTATCCAACCGAGTGATCAAGCTAGTATACTATCTCTAGCTTGATAGGATATTGGGCTGCAAAAGGTAGGAATTGTTACTTTCTTCCCTCTACCTCTTTCTGGGTGGGCATGCACATGGAAGATCATTGTGTTAGGTATTGGATCAAGTGTAAAATTCTTCTTGATCTAATCCTTCATAATTTTTATGACATGCCTCACCTGATGGTTAATATCATTGGCCTCCTCCCTGTCAACCTCAGCATTCATAATGAGCCTTTCTCCTATTTTGTCTAAGTTGAACACAGGGTCTAGTAGCTCCTTGGAATCTTGTTGCCTTATCTCCTCTAGGATGTTCAACTAGAGATCCTTCTCTACTAGATACAAAGTCATCTTACAATAGTCCCTTATGTAGAAATCATAGTCATTTGTGGCATTCATCCATTGATCTTCAATAGCTTCCTCATGATGGAATTCCTTTCATGCTAGACTCTCCACTCTCCCAATATGATCAAAATAAGGGTAGGGAGAGTTGTACTCCTCCATTGGATAATTCTCCCACTCATACTCAAAGGATGGAATGTGTTGCTTTCACTTCACCTAATATGGTCCAATGACCAATGGCCATGCCCAACAAGGTCTTTTTTCTCTCTTTATCTTCTCATATGCTAACTCAATTTGCTGGTCAATCTCCAATAACACCATTTTGTCACTTGGGCATCATGGGAGCTTCTTGGCATTCATGGAGAGATTAGCTACTTGAAGATATGTGAACATTTTGAACTAGATGATGTAGGCTTTGAGAATTGTAATATGTGCTTTAGCTTCATTAGATAGCCTCTTCCCATAATCTCCCTCAATAAATTTAATGATTACAAAAATGAATGCATCATTCACAATTCTGTACTACTTTCTCTATGCTTAGAGGTTCTTCTTTACCAGTCGAGGGTGGACTATGTATGGCTAGGCATTAGGATCTTGCATACTACCTCTCCTATACAAACTAGGATAGTTTGTCGCCCTTGCTGCAAGTAGGTATACCATATAAGAAGTCATATAAAATTTCTTCTTATCCTTTACTATCCTTAATTTCTCACACAAGTTTTCACTTAGTGTGGTGGCCTAGTCTAGTGGTAACTTCATGGCTCTAATGGTCTCAATGAAGTTGACCATGAAAGTGTTGAGGTCACCTACTGCAGGTAGACCCATGACTCTGCTCAAAAGGATGATATAATATCCAATGTCTTCCTTCATATATCCCTGAGTCATGTCTACTTTTCTTTTTATCCTTCTATGAGGAGGCTTCTCAATGAGGTAAGAGGACTAAATGATTTGAATCACATCCTACTAGTGCTTCCTATACCATCTCTCAACTATTTCATACGAGAGCCTAATGAATTGATCTACTCTTGGGAGATGGAAGACCCTCTCAATGTTGTTGAGTCATAGATCCAACACAACCTCTCTAGTGACACTCTCGACAACCCTTTCTTTTGGAAGAAAATGTTGTACTAGGGCCATAATTAGTTCTACTGACTTAGCCGATATGGGATGCACTGCTACATTTACCAATCTGAAATGAATCAATGAGGAGACTAGAGCTGATCTCTTAGTGGGCTTGTTGCAAATTTTTAGGAATTCTCACAAATCTATGTCCTAAGTAGGAATCTCTAATTTATATGTAATTATAATGGAATCTTGACTTTGAGGGTATGCCTTGGAACTTGAATACAATGGGCTTGGGTGTCATTCCAAATGTAGATACCATTTCTCTACACACCACAAGAAAAAATGTATATCAGTTAAGAATAGAGAAAGACCTTTAAAAATGTAAAAGCATGCTTTTATAAATTAACCAATTAATGATGAAAATAAAATGTGAAAAAGAGTGTGGCTTGTGGAAGTGTGGAAGTGTTTGCAGATGGTGTGAGTAGGAGAGCACAATGCATTAGCGTGGGTGGAACTTGTGGTATGGGTTGTGTGTGTAGCATGATTTTTTATTATGGGCATGTGTAAGGGTTTCCAAAGAGGCATGCACAACACTATAGTGAGGGGCATGTGGTGAGGAGTTTGGAAGGGCACATGATGGTGACTTATAAAGTGTGAGTGTTAGGTTAAGCACAATTGGGGTACAATGCCACAAGGCAAGTGGAATGTGGTGCTAAATAAAATGCATGTGAAGGGCTAAAAAGGGCACATAGCCCATGAGTTGCATATAGCATGTGGGGCTAAAGCACATGTGGCCTGCGTGTTGCACATGGTGTGTGGCCTATGCAACATGAAAGGGCATGTAGCCCATGCATTGTGCAAGGTACACGACCCATGTATTTCTTATGGCACGCAGTGCCAAAAGATGCATGGCCTGCATAGCACCAAAGGGCATGTGGCCTATGTGCGGCATGATGTACCAACAAGGCCACATCAACCATGCATTATGTGTACAGCATGGTGCCAAAAGAAATAGTGCACAATATATGTGATGGGGCATGTGAATTACCTTGAGCATTGCTCAATGCAAAATGTGAGAATGAAAAAGAAAATGGGTTAAGGTAGGAGGTGGGAGTTTTATAACCCCTTGCCCACTTGCAGCTCTGCACACTTGTGGCCCTATGTAAGAGCACAGGTGTGCGTCATGCACCTCCCATGTGCATGTGGTTTTTTTTATTTATTACTTTTCCAATTTTTTTGATTTTTTGTCTTTTTCAATTTTTTTTGTGTTTTTATGATTTTCTCAATTTTTTAGTTTTAAAGATTTTTGACTGTAACATTTTTTCTAACTCTCTAATTGTGAGTTTAGGAGTTCCAAAAAAATAGGGGGGATTCTCATTCCTAGTGAGGAATGGGGTGTTCATTGTGGGACCACAATAGTAACTTAAGCATATCATAATATTTCCAACATTGAGATATTAAGATAAGGTATGCTCATCCTAGAAATTCAGGAAAGTCAATACCTAATACCTATAATCTATATAAAATCCACACATGTAAAAACACACATATATTCTAAACTAAATAAGCAATTGCAAGAAGTGGTGCATCTTGTAGATCCCAACTATTTGGTGACTATGACTCCCTTCCTTAACCACGTCAAAAATGTCATACATAAAGAAAATATACATGCACACCATACACATGTAGTATGGGGTAAGCATCCATAAGAAAACATGTATAATAATCCATCTAACTAATCATCATCAAACAACTAAAATCACTATAGTAATTGTCATCAAGGTATAATCATGCATACACAAAGTAAATAGTACCAAGTAGTCTCATCATAAAATCAACCAAGTGTGGAACAATATTTGATAATCTGAAAGATAATGGTATTAATCTTCAAGCATAAACTACCCTAAAAGAGTTTCACAATAATAATAAAATGTAATCTAGGGGAAGGCACTACATCCACCTCCCCAGACTTAGGCTTACACTTGGGAGCCTATAAAAGAGTAGGGATATAAATCAAATGCATCCTCCCATGTAGTTGATGACTCATTAGTAGGATCCCATTGGACCCTTACATGCTCTATGGTTTGACCGTTGAGGGTCAACTTCTACTACTCTAGAATGCAAACCGGCTTCAAAGATAGTTGCTTTTCCTCTAACTGTAATGCATTCCAATCAAGAATATGTACCACATCAAGAATATATTTCATAAGTATAGAAACATATAAAACATCATGAACGTGAGCTAGACTAGGTGACAAAGCAAGATGGTAGGCAACTAGTCCTATCTTCTCAAGAATCTCAAATGGTCCCACAAAGTGAGGTGGTAGCCTTGAACCCTTTCCATAATGGATTAGACTCTTCTGTGGATGCGCTCTCAAGAAATATTTCTCTTCCACAATAAACTACTTATCCATTCTATGAGCATTGACATACTTTTCTGTCTATCCTGTAATATAGACACATGGTCATGAATGTGCACTACATGTTGCTCCATATCTCAAAGCATCTTAGGATCCAATAGGATGTGATCCTCAAGACTATCCTAACTCAAAGATGTATGAAAAGGATGACCATACAAGGCCTAAAAAGGTTCCATGCCAATAGAATTATGATATTTGTTGTTATAAGAAAAATCCACTAGGTAAAGATAATCCTCCCAAAGAGTTTTTCTATCCATCAGATACATCCTCAACATATCCTCCAAAACCTAATTCACTCTCTCAATCTACACATCTATCTCTGGGTGATAAGTTGAGTTGAAGTTCAATTGCACTCCAAGATCATACTGCAGTGATGTCCAAAATGTGGAAGTGAATACAAGATCCCTATCTGAAATGATCTTCCAAGGAATTCCATGCAGTCTCATGATATCATGCATGAAGACACTAGCTATAAAATATATAGCATAGGATGACATCATCAGTGAAAAATGTGCCACGTTAGTCAATAGATTAGTGGTGAATATGATAGCATCATGTCAATGAGTAGTCATAGGTAATCCTACTATGAAATCCATAGAGATGATGTCCCACTTCCATGAAGGAATGAGATTTGTCTATAAAATCCTTGCTAGATGTTGGTGCTCTACTTTGAATCTCAAGAAACCAAGACACCTAGCCACAAAATCCATGATATCATTCTTCATCCTTGTTCAATAGAATAGACATCGCAAATTTACATGCACCTTCTTGACACTTGGATATGTTGAGTAAGGTGCATGATGAGCCTCTAATAGGATCAATGTATGAAGCCATCTTTTTTGATACATAGATCCTTCCTAAATGTCACAATAGGTGATCTAACTCCAAAACATAATCTAAAAATTTACCCTCCAATGGTCTCCCTAGATCTATCTCTCTGCTCACCTCCTGATACCAAGTATCTATAGAAAGTGCTTGAAATATATGACTCCTCAAATCCACAATGAGAGTCATAGATAGTGTCACATGTCTCCAATTACTCAAAGTGTTAGTTACCACATTCTCCTTCCCCTAAATATGCTTCACCTCAAAGTCATACTCATAAAGAAACTCCATCCAACACCTTTGCTTAGCATTTATATTAGGTTGCATGAATATGTACTATGGACTGTGATGATCACTATGAAGTTTGAATTTGTGTCCTAGCAAGAAGTGTCTCCATCTTACTAGGGTATGAGCTATCACAGCTAACACAAGATCATGCATAGGATAATTTAGCTCATAATCCTTGAATTTGCATGATTTATATGCAATCACCCATCTATCCTACATCAATAATACTCTAATCCCCTCTAGGGAAGCATCTATACACACCATGAAGTCACCTACTAGATCAAGTACTAATAAGATAGGTGTACTAGTGAAAAGATCTTCAAGCTTCCAAAATGCTTCCTCACATTTCTCCATCCATTAAAACTTCTTTCCTTTCCTTTGAAGGGAAGTGATAGGATGTGCTATTTTGGAGGGGTTTTGGATGAATCTATGATAATAACTAGCTAGACCCATGAAACTATGAACTTTTGACATGGTAATGGGTGTGGGCCAATTTTCCATTGCCTGAATCTTTGCAATGTCTACAAAGATACCCCAACTTGATATGATGTGCCCTAAGTATTGTGTATCTAATTAAAATAAATCACACTTTGCTGAGTTTGCATAAAGTTTATTATCTCTCAAGCACTACAAACCCAAACATAGATGTACCTCATACTCCTTTTGGGATCTAGAATATATTAGTATATCATATAGGAACATGAGTACGAGTCTATTAAGATAGGAATGAAACACTCCATTCATCAGATACATAAAAATTGATGGAGAATTCATCATCCCAAAAGGAACTACTTTGAAATTGCAATGCCCATAGTGAGTTTAGAAGGTGGTCTAATGAATATTAGCATCCTGAATGCAAAGCTAATGTTATCCTAATTTAAGATCAATTTTGGATAACACTATAGCTCCCTTAATCTAATCAAATAAATTGTTAATCCTTGGTAAAGGATACCTATTCTTTATTGTCACCTTTTTTAGTTGTCTATAATCAATACAATGGCACAATGAACCATCCTTCTTCTTCACGAAGAGCAATAGAGCTCCCCATGGTGATACACTTAGTCAGATATTACCCTTGGCCAGAAGGTCCTCAAGTTATAGGTGTAACTCACTCAATTCCTGAGTGGTCATATGATAAAGAACTCTAGAAATAGGATCCACTCCTAGAATGAGATCAATCCTAAAATTAATATGTCTCTTTAGGGGCATTCCCTAAATCTCACTAGGAAAGACATCCACATATTTCTATAGAATAGGGAGGTCTATAGTCTTTCTTGTAGGGTCTTCTTCTTCCATCTTGCTTACCATAATAGAAAATACCTGACATCCCTTATGAAAGCTTCTTTTCAATTTCATAAAAGATATCAGCCATAGGGATATAGGTCTCTATATCCCCACAATCTCTACATCTTTCACTTGGTCATCCTAACACACAATGGTCTTTTTTCTGCAGTTTATACTAGCTTTATGAGAGCCAATCCAATCCATACCTAAGACCACACCATAAGAGCCAATTAGAATTAACTAAAGGTGAATTATCATCACAAACCCTCCTAAGATTATTTCACACTTTTGAACTATGAAATCTGTAGAAACCCTAGTCCCTAAGGCTAGTTCTATTTGCCAGCCCAAATCCTACTTAACTGCTTTTGTCTTACACTTAGGAACTAATGATGGTGAAATAAAAGAGTATATGGCACCTAAATCAAATTATGCTTAGATAGCTCTTGTAGTCTCAACCACAGTCCCTTGACAGTCTTCTTGAAGGTCATCCACCACTATAAATGCCATATGAGCTCTACCTACATCTCCAACTATGGGTTCAAATGCGACTAGCCTAGAACTTGAATACTAAGATGCATATTGTGGATAGTGGGTTCTAATGTGTCCAAACTACCCACAATAATAATATCCTATGTCTCTTCTAGATCCCCTCCTTATTGGAGGTGCACTTGACTATTGATGCCTATCCCTACTAGCAAAAGACTAGTTGCTCTGCATAGGCTGAGTGTTCTAATTTCACCTATTGCACTATGGGTTGTGATAATTCTTAGAGTTGGAACCATTGCCACTACTCTATGCCTAAGGGTATGATCCCTTCTATTGTTTATGTTGTTGAGGCTACTATTGATTCTGATTCCCCTTAGGAAAAGGAGGTCTCCCATTCTAACCAAAGTTGTGGTTACCCTTATAACCTAATATTGTAGGTGCTCCCACAAAACCCCCATAGGATATTGTAGATATAATATCCTATGTCTCCTAATATCCTAATTGTCCAAAGTTGTGGTTACCCTTATAACCTAATATTGTTGTGATTCCTACCAGAGGAATGGAACTAGCATAGAGTAGATGAATTCCACAACTTGAGATAGTTCACAATGACCATAAAAAAGTATGAGCACAAGTTCTATGAGCTCATGCCCTATGCAAGAATTAGTGCTCCCACAAAACCCCAACTAGATAGTTGTTCAAGGCTCTAATGAACTGTTTTTCCAACTATGTTGGCTTATCACTAATTCTTGCATAGGGCATGAGCTCATAGAACTTGTGCTCATACTTTGTTATGGTCATTGTGACCTATCTCAGGTTGTGGAATTCATCTACTCTATGCTAGTTCCATTCCTCTGGTAGGAATCACTCACAAATTTTGGCCAAGAATATCTCCCATGTCACATTATTCATGTTTATGACCATTTTCTTCTCTTTAATAGTCCACCAAGTGGCTCCAAAGAGTTCCAAGTTGGCAATAGAAAACCTTGCTTTGACATTGGTTTTCAATTCCCAAATAGCAAAAACCTTGTCAAGAGAAATAAGCCATTTCTTCACTACATAACCTAAACCATGCCCATCAAAGGGCTTGACCTTGGACTTCTGAAGGTCCTTCATCTAAGTAGATACAATTGATCTCTATTGAGCCCTTTGAGGGCTCCTAGACCTAGGTCTACACTCATGCCATACTTGATGAGCTTCATCCTAACCATGAAGAGTTGGTAGGAGATCAATGATGGTTTTCATCATTTATCTCGGCTCAAACTCCTCTAAGTCAGCCTACTACTCTCTACGGTTCTCTTCATGATGCTCATTGACATGATCTCCCTTATCCTCTTCCTAATTAGGGCCTTCATGGATAGACTCATGTACATTGATGTTTCTTCCTTGTCCATGGCATCTAGCATGGCCTAGGCTAAAACCTCTAATAGAAGATCTTATTCCAAATACCATCCTACAATAATATCTAAGATACAAGATGCTATGATAACCATAAAACATACTAATGTAAAGCATAGATAAAAGACACATCTTTTGAAAATACTATAAGTTCAATTTTTCATTTTTCCTAATTTAGTTTTGTGTCTAAAATATACAACTAATAGTTTAAGCTAATTTTAATTCAACTAGTTCAATTTTAGTTTGAAATAGATACACATAACAATTTAAATTTTGTTATTGTTCTTAACAACTAGTGGCATTCCAATATGCCTAGAGCTCCCAATGTAGAACTTGAGCTCTAATACTAGATATAATGCCCCACCAAGAAATCTGAAAGAATTAACCTAAAGTTTTACTAAGTTTTCCAAACTTTTATTTTCTGAGAAAGAATAACATACACATCAATCATAAACTAGTGGAAGCAATGACATCCAATCATACATAAGCAAACATAATAGATTACATTCCTTAAGGATCCAAGACACTGAATCACATTTAAATTTAAATAATTCTAAGTCTAATAAATAACATATCCATATGAGAGAACAACTACAAGTCCATTCCACTTAAATAATATACATTTGTTTTGAATGCCACTTGGCAATAAAATTTAGAATGCACAATCATCCATTGTACATGTCACAAGGTATGAAAGGCTAAAAGAATATACATTTATAAAAATAGATTACATCATCCCTTTTGGATCCATGAAACAAAGTACAATACAATAAGTGAAATCATCCATCATAAATATATAGTCATCCATCATAATACACAAAGATAGAATGAAAGAAAATGTAGACAAGGAACTCCAGCCATGGTATCAATGGATAGATCTCAATGGTAAGAGTAAAAAGCACTACCACCCAACCTCATGGTAACCCAAAAAGGTTCACTCCCACTACACTGAGGAGATAGTCTCAAGTCCCAAATAGGATATGAATCCCAAAAACAAAGTAATATCTATGCCTAAGAAACCCTAAAAGTAATATCTCAAACATAACTCAAAGTTATCCCGAACATAACTCAAAGGTTCCGAGATAAATAGACATATAGACACATAGGAAAACAAAGATATGTAGGGAATCTACTATGTGCGTAGGCAAGTTCCATCACATGAATCAATGCTAGAGTTACCTTAGCAGTCTAACTTGACCCTGACCCTATGGTGACTCTATGTGGCACTAGTATCCTTTCATACTTATAAGGCATACTAACTATGCATGGTCACAACCAAATTTTTGCTCTACTAGCATCCTAGTCTATACTAGTACTTGAGGCATGGATGAGAACATACAAAGACTCTTATTAGGTTCACTTTAATCTCATTTACCATAGTGTTTTCAATTTTTAAACAACTTATAATGGGTTACCTTGGCAGCCACTTTGGGGCCTAGCCTCCATTGTAGCCACTTCCTAATATTACATTCAGATAACCTACCCTAAGCTCATTAAATCACAATCATCAACTATACATGTCATAGGGTATGAAAGGCTAAAGAATATACATTTATAAAAATAGATTACATCATCCCTTTTGGATCCATGAAATAAAGTACAATACAATAAGTGAAAGCATCCCTCACTAAGATATAGCCATCCATCATAATACACAAAGATAGAATGAAAGGAAATGTAGACAAGGAACTCAAGCCATGGTATCAATGGATAGATCTCAATGGTAAGAGTAAAAGTCACTACCACCCAACCTCATGGTAACCCAAAAAGGTCCACTCCCACTACACTGAGGAGATAGTCTCAAGTCCCAAATAGGATATCAATCCCAAAATCAAAGTAATATCTATGCCTAGGAAACCCTAAATGTAGTATAACTCAAAGGTTCCAAGATAAATAGACATATAGTCCGAGAGGAAAAAAAAGATATGTAGGGAATTTACTATGTAAGTAGGCAAGTGCCATCACATGAATCAATGCTAGAGTTATCCTGGCAGTCTAACCTGACCCTAACCCCCTAGTGACTCTATGTGGCACTAGTATCCTTTTGTACTAACAAGACATACTAAAAATGCATGGTCACAAACAAGTTTTCTCTCTACTCCCATCCTTGTCTATACTAGCACTTGAGGCATAGCCAAGAACATATAAAGACTCTTATTAGGTTCATTTTACTCTCATTTAATGTAGTATTTTCACTTATTAAACAACTTATAATGGGTTACCCTAGCAGCCACTTTGTGCCCTAGCCTCCATTGTAGCCACTTCCTAATATTACATATAGATAACCTACCTTAAGCTCATAAAATTACAAATCAAAGAATCATAGTATTTCCCTCAGTCCTATGCAACTAACTGAAGAGCATCAAAAGATAATTCACAATAATCCCTCATTTCTTTACAAGCAACTGGAAAGTATCCCAAACATAACTAATTAAAGACTCAAAGGTCATGACACATATGTCATACCATTTATTTTGTAATCATCCAAGGACGCTAAAAGAAATAATGAACAATATAACCAAACTCATCATACAACATACCAAACACATTACCATGATTGATTTTAAAAGATCAAGTTCAAATCATCATGATACCACAAACACAAAACCCCCAAGCCTCTAGTAGACATCCCAAATTTGGTCAACATCTAGTCAACCCAAACCCAAAACATAAACAACATATAGGTAATAGTATAGTTTCATAGTTTGGTTTGATTTTGAAAACACATAGTTGAGTTAATAGTAAGGCCAAGTTTTCATTTCAATGTATGTTTCAAGTAGATGAGATTCATAGTTTACCCTTACAAATTAACCCATTTCTTATATTTGAATAAAATGCATAATTACCCTTATTCGATTATAAGTTAGTTATTCCAATATAAATTTAAGTAATCATTTATTAAATTATTAACATAATAATTATTGAGTTTCAAATAAAATAATTACAATTTTATTAAAATCAATGTTAATAATAATAATAATAATAAATTTAAAACTTCATTAAATGATATCTATTATTAATTAAACTTTAATTAAAAACTAAATTAAATTAAATTAATTAATAATTATTAAACCAAAAATACATTAATAATACATATTTATTATTAATTAAAGAATAATTAACAAATTTATTAATAAAATTATTAACAATTAATATCTTAAATTTGATAATATTAATATATAATATAATAATTTTTTAAATAAAATAATACAATGGCTCCTTTCTTGAAGGCATGTCGACCTTTGAAGTTGTGTAGCCTCCCTATAGCTATCACAGGGGCTTGCAGGTACAACAGTATATAGTATTGTTGCTATCATAGTACCCTAGGGTAGTAGAAAATTGTGTCGTCGGTATAGGTAGGTGGAGGGGTGGGGTAAAGCTTGCCTCCCTTCCTTTTTTTTTCAATTTAAAATTTCCATTCCACTCAAACCCTTCCTAGTTTAACTTTCAATTTTAAATCTACTGAAAAAGGGTTCTAATGATATTTTAATCTTCATGAAAACATAAGAACCCACATGCATACCACTAATTCCAAATTACAATATTGAATATTCATCACAATGAAATTTGGATAAACAATTCACAATGACAAAGACGATAGGAATATTAAATAACATAATTTAACTGGGTAAATAAAACATAAGAATCACCTAGTTCTAATGCTAAATTTTGTGAACACCAAAAGATTATGAGAGATGTCTCTTCTCTAAAAACCTTCTTTCTAAAAATTCTTTCTTCAAAATTCTCAGTCCCTAGAAAATGGAGTTTCAAATGCTGATAAGGAGTTCTCTCCTAAATTCAGGGCACTGATTGTGCGATCACCCAAGGGAACTCCTTGATCACAAGTTTTTAAATCTTTATTATCTTTTTTGAAACTTCATGCATACTTTATGTAATTTTAAATATCTTTAATAAATTAATTTCTTTTTCACTCTTTAATTTATTTTCGAAGTGTTGATTGATAAAATATTTATTAATTTATGTAATAATAACATTTAGTATTTATTTAAAAATGATCTCCTAAATATATTATTATTAAATTAAATAAATATTAATATGCTCTAAAATTATACTATAAATTTCTCAATAAATTTAATTCTTTTATTTTATTAATTTTGCAATTAATTAAATATAATTTAATATTGAAAATATTATAATAATTTTTCATTAAATAAAATCCTTAATTTAATCTTTTAATTTGACTTAATTAATATAAAAATCAACAAAGACCTATAAGACAAAATATGAAAACCCATAATAAAATGCCACATACAAGATCAAACTCTAGGATTATAATCATGAATTTACATCATACAACACATTCAAAAAGGTAATCATCTCAGATACTTGTCCTAATTCTCTAGGAAAATTGGTTTAAAGGTTTAAGAGTTGGACTTAAGAATTTATATCTCATCTCTTGCCATTGAGATATTGTGATAGGATACACTTATCTTGAAAATTCAATGAAGTCAGTACCCATTACCTCCAATCTGCATAAAATTCACACATATACAAACACATATATTCTAAACTAAATAGGCAATGGTAGGAAGCGGTGCATCGTGTAGATCTTGACTAGTAGGTGAGTACAACTCCCTTCCTTAACCACATCAAAAACATCATACATAAAGAAAATATACGTGCACACCATACACATGTAGTATGAGGTAAGTATCCATAAGAAAACACATATAATAATCCATCTAACTAATCATCACTAAATAATTGAAATCACTATAATAATCACCATCAAGATATAATCACGCATACATAAAGTAAATAATATCAAGTAGTCTCATCATAAAATCAACCAAGTGTGAAACAATATCTAATAATCTAAAAGGTAATGCTACTAATCATCAAGCATAAACTATCCTAAAAGAGTTCATCAATAATAACAAAATGTAAACTAGGGGAAGGAACTATATGTCATCTTTGAAAACTTGTCAACCACCACAAAAATATAAGCATGCCCATAATGAGTCCTTGGGAATCCAAAAATGAAATCAATGCTAACATCCTCCCATGACTTTTTTAGTACATGTAATGGTTGATACAACCTTGTATTAGGATTCACTCCTTTTTCCATCTAACATAATCTACGACTCTATACAAAATTCTTCACATCTTTTTGCAACTTCGGCTAATGATAATTCTTAGCAATCAAAGTTATGGTCTTATCTTTCCCAAAATGTCTAGTCAATCCTCCACTAGGCTTCTCTTTGATGAGATTCTCTCTCATTGAATTTCTTGGAATGCACAATTGGATCCCTTTAAATAACATACCATCTTGGATTATGAAATCCAACCTCTTTTTCCTATCAAGAGTAACAAGTTTTGTACAAGCCATCTACACTTCACAAAAATTAGAAGCTTCTGGATATAAATAACCAAGTTCCTTAAACCCAACCACCTCAATCTATATTTCTATTAGCAAAAGTTGTCTTCTACTAAGAGCATTGGTAACTCTATTAGACTTCCCACTTCTATTTTCAAAATAATTGGATAATTCTACAAAAACTCAACTCACTATTTTTCCACTTCTTTAAAGCCTCAACTATATCATAAAATGCTTGATCATAGACAAAACATTTTATTTTTGAATCATTTAACTCCTCATTTAAAAAACAACAATTCTACCTTCTTGGTTCAAAACATCTCCTATTACACTACCACTAGCATCCCAATCTACTTGGAGCACCCTATTGAAATCTAGAAGTGCTAAAATAGGTTGCTTTGTAACTTTTAGTTCCAACATATTGAAATCCCTATCGTCTCCTACACTCTACTTAAATTATTTTCTAACCCCTCTCATTGTTTTAGACAAGGGTCAAAAAATACCACTAAAACCTCATATGATTTTTCTGTAAAAATTAGCTAATCCATGGAAAAATATTACCACTATAACACTCCTTGCAGTAATCCATTCAAGGATATGCTTCACTTTCTATGGGTCCATTTTTAAACCTTCTAATGAAACTATGAATCTCAAGTATACCAACTATTTGAAATACAATAGGGAAAGTAAACTCTAAGAGCAGGTGGAGGAAGGGGGGTGAATCAACACTTAAAACTTCAACCTTAAAATTATTCACCACAAATCCATCTCATAATCTATATATGTAAATTGAAATACCAAATTAAGCATATACATCCATAGCATGAAAGTAAATAACTAGTCAACACATGTATAAGACAAGATATTTGTTACCTAGAAACCCTCCAATGAGAAGGTAAAACTGGGGTGGGGATGACACCCACAAATCTCCACTACTATAGTAATAAAGTCTATCCAATGAATATGATAATATTTTGATTATGAAACATCAACTACCCTATAAAAGGTCTCCCCTATTGAAGGCTTATAAGATTGTTAGATCTTACCCTATTAAAGGATTTCAACAACCTATTAGAAGTGTGCCTAGTAAGAGTACTTTGAATTACAATGAAGTAGCACCCTATTAAAGTATTTATAATAGCCTATTAAGAATACTATATTAATAGATTTAAATAATTTATCTATTAAAATGTCTCAGCAATTATCCTTTAATTAACATTTTGTTTCTTGATGGCAGATAACTTCTATCCTAATGTTTACTTGATCCTTCTTGTTCAAATGTATCTCTATTATCTTCTAATTCCTTTCCTCTATTCTCCTCTAACTCATTCTACAATGTATCTCAATTCCTGAGTCACCATGAATGCCTTGTTTTCATATGGAAAATTCTTGATTTTCTCCTTACACATTCATAAAAGTTTAAGGTTTTTCCTCCTTAAGAAGACCTAGATGACTTAGGGTTAGGTATGAATCAATGATTGTGATACATCCATATTGCTTCTTAAACCTTCCCTTTTTCTGATTGGCTACATGTAATGCATAGGTGTTCACAACAAAGATTCATCCTTATCATCTAAGATCACAAAACAATCATTAAGTCAGCTAAAAAATAGTTTATATAGTAGTTTGTCTCATTACAAATGACTATGTCAAAATTGTATTCCTCGGTACTTGAAGTCCCTAATGCTCAGCATCAACTACAACTTCAATTTTGTAACTCAGCCTACTCATCCTCTAATTTACTAAACATTCATTGATCACATAGCATCTACATAACTCAGCACTTACTCTCTGATTGGTAGTTGAGTGACTTGACACTTACTAGTTACCCAACACATACTAAAATCTCTTGCTCAATATATGCTATCTGACAAATTATGCTCAATATGTATTACTTGTTTAGCATGAACTAAGTAAATGACTTAAGTATATTGTCACTCATATGTTAATACCAATCTGAGATTAACAATCTCCCCCTTTGACATGAGTGGCAAAATACTTGATCATGTATGAATAACCTTATCCTTTCAAGCATAACTCAGATAATATCCATTTACATAGAAAATTTCAAAAAGTTCTAAATTTTGTAAAACTTATGACTCGTCAGTCATAGCTCAAAATTTAATAACTCCTCCTGAGTCAATTGATCCATTCTAAATTGAAAAATTAAATACTCCTTCTAAGTAGATTCTACATATGCTAACTTGTTGACTCAATTTTTTTTTAATCTTCGAAACGTATCTCTCTTATCATGCATTCTCCACTTTTATATATACCCCCCTTTTTTGACACTTATTTCATGGGTTGTATAGTTATAGTGTGTTTCTCCAAGAAAGTTTTGTGGACCTCATGTATTGTCTTTAGGGCTGCATTTCAGTTATCACAAGCTACTTCAAATGATTTGATTTGGATGGCTACCTTGGTAGCAAGATGGACTAAGCCTTTATGTGTTGAAAGAAGGGGTTATTTTTGTATTAATGTCTCTATAAAGGCTAGCTTCTTGTGAAGTATTTTCATGTGTGGAGTCAACGTGGATTGGATGTTGATCAATGTAGCTTGAATATTTGCATCTTGAGTATGTAGAGCTGTCAATTGACCCTAGGAATTCATCAAATTTTTGAATTGCCTTTGACACTAAGTTGGAGAATATGGAAGAGTTGTGCCCTTTTTTTTCATATCTCCCTCCAAGTTGTCAATATGGCACTACACTTCTTGTGTGAGTAGAGTTTTATGACATAACTTGTGTAAAGTGAGAAAATATTCTCTAAGACTTTCTTTACACTATCAATCTTGGTTGCTAACTCAACTTGACTAAGTGCAATAACATTTGATATCTTTTCATTTACCTTTCCTTGAAATTTTCTCTCAAACAATTCAAGTAATTTTACATTGGAATCTAGGTTTGCATCACTAATATGTTCTAAAATGTTTACCAATTACTCCATTATAGGATTTTCTTCTTTAGCTACTAGCAAGCTAAATGCATCAAGAAATATATCATTGATCTCTTTCAATGCTTCCTTCTAAGGAGTTCTTGTTTCTTTTCCTTCCAATTGCATCTTGTAGTATACTCATTTGTTTAATAGTGATAGTTGCAAGATCAAACTTTGGTACAATAATCACTTCATCCAAGTTTGCTTCACCAAATTGTTGGAAATATTCAAGACTATGCTAGGTTATTGAGAGGGGAGGGGTGAATCAATAACCTTGAAAGCTTTATCAAATGATAAGTAGGAGATAATTTCCACAGCTAGTCAAATTGTGATATGAATATCAGGATTTAACTGTGTGATTTTAAGTCAAACTCGATGACCCATGTTTCATGAGTAGTGATTCAACATGAATCCATCTCTCATGAGAATAAATGGAACACTTCGCACTCATTGGATCTAGGTGATGCTCACAGGGGTGAAGCACCGGGACTTTTCGAGAGGTCACCCATCCCAGTACTACTCCAGCCTGAGCGCGCTTAACTACAGAGTTTCCTCCATAGTTAAACCCAAAGCTTGCAACCCCATTTGCAAGCTTTGGGTTTAACTATGGAGGAAACTCTGTAGTTAAGCGTGCTCAGGCTGGAGTAGTACTGGGATGGGTGACCTCCCAGGAAGTCTCGGTGCTTCACCCCTGTGAGCATCACCTAGATCCAATGAGTGCTAAGTGTTCCATTTATTCTCATGAGAGATGGATTCATGTTGAATCACTACTCATGAAACATGGGTCATTGAGTTTGACTCAAAATCACACAGTTAAATCCTGATATTCATATCACAGCTTTATCAAATTCAGACCTTAATTGCAATAACCCAATAATCATTTAACTCATTAAATTAGATCTAACTGCATGCATGAGAAACTAAAAACATAAACATTCATGATAGATGAACACAATAATTTGGTGACCCCGAAACCTTTCCAATAGAAAGTAAAACCAAGGTGGGGATGATACCCACAAAACTTTAATACTGCAACATAAAGTTGGCATGTTAAAGCTTACAATGATCACTTCTAATGATTTTCCCTATTAGGAGCAATTAGGACTTCTAGATACACCTTGTTAGAGGATTTACAAGCATACAATGAAGTATGCACTTGGTAAAGAGATTTGACAAAAGACTGTTAAGTCTACCTTGTTAGAGGATTTTGGACTAGTTCACCTATTAGAATGAAACAATAGATCTTTGACTTACAGCTAATTTTCTAATAGAGATTCTTTGAAGTACTGATCACCTTTATGTGATAGATATGACTCTACAGCTTCTTTCTCATGTGGCCTTACAATACACTTTGTTGCTAATTCACATTCGCATGCTTACATTCTACTCACATATCTCATATATTATCATCATGCTCATGACTTTGCATATGATACAATACATTACATATATATCAATCTAATTAAAAAAATTACAAAGTTGGCCAATATACAAGTTAACACCAATATTACAAAGTCATCCAATAAACAAGTTAACGCAAATATTACAAAGTCGGCTCAAATGAAGACACTCAGGTTCTGAAGATTGACTTGGTGAAGTTCTAATATATGGCATCCACTATCATTACTCAGCATTGTCATGTATTTGGTAGAAGTGAAATCTCGGTCTATACTAATTATCTTAGAGTAGTCTCAAACTTAGTCTACATTGGCAACTTGGTAAAAATTGTACAACTTGGTAGAAATTGAATTCCACGCTTACCATACCTAAACTTGATAAACACTAATCATCTCATCACTCAATTAACACTAACTTCACTTCACTTGAATTGATGGCTTGGTAAAAAATGTGAAGCTTGGTAACCACTAAACTACTTGGTAAGAACTGTGGGACTTCACACTACCTAAATTTACTCGGTAACTATTGGAATGCTCAGTAGGAACTATGAAGCTTGGTGACTATTGAATTACATGGCAAACACAATACACTATTCAATGAGCTCAGTAACCATATAAAATTTGAATAAGTTTTGTCACTAATAACAAACTTGACTTAATGTCAACAATCTTCCCCTTTGGCATTAGTGACAAAAACACTTATCAACCAAAACTTATATATATTACAGTGTGATACTAGCTCGGTACTTGAATACTATTTTTGAGATTTTTCAAAATTTATCTTTGTAAATATATACTTTCTTTTTCTTTTCTTTGCATGATTCTCCCCCATAAAATATACATACTACATGTTTCTCCCCATAAATACATACAAACTCACATAGATATATCACTTTGCATGATTCTCCCTCATACAATATACATACAACATTTTTCTCCCTATATATACATACAAACTCTCTCACACACACACACACACACACACACACACACACACACATGTTGTTTCTTCCCCTATTTGACAATAATGCCAAAGATTTATTCAAAACTTATTTACACAGAGACACCAATATAACAAAAGAAACTTAGGATGTATCTTAAGTATGATCGCTAAAGTCTTATCCCAATTTTTTTGCAAAACTTTGCATGTTTGTAGAGAAAATTGTACTTCTACAGAGAGTTCGATCATGTAATAAGCAATTGAGAAATTATTGTCATGGATCAATATTTTAGAATAGGCAATGTGCTTCTACATTGTATCCATGATGGGAAGGATCATATTTTGGATGTCTATGAGTGAAGTTCAGACCCTTGCTTCCTTTCTCAACAATTGTAAGTGCATATCTAATAATAATCTAATTTTCATATGATGTGTAGAGCTTGAACTAAGGTCAAGTTGCAACTATTGTGCACTAGCCTTCAGATCTTCATCATTTTTTTTCAATTTTCTCTTTATTTCCTTATCATGCTCGGTGATATCACCTAACTTTGCAGAAAATGACGTAACATTTGTGAAAGAATTTTCAAGATTAGTCAAAATTTAGGAAAGATCCACTTGCTGAATAGTAATTTATGTGCTCAAGAACTTTGTTATTAAATTTCTTCTCTGGTTTCTCAATCAATTTTTCTTGACAACTTGAATCTTGATTAAATTTATGAACTGCTTCTTCCAATTGAAGTAGAATGTATTGAGAAGTATCAAATTTAGAAACTATTAGCTCAATTAAAATGTCTTTAGCACTCTCTATGATTTTATATTCTTTGTCTCTTTCTTCTCTTAATTTCTTTTTCTTGGCTTTCTTTTGGAGGAGCTGACTAGCTATTTGCATTTGATCTGCAGTGGCATTATCAAAATCCCACTTTGGAATCTCAAACTCCTCATCTAGGTCAATATCTTCCTCTATCTCCTTTCCACTCAAAAGTCTCGTACATGGTTGAGCCTTGATTTCAACTACCTTTTTACATACTACCTTGGAATCCATAATGGAAAAAATAGTAGAGATAGTAGGACTAGTAGTAAAAACTAATATATCACTAACAGATGGAATAGTGACTAGAATGTTTATTGAATCCAAAGCTGATATACTTACTGAAGTATCCAAAGCTATAGAAAAACAATTGTAGAACTCAAAACTATACTTACTACTGAAGAACACAAAATTGTAGAACATGCTATACATACTACTAATGAACCTAACTCGAGAATTGAAGAAGAAGGAGGTTGTAGCTTGGTAAATGAAGTGGTAGACACTTCCATTAGTGATGCGCTATGCTATGAGGTAGCAAAGAGTGATTGGACATTTGATGTATTTACTATGGTCACAATCAAACTTGGTAAAGCTAACTTTGAATTTGATGTAGCTGCTAATTTGCATGGAGAATGAGGATGTGAGGCAAAGACTACTACAGCTATCTTCATAGGATTAGTCTCCTCATCATCTTCTTTGACTACCTCAATAGCTTCTTCCATTTGTCTTCTTCAACTCCTTTGATGTCAAACTAAATTGTTTCAAAATTTGTTTCATCTTCTCCATCATCATTGTCATCATCCTTGACTTCTATTGGAGAGTCACTCGATTTTTGCAAATGATAAATATTCTTCCACATGCTTGTAGTATTCTTGACTACATGCTCTATATATTTTAATAGAATTAAAGAATTATTGAATCTAAGAATCATTCTATCTTCATATTTCTTCATAGACTCCTTTACCTCAACATTTGTAACAATTAGTAACAATTGTCTTAGGGTTTGTTCATAGATATCTCTTGCTATCTACATGGCTAAGTCCCATCTTGGCTTCAATCTCTCTAAAATATCATTAGAAATTTAAGAAGCTAATTTATTAGGGGAATACTTCCATTTACCCATCTTGGTTAGCACTAATTCCTCAATTTTCTTCTTCTCAGCCTCTGTCCTAGTCTCATACTTTAATGATTTGAAGTTGGTTATGCCTACACCTTGTTCCATTTGTTTCAATCTTTCTTAGAAGGTGAGAGGAGGCTTGCTAAACACAACCTCACTGCCTTTCTTCTTGGATCTTTTGGTAAACACTACAGTGGATGGCTTTGATGGCTTGGTGATGATCACCTTTCCTTTCTTCTTCTTTTTCTCACTCATCTTCATCCTCTACTTCATCATCATCATATTATCCTTTACCTTTAGTCAACAAAAGAGTTGTGTTGGTTTTGAGCTTTTTTGTTATCCTCTTTCCTTTGTTAACCACTTGTGGAAGCTTAATTTCAAGCTTTATTCTTGCCTTGGCCTCATCATATGTTCCAAAGTGTGGTACCTTTGGATCAACAAGTTCATTTAACAAGGCTTCAATTATGTCTTTTTCTTCATCAATATTCACCTCAAAGGGAAGAGGTTTTACCCATACAACTCTTTGAATCACTGCCTAAATGTAGACTTTGTCACTATCTACCATGAAACAAACATAATCTTTGTATTTTGGAAATCCTAAATCTGTTATTTATTTTCTATTTGAAAACATCAAGTAGTTATCCATTATGCTAACAAAATTCTCACCCATTTCTGTAATGTACTCATTAATTTGGTACAAAACTAGCACATCCTTTCTCCATACTACTATACCTTTAGAAGGGAAAAAAATTTGAACATAGAAAAATAGACATGTCAATGATGAACCAAATTTACAAGGATTGTTCTTGGATTTCATTATACTTTCCATGTTTTTGTTGAATTGTTTCAACAAGAAGTCTACAAGATCATATGGCATATCATTTTTCCTAACTTTGAATGCCAAGTCTAGTACTTCACATGACACACTATTGAGATGACTCAAACTGTAATCTTATGTGCTATCACATGTATGCCAAATTTATGTTCTACATCTATTACACTACTAATCTTCATACCTCTACCATCCTACATAGCTAGGGTTTTCTTCTCTAAGTCCACCCAACCTAGGCTTTTAGTAGCTTTGGCTTTGGAGAGAAAAATTTTTAAAATACTCTGAAAGGCTTCCCTAGCTTGAGATGCATACAATATAAAAATTATGCTACCAATGCAATATTTTTAGGTTAATAATAGTCTCAGTCATCTTCAAGCTTAGTCTTCATGTGATAAATCATCTTCTTAGTAATCAAAACCCATTGCTCAAGCCATAACTAACTGTTGTGAACTCAACTTAGGATGTATCTGATCCATTTGATTTGGAAACTTTGGGGTACTCAAGCCATAATTAACTATTGTGAACTCAGCTTAGGATTTATCTAACCCATTTGATTTGGAAACTTTGGGGTAGGTGGGGAATGTGGGTTAAACCCTTATCTTCCAAGTGCTTATGCTTAGGTTTAGGAACAACATTCACACATAATTCACCTAGGTCATTTTACATCTCTAGGGTTCCAATTTTTTGAATTTCACACTTAAAATGAGTTCAGATATCATTAATGAGAAGTACCTTAGGAGCAATTTGTGATTGTACTCCATTTGGATCGAGGGTTTTAGCAATTGCTAGTACAAGTTTGAAATTTGGTAGTTTCCATTTGACTCCTTGGACCAACATTTCTAACCCTTTCTTTATCTTCCTATTGCTACTTGATGCTTCCATGGTTACTTGGTAGGTTATAGAAAACTTCAAAAAAAAATTACTACAAATTCCACTAAAAATCACTTGATCACTCTACAATTTGCTTGATCGCAATCACACTTCAAGATTTTGAAAAATGAATTCAGTTTCTTGCCCTTTTGATTGATCCTCAATACAAAAGTAGTTATGATGACACCATTATGCACAACAAGATGTCATCCACTATTTGTTTGGATCACTCGATGATGCTTGGTGAATATTTCATAACTCAGTAACCAAACATGTGTGACTAGTTACTTCTAACCTTGCTTGGTAGAGTCCATGACCCAACCTTACTTGATGATAACTAAAACTTGTCTTCTATGATCCCCTTGTATCTCAAATACTAAATTGGATCTTTTCTTTCTTTCAATTGTGGAACTATTTTTGGGTATGACTATGATTATGCAGTTCTAGTTCTTACTTAAGAACTTAGTTAGAAATTGTGGAGTCACCCACTTCTTGACTGACATGACAATCATTACTTGGACTAGCTTCCTTAGTGGATTTATTAATTCATTGCTTCCTCATTTACTTTTTGATGTTATTTTCTTTTGTCTTCTTTTCATCTTCAATTCTACCTGTATCCATACAATTTTTGGCTATATGACCAAGTTTTGTACAAGTGTAACATCTTATGGTGGTATCTCTCTTCCTTGTGTGATGTTTAACATAGTTCATGCCAGTGTGTCCATACTCTCCACAGTAATGATAGCTACACCAAGTGTTATTGTCCCAACCAAATAATTCTTTCACAATTTGCTTTGCTAGATTGAATGACTTGGCTCTATAGTTTGATGCCTTGGGACCTTGTTTCTTTCATTTGTGACATTTTCCTTTGAATTTTGGTATCTTTTTGCATTCATTAGCCTTGTGACTATTGGTTTTTTGAAACTACTAAGCCAAGAAACTCTTCAATACCAAAATGTTATCACTTATGCAACCTAAGGACAGGCCACTTTATATTTTCGATTACATATGCAAATCACTTGGACCCAACATCAAGAAAACCAAAAATGGTTTCCTTCACTTTAGGTTCTACAAAACCAAGGTGGGTATACCTAAGGGATGACTCAATTTGACTACTATTGTGCAAGATCTACACTAGTTTCATTTTAATTCTCATCCCCAGTCCTTAAACACATAGCTAATTTTGACATTTTAAATAGAATACATCCCATATAATAGATTTGGTCATAAATTCTTCTATAGATCAACAAGTATTCCCTGTAATAGTGGCTAACTAAGGCTAGAATATTTCATGCAAACAACTATTGACCAGCTTTGAAAATCTTCAAAAAATAAAAGTGAAATTGATTATAATTATTCATTTGATATTCCTCTATGATCTATTTCTCATCTAGTTAAATTATTTTGACCAGTGCCTAATTCAGTGGGGTTCAGAGTTTACTGTAATTCCATGGATCTAATTTGTTGCCTTACAACAAATATTATCAATAGTTCTTACTGGAATTCATCATTCAAAACATCCTTCCCATTACTATAGTAATCTTATCAAATTCATCAAATCTTTTACTTAATTCATTGAATTAATAGAAGGGATGAAAAGATATATAATGTAAATGGATTGCATTCAATTGCACAAGCTTTTACTCACACAACATCAAGATAACTAAGTAATCAAAACGAGAAAAAATTTAGAAGGAACAGATATGGGGACAACTCATAATTTGTATTCATTTTATTTGAAAATTGTATACACTTGTAGTGAACTTAGAATGACCTTAGAAAGAAACATAGAGATCATTCTATATTAATGTATTCTCAGAAAAACTTGTAGAGAAGATACATCATAAGACTTGCTCAAATTGCTGGACTGAAAAAAAACTAGGTATATCACTAAAAGCATTAGAAATCAAACCCTCACATTACCTTGAAAACTCATTTATATAGGCATGAGTTGCAACAAGCAAAGGGAAAATGTGATTGATAGGTGTCCTTCAAAAAGATACTTACATACACCTTTTGGGAAAAGGACAAAATTACAAATAAAGCAAAGATATGCAGATCAAAAATTCCTTTACAGGTCCCTCTCAGTTACATTTCTTCATTCTGATTTTGGATGCTACTCTGAATCCTTCATGTATGCAACTACTAAGCCCATTGATGATGAAATCTATTATGATGATTACAAACTAACCTCAACCTATGTGTTTCATCATCATTATAATGTACTGTGAGAGTCACCTTTACTTGTCACTATTCCCTGGTTATATTAGTATCTTAGGGTTATGGGATTGTCACTTAATATGAAGCATCTGAGCTTGGAGCTAATTTTGTTGTCAATTATAACAAAATGGGCATTTTCTGCTTTCTCAACCATATCTACATTCAAAACCATTCCTCTACCAAAATATGTCCCTCTTTTGAAAAGAAAGACATGCATTAACAAAATATTAAGAGTAATTATACAAATGAAACTCATGAGTATAAAATCTTCTTCACCCTCTCCAAAAGCTCTACACAGGACTCTATATATCTCTAATACCTTGGTATTGAAGTATACTTTCTTGAAAAATTCTTTAGAGAATGATGTTATTGCTGATAAGATTCTAATTTTTCCAAGCTCATCCTTTACTCTTTTCACTACCATAGTGACGTGATCACAACCTTTTACCATAGTGTTAAGGAGATCATAATCCATAAAAATACCTGGGATTACTAGTCTTCCTCAGACAAAATTCCATACACTAGCATGTAGAGCAAACAACTTCCTCTCTACAAACCATCTTGTGAAGAAATTTGAATCAGTTTGCAAGGTATCAACATCTTGGACCCAATTACCTTCATTAAGAAATCCCTCCCCTATCCACAACCTAGAATTTGATGAGTCTCTTCGAGGCATTCTTTGACTATATCTTGCAGGACTGAAGCACAACAAAAATTATAGTATAGTTATGTACTTGAAGTTTGTTCTTATTCCTTTCTATAATTTTGCAACTTCTCCTCGAACAAACTACTTCATACACTTGCTAAATATCAATACAATCTTCTCATTAATTGCTTTTTCTTAGAAAAGGCTTGAAATCTTTATTTGCACAAGGTGGGACTAAGAAAATTGTCTATGTTATACTCTATTTTACACATGCAAAGCTTTCATATCTAAGAAATACACAGAGTGGCACCACCTTTTGTGTTTAAATCTACACCATCAATCTTTGAAAATCCTATGATCAAGGGATACGAACAAAAGGTGACAAGTATTCCACTTGACAAGTTGGCTAGTCAACCCAATGAGAACTAACCATGTATACAACTCCCTCCATGATGACATCTTCATTTGGACCCACTAGAAATTGACCCTTTACACTATAGAGTCTCAAACCTTCTCAACTAACATCTTCACTCTTATATGTCAAACATTCCTTGTATGAGTGTAAAACCCTTGCTACTAACTTCTCTTTACCTTTTACGCTCACACACACACACACATCAGTGAAAACCCTAAAAAAATCCTTCATGTTGCTCTATTCACTTCATTATCTAAGACATCATAATTCTTTTAACATTCATCCTTTGGTCATACAATCTAGCCTTTGCTCATGGCACCATAATGCCTTTTATCTTTTCTTTATTCCTCCTTTACGTTCACACAAGTTACCTTATCCTCATAACACCAAAAAGCTTCTACAGATGGCATACCACTCTTATGTTTTTCCTTTCTCATATAACCATAAAGCCTTGTATTCATTCCTTCACTATACCTTTTATGCTTATACACTCAAGCCTAATTTGTAACCACAGAGAAAGGATAAAATAAGTCTTTGTTCAAACACTTATCTTGCAAGCATAAAGGCGTAATGATAAAACTTCACCTTTTACTAATCAATGACCCAGATTTCAACATAAACAAAATACAAAATAACATCACCATTGATTTTTAGCACATGCAAAATTGAGAACTTAAGTTGTTTTCCATGCAAGTCGGGGCCATATGATGTTTGTGACATGTCACCATTTGATTTGCTTGCACTAGGGCCCATTTGACAACTCAATAGGTCCCACATTGAAATGAACACTATTACAATCTAGCTTTATGGTTGCCCATGAGCCTAAAAATTGTATGCACATAATCACAACTACATCTTATCTTTGCTCCTACACATTCCTTCTACTTGTAGAACCATAAAACACTTTATGCATTCTTAAAAATGATTCCTTTATGCCATGCTAGGGTATTATGCTCTTATGCCATCCATTAGCATGTAGATGTGTAGATCTCAACTCAACACCCTTCAGCCCCTTTGCTCAACTGCTTACCCATATTCTCGAAAAGTAGCACAACACACATCCTTCAAGACCTTTTATGATCACATGCTCAACACAATATCATAGGACTGCGAATATCTCTTCAAACACTTCTCTTCACTCATTCAACTACTCACTGTAAAGCTGTAAAACTGATTTCAAAGCATAAAAAGCCTTTATGTTTCTTCACTCAAAGACCAGACGTATGATTGGGGAGACTCTAAATGAACTATTCCATTGTTACAAAAGAAAAAAGTGTATGCCCATAAAAAAAACTTCTTTATGCTCTTATGCTGCACTATAAAATGTGACCACAGAATCAAGAGGAAAAAGGTATTTCATTCTTACGTGAAAACCCTACACCATAAGACTATAAATGGCCAAATTTTGAGTACTTTACAAATCCTTTTTGAAAATTTGAAAGGAGACCTAGGGTTTTTCACACTTAGGTTATTATAATGGCAGTGTAGAGAGACAAACCTTGAGAATTTAATAGTTTTCAACAACACACAAATCAAGGTAGGACTAGGGTAACCTAAAAAAAAATTAAAATTAAAAAGAGAGAGGAATGAAACCCTAATCTAAAAAATACAATGACCTAACTGATTTTTCACTAAAATTTCATATTTTTTCTATACTATAAAAAATCAGACCAACAGTGACCATGCTAATTGCAATTATAACATTTACTATTGAATTTTTTTTTTCATTAGTCCAACATTTATTTGATGTATGACCCATCTTACCATAGTGATTGAAAATAGGTCTTTGATTCCTTTGAGCACCTTCTTTGGAGGATTCACCTTCTTCTTTGTATCCAAGTTGTGCTTTATCCTTTTGCCTATAAAGATTCTATGCACTTTGTTGATTTAATTGATCCATGTCTGCTTGGGATTTCATCATTCTTTCATTGATTTTCTTTTCAAAATTTAGATCAATTTTCATCCTTTTATTGATTTTCCTTTCACTATTTAAGTCATTCCTTAACCTTTCATTTTCATATCTCAGACTCATGATTTCTTCATTTGCATTGGAGAGTTGATCAATAAGATTTTCTTATTGAAGGGATTGATTTTGAATTTCATTGTTTCTTGCATCCAAGTATTCTTTTGCCTTATTTCATTGTTCTGAGATTTCACACAATCTTATTGACTAAATTTCTTGTTCTATTTTCCATTTTCTCACTTCTTCTTGCAGGGAACCATTCTTTTCTAGCAATTCATTGATTGCATCATTTCCTTCATCTGAATTGCTTGAAGGGAAAAGATCTTCAATGTATTAGTGATCATTCATCTAATTTGCAATTTCCTTCCTTCTTTTCAGTGATTGGGAAAGTTGCTCCTTAGCTTTCTTGAGTTGAGCAATGGCCATTTCTAGATCTAGCTTTTCATTGTCAATTTCTTTATCAAGTTTGAAAATCTCCATTGTCCTTGATTTTGCTCAAGTTATCAAGCTTTATCTTGAGAACCACAATGCTCTGATACGAGTTGTTGGAAATATTCAAGACTATGATATTTTATTAAGAGGGGAGGGGTGAATCAGTAACCTTGAAAACTTTATCAAATTTAGACCTTAATAGCAATAACCCAATAATCATTTAACTCATTAAATCAGATCTAACTGCATGCATGAGAAACTAAAAATATAAACATTCATGACACATGAACACAACAATTTGGTGACCTAGAAACCTTTCAAATAGAAAGTAAAACTAGGGTGGGGATGATACCCACAAAACTTCAATACTGCAACATAAAGTTGGCATGTTAAGGCTTGCAATGATAACTTCTAATGATCTACCCTATTAGGAGCAATTAGGACTACTAGATCCACCTTGTTAGAGGATTTACAAGCATACAATGAAGTATTCACTCATTAAAGAGATTTAACAAAATATTGTTAAGTTTTAATTGTGATTTCTGATGGAGATTCTTTGAAGTACTAATCTCCTTTATGTAATAGATATGACTTTTCTTCTCCTTTCTGAGATGGCCTTACAATACACTATGCTATTGATTCATATTTACATGCTTACATTCTACTCATGTATCTCATATATTATCATCATGTGCATTACTTTTGATATGATACAATACATTACATATATATCAATTCAATTTACAAAATTACAAAGTTGACCAATATACAAGTTAACACCAATATTACAAAGTCATCTCAAATGAAGACACTTAGGTTTTGAAGACTAACTTGGAGAAGTTTTGATACATGACATCCACTATCATTACTTAGCATCATCATGCATTTGGTAGAAGTGAAAGCTTGGTCCATACTAATCATCTTAGAGTAGTCTCAAACTTAGTCAATACTAGCAACTCAGTAAATATTGTGTAACTTGGTAGAAACTAAATTCCATGGTTACCATACCTGAACTTGGTAAACACTAATCATCTCATCACGCTATTAACACTAACTTCACTTCACTTGAACTGATGGTTCGGTAGAAACTATGAAGCTTGATAACCACTAAACTACTAGGTAAGAACTATATGCATTTACATTGCCTGAATTTACTTGGTAACTACTAGAATGCTCAATAGGAACTGTGAAGCTTGGTGACTACTAAATTACATGGAAAACACTATAGATTTTTTAATGAGCTCAGTAATCATACAAAATTTGAATAAATTTTGTCACTAATAACAAAATTGACTTAATGTCAACACAAATGACGTAACATCTATCTTGTATGTACTAAGACTAGGCCTTGATGACTGCAATGATCTAGCTTCTACACTGAACCTGTGAAGTGCTTGACTTGGAGGATTAGAAATTGCTAGCAAAGTAACCAGTGTTTGTATTGCTAATTATTACTTACACTCTGTAGTTAAGTTTGACTCTTTAGTCCTCTTCTCTTCTTTCCTTTTAATTTCAATTACACCTTGAACTTGTGTTATAGGTGCAGAAGTATCTACTTGACCTGTTAGAATTTGTGTTGTACCATGTACTTCTATAGACATTTATGATACTAATAGAGTGTGTACCAATTTGTTGATGTTGGTCATGGATGGATCTATTCTTTGATATATTACAAGGGGTATTGTAGGTTTCATCACAGTGAATTGAGGGGTTTTTGATATGTCTTATGTTTCCACCTCTGTAGATGTCTTCTTTTTCTTCATAAGTTCATGTACACTCACCAATATTGGATGATTACATGATTGTGCTTTTGTTGTGGTGTCTTACAATATTTTTTGCATGTCCTACTCCATTAGGGGATTGATTTTCTAAGTCACATTGTCAAAAACATCCTTGATCTTTATAGTTTTTTTGTCTTCTTTTGTCACATGTTGTGGACTAGCACTAGGCATAGGTATATCTTGTATACTCTATTCTATTTGCTACTCTTCTTCAATTGTTTTTGTTGAAATTACAATGATATTTGTTATTAGTGACATACACTTATTTAGATTATAAGCATCTACCAAGCACATTGTACAATTAATAGTGTTAACCAAGAATATCAATTGCTACTAAGTCACTTAGATAGTTTTAGTTTACACTAAGCATCTCAGTGTAAATTGAGCTCTACAGTTGCTATTGAGTTCCCAATTATATTAGTAAGAATCCAATGTTGATCGAGCCACTTAGTGTTATGCCAAGTTTTATAGTATTTATCGAGTCATCAATATAGACTGATTTCAAGACTACTTGGAAGTTATCAGTATGGATCAAGCTTCTATGTCTACCAAGTGCATGATGATGTTGAGCATTGATAGTGGATGTCAAGTATCAAAACCTCACCAAATTAGTCTAAGTTTCTATAGTATGGGCTAACTTTGTGCATTCTATGGAAACTTTTATTTTGGCCAACTTTATAATTTGATTGGTATATATGTAATGTGTTGTATCACATCAAAAGTGTAATATGGTATCAAAGAAATGTAATAAGAAGAAGAGAGGAGAAAAGTGAAGTAAAAGTTCATAAGTAGTATAAGGGGCAACAAATAGTTATCTATCATAGCAAGGTGATTTTTCACTCAAAGGTATCTCATTCAGCAAACCATGTCGCAAGTTAGAGATCAAGCTATTATTTCATCCTAATAAGTGGATCAGTCAAATCCTTTAACAAGGTAGATCTAATAGTTTTATGTAAATGTCTTTACTGACTACATACTTCATTGTATGTTTGTAAATCCTTTAGCAAGGTGGACCTAACAGTCCTTATTTCTCCTAACAGTGTAGATCATCAGAAGTGATTAGTGTAAGACTTAACAAGCCAACTTTATGTTGCAATACTAAAGTTTGTAGGTATCATCCCCACCCCATTTTTACTTTCTATTTGGAAGGTTTTTGGGTTATCAAATTGTGTGTTAATAGTGTTATGTATGCTTACATATTATCAATTTCTCATGCATGCAACTAGATCAAAATACATAGAAAGGATTGATTGCTATTTAAGGATTAAATTTTACATGTTACTGATTTAGTCCTCCCCTTTAGCCTTTAATAATATTTCCAAAAATTGGTATCTAAGCTTTTTTGGTTCTCCAAAAAAAAGTTTAACAGCTTGAGCAAAGATCAAAGGCTATAGAAATATTCAAACTTGACAAGGATATTGATAATGAGAAGCTAGATTTGGAAATGGCTATTGCATATTTGAAGAAAGAAAAGGAGCAACTCTCTCAATCCCTAAAATGAAGATCTTGCAATCCAAATGAATAACCATCTCTACATTGAAGAAAGAATTGAAGGCCTCCATTCAACAAGTAGTTTAGATGAAGCCAATGAAAAAATTAAATAACTATTAGAAAAGAATGGTTCACTTCAAGAAGAAGTAAGAAAAATAAGAAGAGAGAAAGAAATTTAGTCAATATAGCTATGTGAAGTTATGGAAGAGAAAAACAAGATAAAAGAAGAAATAGAAGGAAAGAAAAATGAAATTCAACATGTATCCCTTTAGGAAGCTAACTTCATTAATCAAATCACCAATGCAAATGAATAAATTCTAAATCTAAGATTAGAGAATGAAAGGTTGTAGAATGATCTAAACACTAAAAGGAAAACCAATGAAAGAATGATGAAATCTCAAGAAGACATAAATCAATTGAAGGAGCAAAGTCATTATAGACAAAAAGCAAAACTAAAAAATTGGATGTATAGAAAAAGGTGAATCATCAAAGAAAGGAGCTCAAAAGAATCAAAAACCTACTTTCAGTTACTATGGTAAGATGGGTCATACATCAAATAAATGTTGGAACAATGGGAAAGAAAAATTCAATGGAAAGTGCTACAATTGAAATCAACATGGTCATAGGGCTAATGAATGCAAAGAGAAAGCTAAGTTTGAAGGCAAATGTCACAAATGTAAGAAGCATGGGCACAAGTCATTAGAATGCAAAACTAAGATACTAAACCTAGCATTAAAGATTGGGAAAGCTATAATTGGTTGTGACTAGAATAGTTGGTGTAGATGTCATTACTATGGAGAATTTGGACACATTACAATAGATTGTTTAAAGCATCATATGAAGACAAGAGATACTACCAGAAGATGTTTCATTTGTATAGAACTTGGTCATCTTGCCAATAACTCTATGAATACTAGAAGAATTGAAAACAAAAAGAAGGAAAAATTTGATAATATCAGAAAGAAGATTAGACAACAATGGGTTTTAAAATATTTTAAGAATACAAATCCAAGCTATGGTGAACAAGTCTCTCAAGAATTGGATGACTCCACCTTTTCCACTTAATTTCTCAAAGGAGAACTAGAACTAGGATAGTGAAGAAGACATCGCATATTAGTTCCAGTTAGTAGAATAAAATATCCAAATCAGCATTCAAGATGGAAACGGGTTATTGAGTAAAATATGGTAGTCACTACTGAGTTTCTATCTTACTAAGTGAGGTTAGGTTGCAGACTCTACTTAGCAAGGTTAGGAGTAACTAAAGCTTTGTGTGGTTACCAAGTCATGAGAGACTCTACCAGTATTCAATGCAAGCATAGTGGATGATAGTCTATCATTTGAATGAACATTCATACTAGGTATTTATGGAAAAAATTTGATAAAAGGGGTGAAATCAAAGTCATTTTTCACCATGAATTCTTGAGAGCTATTTGCGAAGAGCAATCTTTCGAGTATTAAAAAAAAATTGAGAAAATTTTAATTGAAGTTCTTCATATTCTCCCAAACCCTACTGAGAAAAGATGGCATCTACCAGTAGTAAGTCAAGGGAAGGTTCAGACATGTTGGTTTGAGGCATGGAATGGAAGGCACCAGATTTCAAGCTGACTCTTTCCGTTGTGAAAACTCTAGATCTGAGTGGAGCCCAATCACAGATTCCACCAAAAATACTATTAATCAATTATATCCATTCACATTTCAAGTATACTATTCAAGATATTGGTACATTAGAAATGGATGAAACCCTTGAAAAACTACGTGTCAATGGTGTGTTGAAACTGAAACATCAATATCCCAAAGTAAAAGGTTTAACCCATATTCTACATATGCCACGAGAGTTTCAAATAAAATGGATAAGATATATCCTTAGTCATGTGGACAATGGTTATCTTTGATTGGAACGACCAATTTTGATAACTAACAAGATGATCCACAATATCATTGGTCTTCCCATGTTGACAAAAGAAAAAATGACAAAAACCCTATGTCGAGTTGAACTGGAAAAGAAAGCCCTTGCCGAGTGGGATGGAAGGGGAATGAAAATAAGTAGTGTGACTGATATAGAACTCAATTTCAGCATTCATATCATTGCTCACTAAATTTATAGTTCGAGTAGATTGAACAACATATCTTGTGAAGCAATAATTTAGCATACAAGGTGGTCAAGAATAACCTGTCACTTGACATTTCCAAGTTACTACTAAACTAGTTCAACAAAAACATGGAAACCATTAGAAATTAAAAGAATAATCTATGTAAGTTTGGTTCACTCTTGAATTTTTTATTCTTCTATGTTCAAATGTTCTTCCCATCAAAAGGTATAGTAGTTTGGAGAAAGGATGTACCCATTCTTTATCAAATTAATGAATATATTATCGAATGGAAGAGAGATGTGCAAGTATTATGGACAACTACTTTGATGCATTCAAAAAAAACATGAACAACAAGTTTAGGATTCCAAAGAAGTTGGTTGATGATTATAAAGATGATATCTATTTCATGTTTGATAGTGAAAAAGTATACATTCAGGTAGTCAGGCCAAGTATAGTTTGGGTAAAACCTCTCAGTTATGAGGTAAACATTGATGAAGCCAAATACATAATTAAGGCATTGATCAATGAGCTTTTTGGTTCAAAAGATGCATACTTTAGCACCTATGATGAGGCAAAGGCCAGAATAGAACTCAAGATCAAACTCCCTTAGGCAATCAACAAGGGCAAGAAGAGAATTGCCAAGCTAAAAACTAGCATCCCTCTTCTATTAACTAAGGATAAAGGAGAAGATGAGGAAGTAGAAGATGAAGAAAAATCAAAGGATGAAAAACCATTAAAGAAGAAAGGCAAGATAATCATTACCAATCTTGCCAAAACATCTGCTGATGTGTTCACCATAATATCATCCAAGAAGAAATAAGACAAAGAAGGAGGAGATATAATCTTTAGGAAGCCTCCACCCACCTTCCATGAAAGGTTGAAGGAATTAGAATTAGGGGCCAAAATAGAAAACTTCAAAGCATTGAAATATGAAACTAGGATTGAAGAGGAGAAGAAGAAAATAGAAGACTTTGTAATATCCAAGATGAGTAAATGGAAATACTCACCAAACAAGATTGCACTTTAGATTCCTAATGTTTTGATGAATAAAATAAAGCCAAGATGAGAATTTTCCATGAAAACACCAAGAGAAGTATATAAGAAAACCTTGAGGCATCTTATGCCAAGTTTAAATGACAAGGAGGTAAATGAATCTCTAAAGAAAAATTAAGAAAATCTTATCTTGAGATTCAACATTTGTCTTGTATTATTAAATTATATTAAACATGTACCAAGGAATGCTACAAACACTTGAAAGAATGTCTATCTTCTTCACAACTGAGTGATTTTGTAGTTAGTGTTAGTGAGAAGGAGAATATGATGATGAACAAAAGGAAGATGAAGAAATTGATAATGAAGTCATTCATTTTGATAATGTTGATGATGAAGAGGAACAAGGGTAGTAAACTACCAAGGAAGATGTACAACAAACTGAGGAGACCGACCTAGTGAAAATTGTTGTAGTGGTCATAGCCTCACTTCTTTATTCTCCAAGAAATGTTATCAAAACATCTAGCCTAGTGAAAGCTTCAATAGAATTGATTGTGGAAAACACCACTAGCACAAGCACTCAATCAATCTGTGCACCGATCTAACTCAACACCACATTAACTGAAGTAACAAGCACTTTATCTACCAAGCTGATAACACTTCCTTCTACATCAATTTTGGTAACTTCTACTATTGCTATTGTTTCTGCTTCAACAATAAGTATTGTATCTACTTTTTTGGCAAGCCCTACCATTTCTACCATTGTTTCTATTCCTAGCATGCAATTACCAAGTGCAAGGATAGTTGAGGCCAAGCCTCAATTGACCACAAGATTCTTGAGTAAAACAAAAGAGAAGGAAGAAGAAATAGATCTTGATGAGGATATTCTCATTCTTAATTGGGATATCTCCAATCTTAAAATGATCAGATGCAAACATTCAAAGAACTTCCTTAGAAGAAAGCAGAGTAGTAGAGGCTAAGAGAGGAAATAAATAAGGAATTATAGATAATAGAAGATGCCAAGAATATCATTGCAGAGGCTATAAGTATAGTGGTTGATACTTCTCAACCAAATTTCAATCGTTTAGTGGAGGTAGTCCAAAGATGCAATGAAGATCTAAATGGGCAAGAGAAATTGTTGCAAAGAGCTGAAAAAAAGTTTGAGATTAAAGTTTTGGAACTTATTGCTCAACAAATTGCCATCCATCAAGTAGAATTATCTACTATTTTAGGCTCACTAGAGACCTCCTAAAAAAATGTATTTTCTCTATTTGGTAAACTCTATGACATATCAATTTTTACTAAGGAAATAAAAGGTAAATTGTCAAAAATTGATGAGGATCTTAAGGAAAGTGCATAATATTTGCAACTTGAACCAAGTTCAAGCTCTACCCACTTCAACAAGATCATATTTCTAACTGATAAGTAGGAAAAATAGCTAAGAGAAGAGGTAAGAATAAGAGCTACATTGATAGATATTCAAAACATGACTCTCCCAAACATGGATGCATTGTTGAAACACATTACACATGCAAAAATGCTCATCCATGACAACAACTTCTCCATTGCACACCATATGATTGAGCTCTCAAAAGAAGTGTATATTACATTGTACACATGAAAGGTGTTGCAAGAGAATTGGGACAAGACTTTGGCACTCATCTCAAAGGTACATTAATATTTTTTGTCACATTTTAGCATTACAATATAGTACATATAGCATAAATCTTTGGCATTAATATAAAAAAGGGGAGAAGATTAGAGAAGATTGAACATTGAATATGTATATTATATAAAGGGGGAGAAGATTGAAGACTATAGATAAAATATATATATTAGATGTGAGAAGATGTAAAGTATACTATATATTATGTATGGGGGAGAATTATCATGTTATTCATGTATAGAAATACATCTCTTAGAAAACTAATTTTGAAAAATCTCAAAAAAAGTATACTCTATTGAGTTGAAGTCATAAGGTGATGGACAAAGGTGTTAATGAAATTTTTGAATTTAGTTTTGACTAATAAGTGTTTTTTGTCACTAATGCCAAAGGGGTAGAATGTTGAAATTACAGTCATGTTTGTTATTTGTGACATACACTTATTTAGATTATAAGCATCTACTGAGCACATTGTGTAGTTAACAGTGTTAACCAAGCATTTCAGTTGCTACCAGCTTCCTTTGATAGTTTTAGTTTTTACTAAGTATCTCAGTATAAACTAAGCTCTACATTTTCTATCAAGTTCCAATTACATCAGTAAGAATCCAGTGTTGATCAAGCCACTCAGTGTTATGCAAAGCTTCATAGTATTCATTGAGTCACCAGTGTAGACTAGGTTCAAGACTACATCTAAGTGATCAATATGGACCTAGCTTCTATGTCTACTAAGTGCATGATGATGTCAACCATTGATAGTGAATGTTGATTAATAGAACCTCACTGAGTTGGTCTTCATAACTTGAGTTCCTATAGTATGGGCCAACTTTATGCATTCTATGGAAACTTCTATTTTGGTTGACTGTGTAATTTGATTGGTATATACGTAATGCATTATATCACATCAAAAATGTAATATGGTATCAAAGCAATTTAATAAGCTAAAGAGAGTAGAAAATTCAAGTACAAGGCCATAAGTAGTATAAGGAGAAACAAAGAGTTATCTATCACAACAAGGTGATTTTACACTCAAAGGTATCTCATTCAGCAAACCAAGTTGTAGATCAAAGATCAAGTTTTTGTTTCATCCTAATAGGTGGACCAATCAAATCCTTTTCTCAAGGTAGACCTAATAGTCTTATGTAAATCTCTTCACCAAGTGCATACTTCATTGTATGTTTGTAAATCCTTTTGTAAGGTGGACCTTGCAGTCCTTATTGCTCCTAATAGGGTAGACCACCAGAAGTGATCATTGCAAGCCTTAATAGGCCAAATTTATATTGTAGTATTAAAGCTTGGGGGTATCATCCTCACCTCAATTTTACTTTCTATTTGGTGGGTTTTTGGGTCACCAAATTATGTGTTAATAGTGTTATGTATGCTTTCATGTTTTTAGTTTCTCATGCATGTAGCTAGATCAGAATACATGTAAAGGATTAATTGGAACTTAAGGATTAAATTTAATAAGTTACTGATTTGCCCCTCCCCTCTTAGTAACTTATCCTTTCATAATATTTCCATCAACTTCATGTGTATTTGTATTTATATAAGTTCCTTCCACATGTGCATTGAGCTATTGTTTTGCATGATGCTTAATGGAAGGAATCCTTTTGAACTCCTCTCTTGAAATGTTAATCTTAGGGACCAACTCCAAGGTTTTGAGTTATCTTGTGACCTACTAAAATTTTCTTAGTTGAAGATAAATGTGAATGTTCACAAGGAGTCCTTTGCTAGTTTGAATAATTTTGGATAAGATGTTGAATCTATTCACTACTTCAAAATAATAAATGCATGAAGGAACTATGTTTTTTGTATTTTTCTATTTTCCAATGAATGCAATCTAACAATGCAACTAATATGAATTCCTATTTTAGCAAGGGGTTAGTAAAGAAAATAATGAAGATAAGATGACTAGAATTTTAAGAAAATAAAATGAATGTAAAATCCTAATGGATGTAAGCTATGAAAATAACACATTTGTGAGTTAAGTCTTTGGAGAAATTGGTGGATAACCAATGAAAGTAGGAACAATGCTTCCTCAATTCCACTCATGCAATCATCCATGGAAATTCAGTAACTGTAAGATGTTACACTTTTCATTAGATTGTAAGGCCACGAAAAGTGCACTCATGCAAGAGAAAAAGCTATATAGGAATAATTTGATGATCTCTCCTCAAACTAGATACATCAGTGGAATTTGTAAAACTATAACAAACACTAGAATTAAAAGATCACACAACTAGAAGTAACACAATAAACTTTTGGCTTAATCACATTCCATGAACATACATTCACAAAAATATGACACACTTAGGCAAGAATCACTACACTTGAAATGCAAGTACCAAAAGCATATATAATTGCAAAGTAACGGTGGCCCTAATTACATACTACAATATTGTATTTATAAGAAATAACCTCCTCAAATTTTTTTGAGAGTGAGAGATATCTTAATGCAATCATATGCTTCTAATTGAATAAAACAAATTAATCATATATAAATTGGCTATATAATTTGTACTTAGTAGGATTCCATCCATTTTAATATTATTAATTGGATGCATGAGCCTTTACATGTCATAAAAAAAAAAAAAAAAAAAATTATGAGAGAATAAGAAGAAGAGAGCCTTTAGTGGATGTAGAAGTGTTTGTAAGAGTTAAATTGTTGTTAGAATGCATTTTTGATGCATGGAAAGCTCTAATACTAGAACTAGCAATTAACTATCAATGTACCTCTAGAAAAGTGCACCTTAGAAGAGGTGCATCTAGTGCACTAGCACACCTATAACTTCTTTAAAATATTTCCAAAATATTGTTGCAAAAAGTGCAGTAGCACACCTGGCACACCTATACAGTAATGCACCTCTAAGGTCAAAAAATGCAAAATTTCACTGAGTGTCAAAAATGAAATTTTGGCTTCTATGTTTTTTTCCCCTTTATACTAGAGCTATGTCTAGGAGATTTTCCTTGAATTTCTTAATTTTTTTAGTGACTTGCACTACATTTGGTAAATCTAAGGCATTGTACTTATCCTTCACTTTCTGTCAGTAGTTATCTACTTCTATATGGGTTTCTACAAAATCCCCAAGTTTTGTATCAATCTCTAATAAAGCTTCCTCTGTTCTAAATGCCTACCAAATATCATCATCATTATAAACCTCATCAAAAAATTTCCAAAATCTTTGAACTACTACCTCTACAGATATTAGTTTCTCTCATGCATCATCTTAAAAAATGTCTGGATATGCATCACTATAGTGTTTCTTAGCTTCCAAAATTTTCTCTTGGGCTTGGTCCTTGAGCCTGTGAATCTCCTTATGTAATGACTCCATTACTTTATTACTATCTTCTATCTTCTTAATATAATCATCTATTAAGTCTAGTTCCTCTACTATGTATACATCTATGAGCATCTAATACCTTTCTCCTTTGATCACTTGTAATACCTATAAATCCTTTCTCCAGGTATGCACCTCATCCATAAGACCAAAATCTTGATTCAAAATTGCTACCATTCTATCTACATTCTTCTACATAACATATACTAGCTTAAGATTCCCTTGGATGATTAGTACACTTTTCTCCTCAAAACATTCCTGCCATTGTTGACAGGCATTCAAAAATTGGACCAATTGCACTACTCCCTTATCTCTCCTTTGAACAATAGCTTTCAAAGTCTCCTCAAGGTTAGCGAGATTCAAAGGGCCAAATACTTCACTCAAATATCCTTTTAGGTTTTCATTCTATCAATTAGGTGTTATTAACTCTACCCCATCCTATTCCAAGCTTCTAAAAACCTCCTTCATCCATGTAGTGACCATTAGCTCTGTAGCTTCTAATTTTGACTTTTCAAGCATGACCTCTCATACCTAATAATCTCATGGAGTAAGTTCTTGAACATTTGACTATGGAGAATGAAGAGCTACATGAAAAAAAAGGTCCTAATTCAAATCACTCATAATGAAGGCTAATAGTCATGCATCCTTAGGAGGTGAATCAAGTTTCCTTAGTACACCTATTAACTCCATTATGTCCTCTTGTTTAGTAGTGAACTATTGCTTCTTGCTTCTAATTACTTATTTTTAGAGCCACCTCAGAATATGGTGCATTAGGGACTTTCCTTTTCAGGTTGAAGGAGTTTCTTTGACTATACCTTTGCCCTTATCTCTCCTTTGTAGGGTCTTTTCCCTTTGTCAATGTTTTTTGTTCATAGTCCCTATATCTGTGGAGCTTGTAGTTCACACATCTATGTCTTGGGAAGTTTGCTAAGGTTGTTCATCTATTTGTCCCTCTTCCAACACTTCATCAATGGATACTTTTTGTGGCTCTTCTTTACATTCTTCCTAGACCTATTCAATTTTTTTTCCTAGAGGAAGAGGGTAGCATATACCTTGTCAACACAAAATGTGACTTGCAACTAGGATGTGGGAACCATTTCGTGTCCTTGTGAATTAGGGGGCATCCGAGTCTAATCATCTTGTTGAGGCTGATTGGTTGGTATATCTCTAATATTATCCCCAACCAACTTAGTGCCCATGGGCATAAAGTCAAATTTTCACATCTAAAAGGCATTAGTGCCCTATACATACTATTCATCTATCCATTGTTGCATCTCATCCTCTGAGGTAGTGGTTTGCAGAGGTTCATCTAGGATAGATGGAGGTGTAACCATTGAGCTTCTCCTTCATTCTTGTTTTTTTGCTCTCGCTAGCTAGGTCCTCTAACTCAATGGTAAATTATCTCCTTTATCCTCATCACCTTCTTCTTCTTCTTCTTTCAGGATTGGTTCAAGTATGGATGGAAATGGGATCACTTCCTTGATTACCTTTTGTCTCCTTTTCACTGGAGTCTTAATCTTTCTTTTTTTTAATGTTGAGGGGGAGGCTTGTTCTACTTGTTGAGGAGGGGAAACCTCTTGAACCTCTATTTTTATTTCTATTTGGCTTGGCACACTAGGTGGCACTTGAGGATCAACCTGGGCTTGTGTAGCTTTAATATTCTCCAGCCCTTGTATGTTTTCTTCCCCCTACTATGGAGGTGCCAAGATTTCTCCTTCTTTAGGTTTAACTCTTTGAGGAGAACTTATTTTCCTCTTGCCCCAACCTCTACCCTTCTGAGCTTGATAATAACCAACTAGTCTTAAAATTTGGTGCACTATTTATGGCCTTACTAGTGATTGAGTTGAAAAGGTATGGATGATGACCTTTTTCCCTCTACCTTTGGCTAGATGGGCTTGTGCCTGAAAGATCACCATTTTTGTAATTAGATCAAGTTTGAATGGTTTCTTGATCCAATCCTACATCATTTTAATGGCATTCCTTGCCCTATGGTTGATATCAGAATTCTCTTCTATTTTAACCTTAGCATTCATAATGGGCCTTTCGCTAATCTTATCCCTATTGAAAAATAGATCAAGTAACTCCTATGTGTCTTGGTGCAATAACTTCAACAAAATCTTTATTTTCAAGGCCTTTTATGCTAGATACAAAGTCATCCTACAATAATCCCTTATTTGGATATCATAGTCATTTCTCCCATTCATCCAATGATCTTTGATGGTTTCTTCATGTTGAAATGTTTTACTTGCCAACTATTGTACTCTCCCAATATTATGAAAGCATGGACACAGGGAATTGTACTCTTCCAAGGGATATTGATCCCATTCACACTCAAAATAAGAGCTACCTTGGTATTGATCCACCTAGAAAGGTCCTATCATTATAGGCCACCTACAACATGTTTTATGCTACTTTCTAACTTTGTCATATACATACAAGAGTTGTTAGGAGATCTCCAAGAGAAAAAGTCTATCACTAGGATACCTCAGGATCTTCTTAGGGTTAATTGTAGTACCCACTACCCTTAGATATGTAAATGTCCTTAACTAAATATAATAAGTCTCAACCAATAATAACTATACCACTACATCATTTGATAATCTCTTTTCATAATCTCCTTTTAAGAATTGGATTATAGAGAAAATGAAGGCATCATTTACAATTCTATATTCCTTCCTTTGCTCTAAAAGTCTTTTGTTCATCGACTGAGGGTGCATAATATAATGCCATGCATTGTCATCCTACTCAATGCCCTTCTTATAGAGCCCTAGATAATCTATTACTCTCAAAGCTAGTAGGTATACCAAATATGAAGTCATATAAAATTTCCTTTTGTTCTTAGCTACCACTACCTACTTACACAAATTTTCACTAAGAGTGGAAGCACAATCTAGTGGCATCTCTGCTTTCTTTATTGCTTCAATAAAGTGCACCATCAAGATGTTTAGGTGTCCAACTATTGGTAGACCCATAACTCTACTCAAAAATATGATCACGTATCCAATTTCTTCTTTCATGTGCCCTTTGGTCATGTCCACTTTTTTGGTTTTATTTCCCAAATTAGTCTTCTCAATGAGGTATGATGATTGAACAATTTTAGAAGCCTCTTCAATGTGTTCCCAATGCCACCTTTTTTCTTGTTCATAAGAAAGCTTAATGAATTGACCTTCTCATGGGAGGTGGAACACTTTCTTAGTGTTTTTTGGTTAGAGATTTAGAACTATCTCCCTTGCTATGATTTTTACAACCCTCTCCTCAAGGACAAAGTGTTTTGCAAGTGTTATAATAAGTTTTGAAGATTGAACTAACACTAGGTGTTAAGCTACATCGATAAGTCTTGATTAGATGAGTGTGGAGATCATTTGGGACCTCTTAGTTAGTTTGTTCTAAATCTTTAGAAATTTTTCCAAATCAGTATGTCCCAAATTAGTATCTTTGATTTTAAGGTTGTCATCTTGAAAGCATGATTTTTGTTGGAATGCCCTAGAACTTATACACTACTAGTTTTGATGCCATTTTCTTGCCAAGGGAAGATGAGGAAGATGCTATTATATCTAAAAAAGAAGACGTCCATTAGTCTAGAATTGAAGAAAATATGATCAATACAAATTTTGATAATGGTACAAACAAGATTCAAAACCTAATTACCACAAGACATTAAAAAACCTAAAAATACACCAATATAGAAAATTTGGTGCACCTGGTAGGTGCACCAAGTGTGCTCATTTTGTGAGAAAAGGTCTTATGTGCTTCAATTTGTTGAAAACAATACATGAAATAAGGGAGCATAAGGACACCTAGGAAGCTAGAATAATGCACACCTATTTTTTGTGTTTGGTTAAGTTTGTAAGGTTTTTCAAAAGAAGTTTGGGTGCACATCAGCACATCTAGGAAGCTGCACTGATGCACACCCAAACTTTGGGTTATTTTATAACTTGTTTATGTTTTTATTTGTATTTTGGGAAGTGCTTAAATAAGTGCACATTAGTGTACCTACTTCATTTTTTATCTTTGTTTACAGGAGATGGAGAAGTATGGAAGATGCACCTAGATTAGTGTGCAACTATCGCTAAAGTCTTGGTGGACCATAGAGGAATAAGAATGAAGACAAGGTAAGAATGAGGAAAGGGAGAGGGTTTTTATAGCTCCTTAGGTTTCTTAGGTGTCACAGGGGTCCTTAGCTATGAAGTTGTACAACTACGGTAATTTACACAAAAACTCTTCCTCCCATACTAATGTGCACATTAGTGCACCTAGCTAGGTGGACTCACGTGCCTTTTATTTTTACCAAAAAGGCTTATGCACTCTCTTTTGGAATCTAGATCCTTGAACCAGGACCTGAGCATGAACCAAAACTCTAGGGAAAATCCTAAAGGACTAGAACCCTAGACAAGGGTTTTGATTAACTAAAAAATAAAGTAGGGGGTCCCCATTTCTAATTTTAAAATGGGGCTTGCATTGTTGAACCACAAAAAATAGTCCCAAAAAAAGGAAGAAATGATAAAGGCATTTCTTCATTAGAAAACATTCCTCTAATATGTATCCAACACCAACTTAGTCCTGAACATTCCTAGTGTATTTTGAGTTCTTTGTAGTCAAAAATCTCAAAATCTCAAGCTCAAAGTTTAGTGTATGCTGTGTGTATTCATTTTCATCAATATCTCAAAATTCATTCTACCAAAAATTTTCCAACAACTTGGAAACAATCTTCTACCCCATCTAGCTCATTCGTTAAGAATCTCCATGAGAGTTGTTTGTCGATCCTTTATCTAACCAGATGAGATAATCAAGTTGACGGCTCTTGGTGGGTTGTCACCTTTTTATTTGAATTTGAAGGTAATCCTTTGATTACTTGGTTTATGTAGTTCATAATGTCACCATTTGATTCCTTGATGAAGCAATAATTTGGATAGGTTATTTAGATTGCATATCTAGACAATCAAACTACCTTTCATACCTTTTAGAATCCTTAATTCTTAACATCATTCTTTCTTTTATATTTTCCTTATGTATCTTGACCACACTTAGGCTATGTGGCCAATACTTTGGTGTCATTTATTTGATTCAATCTTTTTCAAACATTCCTTGCATTCCTCTTTTAAGAACTTAAAAAAATCTCACACTGAACAATGGTCTTAGTAATTCCTTCAAGAAGACCCTTCTATTTGAATAGATAGCATTTGGATTGTCCCTTGCTATCTTCAAACTCAATTCAAAAACACCTAATTCAATTGATCTTTAAATTTGCAAAGTGTTAAGAACTTGTTGATCTAAAATCTTGAATTGAAGACTGAAAGTCTCCTGGTACTGTAAGTAACATCCATTCCTCAGTTTGTATAAGACAAAAAATCATCGAAATGTTTTGACAAGGAAATACCTCTTCCTAAAATCAAAACCAAAAATATTAGTTAGTAAGATATGTCAAGATAAAATCTTGAGTGCACCTACCCACTAGACTAACAAAACTTTGAAAGCAAACAAGCAACTAAAAGAAAATGCACAATTGAAAAGCAAACACACTTGCAGGAATGAAACACACTTGTATGAATAAAATCTATCTATTTTTTTTCTCTATACTTTAAGGTAATGTTTTAGAAATTTCTTATTGATTGGAAATGGAACCTATTCCCCCTATAAAGAACTCAACCTAAAAGTATTTTCTCTAAGAATTTCTACAATCTGATAGAGGCGAATCCACAAGTGTTGAAACTTACTGTGGCTTCTCGGCTTTTCTTTTCCCTTATCCCAACGTAGGAAAAGGTAAAAATTTCTAAAGGATTTTATCATGGCCCTCTTATCAAACCACATCTTGATGATATCTTGATGTTTAGCCATGTACTCCAACGCATTTGTCTATTTCTCATCCATCTCTAAAAGATTCATCAATTTGATTTATACTCTATCAATATCTTTAGCATATGCACTCATGAACTTCAAAATATAAATCTTGAGATTAAGTGGGAATAATAGTTCTTTTCTATAAATAAGAAAATATGGAGATGTCCCTAAAGCATTCATGACCCTTACTCAATCTTTCCATATAGCATATTTGAGTTGTGTATACCAATCTTTAGGGTTCTCCTTTAACAAATGTTTTATTACTGTGATCAAATTCTTTTTTGTAAAGTCAACTACCCCATTTCCTCGTGGGTAATAATTTCAAGAGAACTTGATAATAACCTAATTTCCAAATGCCTATCAAGTTAAGAATATTGATATGAAAGATTATCTATTATCACACACTAGGGAAAATGGAATCCTGAATCTAGTAACAATATGTTCTTCCAAGAAGTTTGTTAAAACCTTAGCAGTGCAATTTCTAAAAGCCTTTACTTCTATTCATCACATAAAATAATCAATAGCTATAAGAAAAAAGGTGCATCCAATTGACGGTGGTGGATTGACTGGACCAATGAAATCTAGCCCCCATTTTGTGAAGGGGTGTACCTCAAACACTAGTTGTAATGGCATCATAGGATGTCTTTCTCTATTAGCACTAGTCTAGCAAATATGACAAGTGCGTACATGCTCAAAAGTGTCTTTGAATGTTGTGGGCCAAAAATAACCCAATCTTAAAATCATATCAATAGTTTCTTCTATTGAACCATACCCTATACCACACTTATCATGAAATTATTCTAGATTTTCTTTTACTTCTTCACATCCCAATCATTTGAGGTAGATTCCTTCATAGTTCCATTTATATAACTTTCTATCATGTAGCATATAGGATTCACACTTCATTTTGAGTCCCCTATGCTGTGAACTATTCATCCAACTGGGATATTAATTTTGTAGAAGATAGTAAAAAATATATTGGTACTAGACATTTGTTATTACACCTTGGTTAATATCAACTTGAGATACTATCATCCTTTTCTGATCTTCTGTATCTATTTCACTATCAAATCTAAATTTATTTTCATCCCCAACCTGCTTGTCAACTATCATTTTTTATAATCCTTGACCTCTAACTAACCTCATTGGTTAGATCTCTAGATTAAACTCCTAAAGTATCACCATCTATTTCCCTTATCTTTCACCAAGTTCATTTTGCATTAATAATGTCTTGACCACTAGATGAGGTAAAATTGCATATACCTTGCTTCTTAGTATGTAATTGTAGAATTTATTTACCAATTTGATTAAATAAAATGACTATTTTTTGAGATTGGAATAATTCAACTTGGCATTTTTCAAAGGGAAACTCATAAAAGTGATAATTCTGTCATCTTCCTTTTCCTTCATCTATGTAAGGATCCCAGTGCACAAATGTTCTAAAGAAAAAGAGTATATTTTGAAAGGTATTCTATAATCAAGATTTACAAGTACTGGGGCCATAGAAATAGCCACTTTGATATCCACAAATGATTTCTTAATCTCTAGAACCCATTCTATTTTAGCTCCCTTTTTGAGAAAATCATTAAGGGGACAAACTATCTCTATAAATCCACTTATAAATTTTCACACAAAATTTATCTTCCCAAAGAAAGATTTGAGTTCTTTCTAATTGTGAGGAGGTGATAACTTCAAAATAGCCTTGATTTTATCAAGATCAATGGATATTCTAGCTTCATAGATGACATGACCTAGGAGCTTTCCCCTAGTGACCCCAAACGACCATTTCTTGGGATTAAGAGATATGTCGTACTTATGACATCTATTGAATAACTATCTTAGATCAATAATGTGGATCCTTCAATCCTTTGAAAAGATAGTTAAGTCATCCATATAGATAACTATACACTTGTTTATTAACCCCTTAAAAGCTTCATCCATGGCTCGCTAAAATGTAGCCCCTACATTAATTAGTCCAAAAGGCACTCTTCTATTGGAAAATGTATCCCATTTTGTTGTAAAGGTTTTCTTTAGCCTATCTTATTCATCAATCATTAATTTATTATATCTAAAATATCCATCCAAGAAAGACATAATCTTTGAACCATTTACAATTTTCAAAACCTCATCTAGTGAGGGTAAAGAGTAATTGTCCTTATGAGATGCAAGGTTCAAGTTAAAAAAATACATGCAAAGATGAATCTCTATAGTCCTTTTTTGTACTAGAACCAAATTAGCCACTTGTGTAGAATTTTGAATGGGAAAGATGATCTTGGCATCAAGTAGCTTCTTAACTTCTTTCATTATCAATGTTCAGTGATAGGATTAATAGGTCTTTGTCTTTGCTAGAAAGGTTTGACATCTAGTTTCAATAGGATGTCATGCATAATAATCTCTGGATCATATGTCTTTAGCTATTTTTACCTCCAAGAAATAACATCCTGATACTCAATGAGTAATCTAAGCATGCCTTCCCTATCTTGTGCATTGCACACCTTTCCTATCCTTACTATTCTAGAATCTTCATCAATACCTAAGTTGAATGAGTCACATTCCTCAATCCCCTTTTCTTGGGTCATTCTTCTATTAAGTGTTGACTCATCATGATAAAAAATGCATTCTAATTTGACCAATCCCTTAGGAATAATATTGGTTTTTAGATTTAGGATCCCATCTTCATCTTCATGTTCATCATTCTTAGGTTTATCATCTGAAGTGTCATCAATTTCTTTCCCTTTGAAGTTGCCACTAGACCTAATAAATTTGAGTATATGTTGATCACCTTGAAAGACTTGAAATTTTGATTTTTTAGAACAGATGGAGCAGCAACCAATTCTACTAAAAATCATTTCATTTTGTTCTTTTGAATGGTTGTAATGCACTAGCTAAAATAGCAAGAGCATCTGCTACCATGTTTATCCTTCTTGGAAAAGATCTTATGTTCAAAGCTTCCTAATCATCCATCAAATCCCATACTCTTTTTCTATAAGCCAACAATCTCCTATCATTGCAAGAGTATACTAATTTTACTTTTCGTATAACTAGCTAAGAATCTCCTTTGACTATGAGAGCTCTGAATCATTTCTCTATTGCAAAAAGAAGTCCTTAGATCAATGCTTCATATTCTATAGTATTATTAGTGCATTTGAATTGTAATCGATATGTTGCATAGAAATACTTACCTTTTGGTTTGGTCAACTCAATACATGTGTCATCTCCTAATTTGTACTTTGAACCATCAAAGTGGAGTGTCCAAATTGGATTTTCCTTGGGTTTCCTAATCTCACACTTAATTTTCCTTAGCTTCTCTTTCACTTGGGTCTAGAAGGATTTTTTCTTGGGGACCCATTACAAATTTTCATGGGGTGGACCTGATGATTCTCCTTTATTACTTTTTGATAGAGGGAGTGTATGGTTGTCTTGTTTATCCTAAATCTCCCCTGTCAATTATTTGATTTCATCAACTTTAGGTTCAATATGGATGACAACTAAAGTCCACCCTTGACCTTTTATGTATTCTCTTCTTCTCTAAAGTTTGATCATCCCTAGGGGAGGAGAAGACAAACATCTACCATCAAAAGAGGTATAACTATATGAAAGATTTAGATCTTCAATTTCCTCTTCAACCTTTTCCATAGATTCAAATATGTTTATCAGGCTTTGAATTTTTATAGGTTCTCCCCTTGGGATGTTACCACCTTTTATTTCCATCATTTGTGTTATCAATTGCTTCTCGGCATGATGAGCATCTGGACTCTAAACAGCTAACTTTATGTAATCAAAAAAATCCTAGGAGAAGTAGGACACTTGGGTCAACTACTTATCTAAACACTATAAATTAGCTATCATGTTTTCTATGAATTGTATAATCATCTCACCATTTAGGATTGGAATATCAAGTTTTCTACCTCAATCATTTGATTTTTTGGTTTAGATTATATCAAATGACATCACTTTGTAAGAGCCTAGATCTGATTATAAGAATGCTATCTCATTGATTTTAATTTTGGCTCTACATCAATCATGATTTTAATTATTCAACCCTTTCCATGGTAACCATAACAGAGTGAAATCCATAAAAAACCATCCTCTTAGCAATTTCAACCATTCTCTACTTAGAAGTAATCCATACGTCTCTGAAATATCAACACATGTATATTGATGACATCTTGAATTTGAGGGTCGATTGTCAACAATATCCAACCATCTTTCAATAAGCCAATAACTTTCACCTCTATTTTATCCAACTGTATCACTATTCTGTTGGAAGATTGAGGGCTAACTCCTAACATTTTCACTATGGCTAGTGGTATGACATTACATGAGGCTCTTGAATCAATTAGGAAATTATGAAGATTCTTGTCATATATCCTAATACTAAGCAAAAATGGGGCACCTCAACCTTGTATTTAAACATAGTTGGTATTGTCTCTAAAGCATTAACCTGTTGAGATACTATCTTTTGAGGGATAGTATTTTATTGTGGGATGCTTTTGTATGATCGAGAGTCTTCATTAATGCTTCTCATTATTGGGGATAGTTTTACAACATATCAAACATAGACATGTTGGCCTTTGTTGGTTTTAAATCTTCTATAGCATTATATTTTTTAGTAGAGCAAGTGGGATTTTACAATATTGTTGGTACATTCCCTTGGTTTTTATTTTTTTATCCTCCATATGGTGGCCTAATTCTAGTACTAGATTTTTGCTCACTCTCAGATCTAGAGGATTTGGTTGTAGTGCTGGAGGAATTCCATTTATCATAGGTTCTTTCCTACTTCTTAGATTGTATGTATTTTGATTGTCATTATGAAAAGAAATCATCTCTTCAAGCTAAAAGTTAGGTTCCTAAATAAATGGGAATGAGAATTCTTTGTTGGCTAGTTGTTCTACCCATACATTCTATGTAGAATAATAAGAATCTAATAGCATAGCATTAAATTACATAGGAGGATCATTGTCATTTACTTGTGAATTTTGAGTCATTTCTTGATTTCCATTGTAGTATGAACCATCATTTTTAGATATATTTTGACCATAGTCATACTGATTGATATATGTATACTAATCATTATTGTTGTTATTTTCTACAAGAATGCTTCCATTAATCAAACAAGTGTTCCAATATCAGTTCTATCTTTGGAATCTAATATTATGATTAGGAGGGTTGAAGTTGTTCCCTCCATTATTATTTTCTACATTGTTGTTCCCACTATTGTTTTTTCCATTGAAATTCCTATTATAATTTTGGCCATAATTGTTTTTTGTAACGACCAGTGTTGTTTCTTTGAAAATTGTTATTTTTTCATTGTGACAACCTTAGATGAGTGAGCTCATTACTAATCTATGGCATAGTCTTTTTCATTTGACCAAATTTGGAAATAAAGCTATTGTCTACTTCTATATAAATTGTTGCCTTTTTCTCAAAGAAAGTAGCTTTTAGAGGTTCAGACCTTGGATATGCTATAGCGAGGTTTTACAGAGTGGGTGCCTACTATAATGGAACTAGATTCAAAGGTATGAACTAGCTAGGGACTATGGGTGCTCCAATAGGGTATGTTGGCATTGTTGTGATAGTTTAAGCTCGAAGCATCAATCCTCCTCCATTAGGATTAGCTTATTTAGTGAAGGTAATTTCTTGCATGAAAACTTAATTCAATTTATCAATATTTGTTGTAGGAAGTCTTCTCAGAAAGATGGCAATAACATGGTCCATAGCATTTAGATAAATCTAAATAGTAGCTTTAACTAGTATGGTGTATGGAATTTTGAGCTTGTGATATGCCATATGGAAGTGATGGTTGAAGTGCAAAATTGTCTCAACTGGGTCCCTTTTGATTGATATGAATTGTTGATGTATCATAGCTAGGTTGATGAAAAATTTGAATTGTTCCAAGAACAATCTTTCAAAAGTATTCCAGTCTCCAATACACCACAATGGAAAATTAATGTACCAATTAAAGACAACTTCCCTAAAGAGTAGGGGGAATAAATGAAGAACCAAATTCTGATTAGTAATCTTTTTTTGGTTGCAAATTTCTTTGAATACTTTGATGTGATCTTTAGTAGGTCATGTCTCTACATAAATGAACCTTGTGAAAAACTTCTTAGGATTATTAGGAAGGTCGTTGAGTACATCTTTTAAGTTGATCAGTGAGTCTACAACATTTACAAAAATGCCATTGGAGGATTTGGTGGACCTAAGGGTGGTTGTTGTGGAGGTGGAATTGTTGGAATATTTGGTGGTCTACCAGGTGGTTGTTATGGAGGTGGAGATGAAGAATCTGATGAAATGTTGAATGGAATTCATTGAATTTGAGGTATTCCTTTGTCACTATGGGGCTTGCAAAAATGGCTTAGCTCAAGAAACTTGTATGCACTTGGTGAAGATCTTAAAGGTCACTAAAATGGGGATTCTAGACCAAAATCCTCCAGTTTGCATTATTTCTATAAAAAGCGCACCTCTACAAAAGTGCACTTTCTCATAAAATAAGGAACACCTTAGGATTTAGCACACTAGTGCACCAACATAGTAGGTACAATAGTACACCTAACATACTTAGTGCACCTATGTAGCAGTGCACCTAAATTTCTCAAAACTTAGAAAAAAATTTGAACTTGTGAAAAGTGCATAATTTTGAAGTTTTGGAAAAAAAAATTCTTCTATTTTGAAAGTTAATGGGCCCTCCTTAGATAGTGCTACTTTTTTTTAGCTATCTTTTTTCACAATGCTTAATGCTAGGAATCCTTTCAAACTCCTCTTTTGAAAAGTCAATCTTGGGGACCAACTCCAAGGTTCTTGGTGATTTTGTGACCTACTAAAACCTACTCAATTGAAGATAAATGTGAATGTTCATGAGGAGGCCTTTGTTAGTTTGGATAACTTTGGATATGATGTAGAAGCATCCTAGGTTGCCTTGTTATCCTACTCATTTTTGTTCATTCTACATGTGGATGTCGAGTTACTATAGCTCTAGTTGGTGTCGAGTTACTGCATCACATAGTTGGTGCTAAGTTACTATAGCACTTAGTTTGTGTCAAGTTACTATAGAAATCTAGTGTTGATTGAGTGTTCCTTCATGTGCCAAGTTACCCAGTGTATGCTAAGTGACTTTCCATGTGCCGAGTTATCTAGTGAATGCTGAGTGACCCTTCATGGTTGAATTTTCCTATTTGTGTCGAGTATTAGTATTTGGACATGATTTCTATGAGCCAGCTTGCAAGATTTATTTTGATCATGCTATTTATGTTACGGTCTTTTCTTGGGATGTGTCCAAACCATTGTTGGGTCAGCCTTCCTCTTACATAATGTCCTAGAATGATCTATGAGCCATTTTGGCAAGTATACATAGAGTGTTTAGGCTTAGAGTTAGGCAATTTTTGGAAAGAGGATGACAGAGCAGAACTACAAAGTGTGCATTTATTGTCGGATCTTTGTATGTGAATGTATTTGTATTTGTCCATAACCCAGAAGGCCTTATAGTTGGGCATATATGAAGATATTTTGATGAATCAATAAATTTATTTCACTCTTCTTCCTTTTTTGGTTGTTGTTCTTTGTGTTTGCTTTCATTGTGTTAACTCTTATAGGATGTTTTAGATAGTTGGGTGAGCCTTTGGCCCTAGTTACTTACCCATTCCCTATGTTAGTTGGTATCAAAGCATGAGGTTCATCCTTGTGGAGATTCAATCATGTAGAACCCTAATTTGGGTTTGGTTGTAGGGTGGAAGATCTATAGATTTGACCTATAACTTGTAAATAGTTACGATCTTGTAGGAACCTTATTTGTAAAGATGGTTCGTAGTAGAGGAAATGTTGATAATTCCATATTGGATTAGTTGAGACAAATTGTAGCTAGATTATATGTTGTAGAGATAGCCCAAAGGAGAGGAGCACATCTTGATGATGTAAGTGATGATGAAGCAACAACATCGAGCCATAATCTAGAACCTAAAGAAGGTCAAGATGAGGTAAGATTGTTGTAAGCATTGTCTAGGTAAAATTCAAAGTCTATTGTAGAAGTTGTTCCTTATGATAGAAATTTTGATACCAATACTATGTTTGATTGGATCTTAGATATGGAGAAGTTCTTTTTGTATGAAAATGCTCATGATAATAGAAAGTTAAAGATTGTAGTCACTAGGTTGAAAGGTCATGCATCACTATGGTGAGAACATTTGCAAATTGATAGACAAAGAAGAGGACAAGAGAAGATCAAAACTTGGCCAAAGATGGTGAACAAGTATTACCAAGTTAGCTTGTTGAGAAAGATGCAAAATTTGAAACAAAAGGGCATGACTATGAAAGGGTATACCATAGAATTCTATAGATTGGAGATCAGATCTAGACATGTGGATGATGATGTTGAGAAAATTGCAAGGTGCATAAATGGATTGAGATCTAGAATTCAGGATGAAATAAATTTTGTGAAGTTGGAATGTTTTGAGGAAGCATATCAATATGCCTTAAAAGTTGAGGAGATCTTAGCAAAGAAGCATGAAAAAGAAAAAGAGGTAGAGGTGGTAGATTACAGAGAGGCAGAGGTAGATCTTATGTTGAAGGTGGTAGATCTGATAATTTTGTGCAGGATAATGACAAATTTAAATGGAAAAATGATTAAAAAGGAAAGATGGATTGGAAAAGTGGTAGTTCTTATTGAGGAGGTACTAATTCTTACCAAGGAAGAGGTAATTCTTATTCCAGAGGTAAATTTCATGGTAAATTTTTTAGATGTGCTAAAGAGGGACATAGATCTTTTGAATGTAGACCCTCTAAAAGTGGGAAGGTAACAAAAATGTTGTGATTCAAGGAGATGATGAGGGTTCACCAAGTGGACCTAAGGCTAGAGAAAATTTGATGGTGAGAAGAACCTTATGTAATAAGGGAAGTCACAAGGAACTTTTTCTAAGGAGAAGTCTTTTCAAGACAAGATGTAAGATGGCTAAAAAATGCTACAAAGTGATCATTGATAGTGGAAGTTCAACAAATTTGGCATCAAAAGAGTTCATTACAAAGTTGTAATTGAAAAGGCTGAAGCATCCTAAAGCCTATCATGTTTCATGGATCAATGATGAGAATAAGATATTGGTAAGTGAGAAATGCCTTGTGAAGTTTAAGATTGGGCATTACTTTGATGAAGTTTTGTGTGATATTATGTCTATGGATTGTTGTCATATTCTATTGGTTAGACCTTCGCAATATGATAGATATGCTATGCATGATGGAAGATTGAATCAATATACTCTTTTAGTGAATGGGAAGAAACAAATATTGCTACCTTTAATTCAACATCCAAATTAGGTTAATTGTACTACTATAAAAATTTGCATGGTTAATGGGAAACAATTTGAAAAGGAAATGAAAAAGAATCAAGTCTATTTTGCTATAACTCCAAAGAAACCAAGTTGTGTCAATAGTAGCTGAGTGCCAAAAAAAATGCTAACCAAGTACCAATCAGTATCAGAAGAAATTGCTAAAATGTTGATTGAGTATAAAGAAATTATTGTAGAAGATATAACTGATGGTTTACCTCCCAATAAGAAGCATAAGTCATTGTATGGATCTGATCCCTAGAGCCAATTTGCCAAACAAAGCACCATATAGATTGACACCTACAGAGAATGAAGAATTTAATAGACAAGTGCATGAGTTGTTGTAGAAAGGTTTGATTAGAGAAAGCTTGAGTCCATGTGTTGTACCTAGTGTATTAGCACATAAAAAGAATGGAGAATGTGTACTGATTCTATTCCTATTAACAAGATAATAGTGAAATATAGGTTTTCTATGCCAAGGATGGATGACATAATGGATTATTTGAGTGAAGCAAATTATTTTACCAAGATTAATTTGAAAAATGGCTATCATCAAATCATAATCAGAGAAGGTGATGAATGGAAGACTGCTTTCAAGACAAAAGATGGTTTGTATGAATGGTTGGTTATGCCTTTTGGTTTGACTTATGCAATTAGTACTTTCATGAGGCTAATGAATGAAGTTTTAAAAAGAATTTTGGGTAAGTTTGTGATTGTTTATTTGGATGATATTCTGATATTTAGTAAGACTAAGGAAGAACATCTTGAGCATATTAGACAAGTATTGCAAAGGTTGAAAGAGGAAAATTTGTTGATTAATTTGAAAAAGTGTTCTTTTATGCAAGAGGATATTGTGTATTTGTGATTTGTGATTTGTGATTTTGGCTGATGGATTGAAGATGGATCTTGAGAAGGTTAAAGTAATTTTGGAATGAACTACACCTAAGAATGTGGGTGAGGTAAGATCATTTCATAGTTTGGCTAGTTTTTATAGAATGTTCATAAAGAATTTTAGTGTTGTTTATAATGCTATGACTAAAAAAATGAGGGGAGATAAAAATGATTCAAGTGGGCACATGGATATAATAAGAGATTTGAGACTTTGAAACAAAAGGTTACTAAATTTCCTATATTGGCTTTGCTTGATTTCAACAAAGTATTTAAAGTTGAATGTGATGCAAGTGGAAATACACTAGGAGCTATATTAAGTCAAGAAGGTAAACCCATTACTTTCTTTAGTGAAAAGTTGAATGATGTCAAAAGGAAGTATTCTATGTATGATCAAGAATTTTATGCTATTATTCAACCATTGAAGAAGTGGAGACATTATTTGATTCCTAAGGAGTTTTGTTGTATACTAATTGTAAAGCTTTACAATACTTGGGAAGTCAACATAAATTAAATCAAAGACATATGAAGTAGGTTGAGTACTTTTAGAGTTTTAGATTTTTTATCAAGCATAAAAGTGGAGTTACTAATAGAGTTGTTGATGGATTAAGTAGAAGACGTTCTTTGTTGACTAAAATAAAGGTTGAAGTTCTTGGTTTTGATCAAATAAAAGATTTGTATGATGCTGATCCTAATTTTTTTGAGGTTTAGAGAGAGTGTAGAGCATCAAATCTAATAGATCACATAAGCAGGTATGATGTGTATTTGATTCAAGAAGGTATGTTTTTCTAAGGCATTCAGTTGTGTATTCCTAGAAGTTCTATGATGTTGAATCTGATTAAGGAAAAGCATGGTGGTGGATTGGCTAGACATTTTGAAATTGATAAGACATGGAATTTGTTGAAAGAGAAGTATTATTGGCCATAGATGTATAAGGATGTTCAAAAATTTGTAAAGAGTTGTGAAGCTTTTCAAATTGCGAAAGGAGTAAGTCAAAATGCTAGTTTGTATAAACCTATTATTGTTCCTAAGAAACCTTGAAGTGACATTACTATGGATTTTGTTCTTAGATTACCTAAGATAGTGAAGGGGTAAATTCCATATTTGTTGTAATGGACAAATTTTCTAAGATGGATCATTTCATACCATGTAAGAAGACATTAGATGTTGAGCATAGATTACCAAGAAGTATTATTTCCGATAGAGATAGTAAGTTTTTTGGTTATTTTTGGAAGACTTTGTGGAAGAAGATGGGTACTGAGTTGAAGTTTAGTTCTACATTCAATCCACTGATAGATGGATAGATAGAGGTTGTGAATAGAAGCTTGGATAATTTGCTGAGATGTTTAGTTGGAGATAAGCCAAGTAATTTGAAAGTAGTGTTGACACAAGCCAAGTTTTCATATAACAATTCTATGAATAGGAGTACAGGGAAAACACCTTTTGAGATTTCTACTAGAATATTGCCTAGAGGTATATTAGATTTGAGAGATGTTGCTAGTGAAGAAAAGATAAGTGTTGCAAGAGAAGAATTTACCAATTTTATGGAGTCTTTGCATAAGAAAGTGAAGTTGAGGTTGGAACAAAGTAACTAGAAGTATAAGAGAAATGTTGATAAGTCTAGAAGACATCATGATTTTGAAGTTGGTGATGAGATGATGGTTTATTTAAAGAAAGAAATATTTCTTGTTGGAACATATAGTAAGCTAAAGATGAATAAATTTGGATCTTATAAGATCTTTAAAAAGTTTGATAGTGGTAATGCTTATGAAGTTGAGTTACCTAATGACATGGATATATCTCCCATATTCAAAATTTTTTATTTTTATAAGTATCACGAGTTAGATGATGACATTGTTGTATTAGAAAATTATCCTAAGTAGATTCAAGAAGTTGAATAGATATTGGATTAGAGAGTTGGCAAGAGCACAAGAGGAAAAGATTACTATGAATATTTGGTAAAGTGAAAGAATAGGCCTATTGAAGATGCTTTATGGATTCTCAATCTAAGTTGGATTCAACTCAGATTGTGACATCTCAACGATTTAGGAAAATCATTTCTTTCAACACTTGTTGTCTGCCGTATGAGCATCCTAGGTTGCCTTATTGTCCTACTCATTTTTGTTTAGTCTACATGTGGATGTCAAGTTACTATAGCTCTAGTTGGTCCCAAGTTATTGTAGCACTTAGTTGGTGTTAAGTTACTATACCACTTAGTTGGTGTCAAGTTATTGTAGCACTTAGTTGGTGTTAAGTTACTATACCACTTAGTTGGTGTCAAGTTATTGTAGTACTTAGTTGGTGCTAAGTTACTATAACAATCTAGTGTTGATCAAGTGTTCCTTCATGTTCCAAGTTACTTAGTGTATGCCGAGTGACCCTTCATGTGCTAAGTTTTCTTGTTTGTGCTGACTATCAGCATTTTGACATGATATCTGCAAGCCAACTTGAAAGATTTATTTTAATTGTGATATTTATGTTAAGATCTTTTCTTGGAATGTGTCTAGACTATTGTTGGGTTGGCCTTCCTCTTATGTAATGTTTTAGAATGATCTGTAAGCCATTTTGGCAAGTATATATAGAGTGTTTAGGCTTAGAGTTAGGAAATTTTTGGGAAGAGGATGGCAGAGCAAAACTAGAAAGTGTGAATTCGCTATTCGATCTTTGAATGTGAATATATTTGTATTTGGCCATTACCTAGAAGTCCTTACAGTTGGGCATGTATGAAGATCTTTTGATGAATCAATAAACATATTTCATTCTTCTTCCTCCTTTGGTTACTATTCTTTGTGTTTTCTTCCATTGTGTTAACTCTTATAGGATGGTTTCGATAGTTGGGTGAGTCTATGGCCCTAGTCATTCACCCCTTCCCTATGTCAGGATAAGATGTTGAATCTGTTCACTACTTTTAAATAATAAACACATGAAAGAACTATATTTTTTGTATTTTTCTATTTTTCAATGAATGCAATCTAACAAAGCAACTAATATGAATTCCTATTTTAACAAGGGGTTAGTAAAGAAAATAAAAAAGATAGGGAGACTAGAAGTTTAAGAAAATAACATGAATGCAAAATCCTAATAGACGTAAGCTACAAAAATAACATGTCTCTAAGTTAAGTCTTTGGAGAAATTAGTGGATAACCAATGAAAGTAGGAGTAGGGCTTCCTCAATTCCACTAATGTAATTCGATGGGAATTTAGTAACCATAAGACGTTTCACTTTTCATCAAATTGTAAGGCTACAAAAAGTTTGCACATGCAAGATGAAAAGATATGTAGGAACAATTTGATGATCTCTCCTCGAACTAGATATGTTAGTAAAATTTGTAAAACTATAGAAAACACTAGAATTAAAAGATCACACAACTAGAAATAATGCAATAAACCATTGGCTCAATCACATTCCATGAACATACTTTCAAAAAAATATGACACACTTAGGTAAGAATCATTATACTCCAAATGTGAGTACCAAAAGCATGTATTATTACAAAATAACGACAGCCCTGATTACATATTACAATCCAATATTTATAATAAATTATCTCATAAATTTGTGTTGAGAATGAGAGATATATTCATGCAATCATATGTTTCTAATTTAATAAAACAAACTAATTATATACAAATTGACTATCTAACTGGTACTTAGTAGGACTCCATCCATTTTCATATCATTAATTAGATGCATGAGCCTTCACATGTCATAAAATAAAGAAATTATGAGAGAATAAGAAGAAGAGAGCCTTCAATTGATGTAGAAGTGTCTGTTAGAGTTAAACTATTGTTAGAATGCATTTTAGATGCATGGAAAGCTCTAATTTTGGTACTAGTAGTTAACTGTCGGTGCACCTCTAGAAAAGAACACCTCAGAAGAGGTGCACCTAATGTACCAGTGCACCTCTAACTTCTTCAAAATCTTCCCAACACATTGTTGCACAAAGTGCACCAACACACTTAGCACAGTAGTGCACCTTGTGCACTTGTGCAACAATGCACCTTGGAGGTCAACAAATGCAAAATTTTATCAAGTGTCAAAAAAGAAATTTTGGCTTCTAGATTTTTTTCCCGTTTATACCAAAGCTATGTATGAGTGCTTGCACTTGAATTTTTGTGTGTGCATCAAATTGGGGTTCCAAAAACATGACACCCCTCTTTTATTTTTAGTTTTCTAGAGTGTGTACAAGCTTTAGAAAAGTTTAAAAAATTTATAAATGGGTTGCAAACCTACAACCCATTTTATTTTCGCTTTGTTTTGCAAGGGTTTCCTCCTCACAGTGCATACATGAGTTCAAGGATTGAAGAATTTCACCACCCACCTCCTCATTGCTGAAGTTCTAGATTGAGATCATGTCGTACATTTTCTACTCTTTTTTTTGCATTGTTTTATATGTTTTTGCATTGTTTTGTATGGTTTTTTCAATTTTTATTTAAACTTGTTTATTTATTTAGATTACAATTTGTTTCTTATTAGGAAATGTGAATAATGAACCACCAAATCCCCAACAAGATCCAAAGAAAATCCCTCCACAAGATCCAAATAAAAACCCTCCACAAGATGAGAATCAAAACCCTCCACAACAAGAACAAGAAATTTTGCAACCTACACTGATTGGAAGACCTCCTCTTGGCACACAAGAAAACATAATAAATTAAATACAAAGAGGAAAAGATGAATTAGAAGCACTCATTGTTAGGTTGAAATCTCGTGGACAAACCAATCCAATGAGAGCACAATTTGCATCCTCCCTCGAGTCCATTATGACCCATGTAGCTTCTATTAGTGGTCAGTTGGATATTTGGCATGTTAAGAGGGATGAAAAAAAAGGATATTATGCAAAAAAATTATCACATGAGGATGTAAAAAAAAGGAAATAACAAAAGGTAGCATTTGTGCATTGTTTAGAAAGTGTGGTGAACAAAATACTATTAGAGAGACAACAAAATAGGTGCCCATCCATTGGTCCATACATGATGGTATTAGAAATAATTTTTGGGATAGATGGTGGATGTTCTTTTATGCCTCTCTTTGCAATAATCATCAGGTTTCAATGTATTTCTTAAAGAAATTATATTGTGAATTTGTCATTGGGGAGATCTCCAATTATTTTGATATATTAGAATCTTAGGGTAGAGGTGGCGGGTCATCATTTGAGAAGTTGGGGACACATCGTGATCCTAATGTAGTTAGGGCACATATTGTCAAGCCATAGGGTTAGCATGTGATTATTTCTTCAGTTGTTAATGAACATGTAGAGACCATCACTCTAGGGATTATTAATGCTTTGATGTAGACCCTCATTCATTGAATGAGTCCATTAGTTGAGGAGGAGCCTTCTATGTGTCATGGTCACATGTGCACATCATGTGGATCCTTATGCACAATTGGTAGTCATGCTGGAGATAGTATGAATGATGGGCTAGTCATTGATTAGTTCCCGAGTCAAACATTTGGCATTAACATAGGTAAATTATAATTATAATAATATAATTTGATCACATTTCATATGTATAGTTAATGACTAATTAATTAGCATGTATTAATATTGTTCAAAATTAATGGTAAGAGTGTTGGTAGCCCTGGTAGAGATTCCCTAGCCCCATTTTTCATCCTATCAATGAGTCCAAAGGTATGTATTGATTTAATCATTTAAATTAATACATATATTTATTAAGTAATCATATGAAGTATTGACAAAAAAAAATTATGCATGTGCATCAGTTCTCTATAGGACCATCGACATTCATTAGGGACTCCAAGCCTAGGCATGATACAAGCTTCATAGAGGTATATTTGTTTCATGTTAATTTAATTCATTTAATTATAATTATTTCATGTTTCATGTTATATGTAACTTGTATTGTATGACATGCAACTCTTGACATCTAAGACTCCTAATCTTTAGCAGTCCATCAATTGTGGAGTTTCTGTAGCAATGGCTAGTTAAGAGCCATTGATTGAGGTATGAAAGAATTTTCTTGGTTTTAATTTTTGTCTATTATATTTAGTATCAAAATTTTTAATTTTATTTATAAGTGATTATATTGATTGAATTTTTGTAGGGCCTTGTTACACCCAATCATCCACAAGCCTTGGAGGTTGATGTACACAATGACTCTTTGATGATAGTAAGAAAATAATTATTTTTTGTGTTCATATACTTGAATTTAATGTATAATAATTATTGATTCATATATACTTTTTTTGTATCAGCTCAAGTTAGAGAAGAATCTAAACAAGAGGATGAGCGAGCATGTGAGGAAAACCCCATTATCCCCATCATCTCCGTCCACATGATGACCGAAGACCTTTAGGGATTTGTTTCCTTCCCCTTGTGGGAAGGAGAAGATATAGTTGATAAACACACATGTATAGGCATTAGTGGACATATATGTTGGATTTTATGTCAATGGACATATTCGATATACATTTGATGTGTATATGACATTTTATATTTGATGCATGACATATATTTGATGCATGGCATTATTAGGCTTACAACATTATTGGTTAATATATGATATGTTTGTTCATGTATGACATTATTGGTTATCATAATATATTATGTGTTTGTTAATGTATGATTTTATTGGTTATCATTTTATATTTTATGTTTGTTCATGTATGGCATTATTGGTTATCATAATATATTATATGTTCATTCCTATATGAAATTATTGGTTATCATAATATATTATTTGTTCATTCATGTATGACATTATTGGTATCATAATATATTATAAGGTTGCATGGGTACTTGTACCCACACCCTTGGTACTCGTACCCATGTACCCAAGTACTAGGTACACGTATCCCAAGTGTCAGGTACTTGGTGCAGAGCATCATAGCTAAGAGCCTTGATTGAGATTTATGATTATTATTTTTAGTTTTTTGTTTGTGTATCAGCTTGTTATTTATCAAGCTTAATTGAATACCTAATTAGTTCAAAACTTTGATAGAATATTGATTAACAATAAACTTTATCACTATTCAAGCATAAGTTTATCGTTTCCTATATGTCATCATCCCATGATTTATGATCTTGTTCACGCTTAAAGTTTTCCTTCTCTATTATTTGTTTATCAAGCTTAATTCAATACCTAATTAGTTTGAAATTTTGATACAATATTGATCAACAATAAACTTTATCAATGTTAAACCTAGAAATTTATCATTTGCAATATGTCATTGTCACATGATTTATGATCATCTTGTTTATGTTTAAAGTCTGCCTTCTATGTTATGCATCTAAACATTTATCATAAATTATTATTAAAAACATATAACAAATTCGAAACTAAAAATAATACATTACATTTGCAAACTTTATCACTATTCTTGATTTGAAAAATTATTATCATGACTCATAAATTCAAGTTTTCTATAAATATAAAAGTATAATTAAAAATAAAGTTTGACATACCCAAGTACCCCCATCCCCTATTATAAAAAATAGTTGTACATGTATTTGTACCCGAACCCTAAGTACCCCAAGTACCTCCATCCCTATGCAACCTTGTATATTATATATTTATTCATGTATGATATTATTGGTTATCATAATATATATCTTGTTTTTATTGTTTACATTTTAACTATATTTCATTTTAATGTAAATTGCATCCAAAATGATGCAGAGTGCTCACACCAAAAGCTAGTGGATTCCCAGCAAGAACATTTTTAAGGCAAGCTACCTTTCCCACCTTTGTAAGTGTCTTTAAAGACTCTTTCCAACTTGGTTATGATATTGAAGAAACTTCTACCCAACATCACAAAACTACTTGATTACTTTCCCTATTCAAGACTTGGGAAGTAATAAGGGAAAAAAGATAAAATTTGAGAAATTGATCATAATCAACTTCTTACTTCAAACTAAAATCTTAGACACTTCAAGGAACACCTAATAACTATCTCACAAACTTCATTCTATTATCTATCACATCCTTCCAAGAGATTCTCCAACATCCTATGAGTGAAAACAATCTTCCAACATCCTATGACTATATTTTCTTTGCAACATGTAATTTACTAATTTTTGGATAACTTTTCACAAAGTAAGTGGTTATGTTTCAAACCCATGAAATGACTGTTAAGATAACAAAGAAGATCATTAACATCTTCCACTAACTCCATTGAGTGATAACATGTAGCTATATAAGGTGTAATGACTCTCAAAATACTTATTGAGTCAACTTATTAACAAAAACAACAACAAAAAGAAAATTGTTAGGACTAAGGCATTTTGGGTTTATAGGTGACCTCAAGTTCCTTGACCTTACAAACAAGGATTACCTTATTATCATAAAAAATATCATATTCAAAATGATGTGTATGATCACCCCTTTACCTTCTATCATGAGTCTCCATCATTGGATGAGATGACATATCTAGTTGCCATAGTCAAAGATCACTGCCCTATGGCATTTAGTGACTCTTAGAGACAATTTAGTTTAGCATGCCTAAGAATGTTTGATCACTCAATATGATGGGATGAGCTTGGGGCTAGTGTTTACCTAGCCACCTAGAGCTAATAGAAAAAATAGTTCGATCCCATGATGAAAGGTGAGAAAGATTTGGCAGTTGGAAACTTTGTGGTGGCTAACACTACAAGTTTTAGCATCACCCAAGATGGCATCACAATATCAAAATAGTGTAAGATCACTAAAAAGTGATAGAGGTTATTTTAGGTCTCTACAAAACTATCCTAAATCACCTAGAATTGCATTCATACCTTGCATGAGCTCTGAGATATGCCCTGTCAAATTTTTCTACACTATGACATTTAGTGACTTTTAGGAATGATTCAGTTTGGCATGCTTGAGAATGTTCAAGAACTCAATGGGATGGGAGGAGCTTGGGACTAGTGTTTATCAAACCACTCAAAGCTAATAGAATAGGCAATTCAATCCCATGATGAATGGTGAGGGGGATTTGGTAGTTGGCAACTTTGTATTGGTCAACAGTAGTAGTTTCAACATCACTTGAAATGGCATCACAAAATAAAAAATGGATTAAGATCTCCAAAAATTGAGAGAGGTTATTATAGGTCTTCACAACACAATCCTATATTACCTAGAATTGTTTCCATACCTTGCATGAGCTTCAAGATATGCCCCATCAAATATTGTTTCCCTTTGGCATTTAGTGACCCTAAGGGATGTTTTGATTTGACATTTTCAAGAACATTTGAGCACTTAATGGGATAGGATGAGCTTAGATCTAAGGTTTACCTAGCCATTGATAGCTAATCAAATAGAAATTTTGATCCCATGACAAATGGTGAGGGAGATTTAGTAGTTGGTAACTTTGTACTAACCAACATTATGAGTTTTAGCATCACTCGAGATGGCATCATAAAATCAAAATGGATTAAGATATCCAAAAAGATAGAGAGATTATTGTATGTTTCTACAACATGGTCCTATAGCAGCTAGAACCACATCTATACCTTGCATGATCTCCAAGATATGCCCTATCAAAGATTGCATCCCTATGGTAGTTAGTGACCCTTAGGGGCATTTCAATTCAACATACCCGAGAATGTTTGATCACTCAATAGGATGGAACAAGCTTGGGGCTAGGGTTTACTTTCCCACTCAGAGCTAACAAAATAGACTGTTCATTCTCATGACGAACGATGAGGGAGATTTGATAGTTGGCAACATTGTACTGCCCAACACTATGAGTTTCAACATCACCCAAGATGGCATCACAAAATCAAAATATAGTAAGACCTTCAAATAGTGAGAGAGATTATTGTAGGTCTCTACAACATGATCCTATAACACTTGGAATTGTATCCATACCTCAAACAAGATCTAAGATATGCCCTATCAAAGATCATTGCCCTATGTCATTTAGTGACCCTTACAGACATTTTTGGTTTGGCATGCCCAAGAATGTTTAAGTGCTCAGTAGGATTGGATGAGTTTGGGGTTAGGGCTTACTTATCCACCTAGAGCTAGCAAAATAGATAGTTCAATTCCATTAAAAATGGTGAGGGAGATTTGGTAGTTGGCAACTTTGTACTAGCCAACACTATGAGTTTTAACATCACCCAACACTATGAGTTTTAACATCACCCAAGATGGCATTGCAAAATCAAAATGGAATAGGATGTCCAAAAAACGAGAGAGGTTATTATATGTCTCTAAAACATGGTCCTATAGCACCTAGAATCACATCTATATGTCACACAAGCTCTGAGATATGCCCCATCAAATATCGCTTCCCTATGGCATTTAGTGACCCTTAGGGACATTTTGGTTTGGTGTGCCCGAGAATGTTCAAGCACTCAATGGGACTGGGTGAGCTTGGGGCTAGGGTTTACCCAACCACCCAAATCTAATAGAATAGATAGTTCAATCCCATAATGAATGATGAGGGAGATTTGGCAATTAGCAACTTTGTACTAGCTAACACAATGAGTTTCAACATCGCCCAAAGATGGCATCATAAAATAAAAATGAAGTAAGATCTCTAAAAAGAGAGAGGTTATTTTAGGCCTCCACAAAATGGTCCTATAGCACCTACAATTGCATCCATACCTTGCATGAGCTCCAAGATATGCCCCATCAAATATGGCTACCCTATGGCATTTAGTGACCCTTAGGGACATTTTAGTTTGGCATGCCTGAGAATGTTCAAACACTCAATGGGATGGGATGAGCTTGTTTTTAGGGATTAATTGACCACTCAGAGCTAATAGAATAGATAGTTTGATCCCATGATGAATAGTGATGGAGATTCGGTAGTTGGCAACTTTGTACTAACCAACGCTATAAGTTTTAGCATAACTCGAGATGGCATCACAAAATCAAAATAAAGTAAGATATCCAAAAAGTTAGAGAAATTATTATGGGTCTCTGCAACATGGTCTTATAGCACCTAGAATTACATCCATAACTTAAATGAGCTCCGTGATATGCCCAGTCAAAGATCATTGCTCTATGCAATTTAGTGACCCTTAGAGACATTTCAGTTTGGTAGGCTCGAGAATGTTTGAGTGATCAACAAGATGGGATGAGCTTGGGTCTAGGTTTTACCAAGCTACCTAGAGCTAACTAAATAAATAGTTCAATTGCACAATGAATGGTGAGGGAGATTTGGTTGTTGGAAACTTTGTACTAGCCAACACTACGAGTTTCAACATCACCTGAGATGGCATCACAAAATCAAAATAGAGTAAAATCTCTGAAAAGTTAGAGAGGTTATTGTAGGCCTCTACAACACAATCCTATAACACCTAGAATCACATCCATACCTCATATGAGCTCTGAGATATGCCCCATTAAGGATCACTTCCTTATGGCATTTAGTGACCCTTAAGGATGTTTCGGTTCAGCATACCCAAGAACATTTGAGTGCTAAATAGGATAGATGAGCTTGGTTCTAGGGTTTACCTAGCCACCTAGAGCTGACGAAATAGATAGTTTGATCCCATAATGAATGGTGTGGGAGATTTGGTAGTTGGCAACTTTGTACTGGCCAACACTATGGGTTTTAGCATCACCTAAGATGATGTCATAAAATAAAAATGGAGTAAGATCTCCAAAAAGTGAGAGAGGTTATTATAGGTCTCCACAACAAAGTCCTATAGCAACTAGAATTGCATCCATACCTCACACAAGCTTTGAGATATGCCCAATCAAAAATCTCTACTCCATGTAATTTAGTGACCCTTAGGGAAATTTTAGTTTGGCATGCCCGAGAATGTTTGAGCACTCAACAGGATAGTATGAGCTTGGGGCTAGGGTTTATCTAGCCACTTGGAGCTAACAAAATAAATAGTTTCATCCCATGATGAATAATGAGGGAGATTTGGTAGTTGAAAATTTTGTACTAGCCAATACTATGAGTTTCAGCATCACCCGAGATGGCATCAAAAAATCAAAATGGAGTAAGATCTCCAAAAGGCAAGAGAGGCTATTGTAGGTCTCCAAAACAAAGTCCTATAACACCTAGAATTGCATCCATACCTTGAAGAGCTCTGAGATATGTCGCATCTAAGATTGTTTCCTATGGCATTTTAGTGACCCTTAGGGATGTTTCAGTTCAGTGTACCTGAGAACATTCAAGTGCTCAACAAGATGGGACAAGCTTGGGGATAGGTTTTACCTAACCACTTGGAGCTGATAGAATAGACAATTCGATCTCATGAAAAATGGTGAGGGAGATTTAACAATTGACAACATTGTATTGGCCAATACTATGAGTTTCACCATCACCCAAGATGGTGTCACAAAATCAAAATAGAGTAAGATCTCCAAAATGTGAGAGAGGTTATTGTAGATCTCTACAACATGGTCATATAGCAGCTAGAATTGCATCCATAACTTGTATGAGATTTGAGATATGCCCAATTAAAGATTGTTTCCTTATGGCATTTAATAACCCTTAGGGACATTTCAATTCGGCATGCCCAAGAATGTTCAAGCACTCAACAAGATAGGACAAGCTTGGGGCTAGAGTTTACCTAGCCACCTAGAGCTAACAAAATAGACAGCTTGATCCCATAATGAATGGTGAGAGAGATATGTGCAAGATATGTATGCCTAGGCCACTTTGAGCAAGATATGAGCAAAAGTTTCTAATAAGGCCAAATTGATTCTTTTTGAGTTTTTAGTCAAGATAGCCTATTATTAGGTGTTTCTAGTTGTTTTTTAATAGTTTGGAACCTTTTCCAAGTCCTAGAAGTGAAATCTAGTGAACTTTGCATTAGTTGCACTTTTTGTGCAAAATTGAAAAAGTTATAAAAGTTGCTTTAAAATGCAAATCTAACTAGAAACCTTCTAACCTTCAAAAAAATGTTTCTCATGCTCATATACCTGAGCATGGATAGTTACAACTTCCCAAACTTCCATTTGCAACTTTTTTGCAAAAGGTTCTCAAGAAACTTTTTGAGCAACATTGCAACTTTGCATTTATAGGACTTGGGAAACTAGGATACTCAAGCTAGGCATGATCCCTCAAAGTTCTCATCAAAATATATTAATGATCTTAACAAAACAACAAAAAGCTCATTGCCACCTTTAAATGGAGACTTTAATTAAAATGGAGATTGTCAGTTGCCAAACATGTCCCAGTCAAGTAGATGACTAGTTTACAAAGCAACTAGTAGGAAACAGGGTCATGGAAATTAATTCAATGCTTAGGAAGATTTGGCAACACTAAAATAACTTATTTTCAAATGCTTGGCCCTTTACCAATTCCCAAACTTCAGCCATTCACAAATCAACACTCTACAAGAGGTCAAATCCTTCATGGTACTTAACCTAGGGCTTGATTGGAAAAATCACAAAGCACATCCTCCAATCTTGAAACCCTAGAATCTTAAAAAGGACCCTACTAACTAACATTTCCCAAGTGGCCATGAAAAACAAGGAAATTGTAATTAGAGGCCCATTTTTGCTGTGTGCACCAAAATGCTAACCTAAAAACCTAGTTTCACTAAAAATATAATAACTTGAGTTAGAAAACATGAAGAACAATGAGACTATAAGAAAAAGAAAGCTGATTCAAAGCTCTATCTCAAAAATCCATCACATCTAGTCTAAAATTCCACACATTTTGTGCAGCATGCAACCAATAGTAAAAATGACTCGTAAACTGAATTTCTTTCTTTACAACTTCTTCCAATCCATATATTAATACCCTCTAGACCTCACAAATGAAGTATATATATCTTTTATGTATATTTTAATGGTTAGAACCAATATTTTAATAGTTACAACCATTTTCCCTCTAAGTTGCAAATTGAGCAACTTTTACAACTTTCAATAATGCAACTTTGCACAAAAAATGTAAATTTTACATTTTTCACTTGATTCCACTTCTAGGACTTGGAAAAGATTCCATCATACCTAAAAGAAACTAAAAAAAACTCAGTCCTAGGATTTTGTGACCAAAAACATTTAAAATTTTGAATTTTCCTAATGAGCAACTTTTCCTTATAAATTGCATAAAGTGCCTTAAGCATACAAAATGGTGTCTTTATTTGACAACCATGGAATTCTCATCAGAGGTTTGTTTATTCTAGCCTAGTTAGGTAAAAATAAATATGAAAACTAAAATATAAACCAAGTGCCTTGGTGTTCTACACCAGGAACATACCCCCAAACATGAACGAAAAGAGAACAATGACCATGGACACAGTGAGATTGGTGAAATGCAACAATAAAACTTTGTGTTTACAAGTTTGCAATAAATTGCATCCAATACCCATACTACCACACCTAGGTCCAATGATTCTTATTCTACTTACAAGGCTCACTTGGATCATAACACAATGAAAATGAAAAGGTGAGGGCCCTATGATTGGTGTAGGAGCAGCCCTCTTCTGAAATTATGTAATCAAGTTGTCTGGGTCATGTTGGTGTTTTTTCTCTTTGTTAAAACAGTGCTAAAACTACTAAGTGACAAAAGGCTTAATACCTAGATATCAGTACATACACAACCTAAAGAATAGCCAATTCTCATTGTCACTTGCATATGCAAAGTACTAGGACCCAACTTCAACAAAACCTCAGACGGTTTTCTACTCTTTTGGCTCTGTAAAAACAAGGGCGGGTGTACCCGAGGATGGTTCAAAAATGGAACAATTGTATGAGAATTATTCTTAGTTTCATTTTGATTCCCATTTCTAAATCCTCAAACATATACATAACTCTTACCAAATTGGTAAACACATCCCTTGAACAAATATGGCCAAGAAATCTTCTATAGATCTGCAGATGTTTTCAACAACAATGGCTAAATGAAGCTAAAACATTCCATGCAGGCAAGTGCTGGCCAACTTTGAATATCTTACAGGAAATAAAAGTAAAATTTGATTTTATGATGTATTTGAAAAAACCAGTCACAATATACTTCTCTTTTGGTTGAAATACTTTCGATCAGTGCCTAATCCATTGGAGTTCAGAGTCTATAGTAAATTCTTAGATCTAATTTGTTGCTTTGCAACAAATTCTTATCAGCAATTCTTATCAGAATTTATCATTCAAAAATCCTTTTCAATACCTAAGCAATCTCATCACATTCATCAGAGCCCTTATTTAATCCATTGAATTAACAGCAATAACAAATGGATGTACAACCCTACTAGATTGCAATCAATTGCATAAGCTTTTACTCACACAACATCAAGGTAGTTAAGTATTTAAAAGGAGACAAAATTCAGAAAAGAACTAATATGGGGATGGTTCATAATTTGTATTCATTTCCTTTGAAAATGGTATATCCTTTACAATAGACCCAGAAAGACCTTCAAAAAAGAAGCACAGTTCTTGATACATTCATGTATTCTCAGAAATTTTGATAGAAAAGTATACTACAAACTTGCTTTCCAAAATGTTTGGACCAAAAATAGGACTAAGCATAATACTTTAGTAAGAACAGAATTCGGACCCTTCTTTAGCCTTGGGATCTCACTTAAATAGTGTGACATGCAACAAGCTTTAGGCTAAAGAAGGTGTCCTTTCAAAAGAAAGACAAAAACAAAATAACAAAAAGATTAACAATATTTCTTGGCAGGTCCCTTTCTGTTATGCTTCTGAATTGTTGAGACAAGAGCACGATCTGACCTTGCAGTCATTCTTCACTTTCGAAGTACATACCCATGAGGTCTGTAAGTGATGTATCATCTTTTGTTACCTGCAAACTCACTTTAACCTGGGGATTTTCCATGTCATCATTGCTGATTACAAGGGTAACTACTACTTTTGCATCTTCTTCCTCATTGTCTCCTGACATCTGTTCACTAAACTGATTTTTCCACTTATTAAAAGTATCATCATCTGGCCAATCAAAACTTAGGGTTTCTCTTTGTATCTTTACTAAAGAATTTGCATTTTCCTCTAAATCATCAAATTCTTTTCTCATAGCAGTATAATATAATTGTACTTTTACCAGCTCCTCATTTGTCTTTGCCCAAAACCAATGGCCAGTCTCACTGATGATGTTTATTATTCTGTTATCGAATAATTCATCCATTTCCTTTTTCCATTTTTCTTTTTCCTTTACTGTATCAACAGATTCTAAAGCACAAGGAAATAGGGTGAATTTTTCAGCAAGATATTTTGAAAAATAGAGTATCAATCTTCTCTGTAAAGAATCTCTTTCATTCTCAAAATTTTCTAACTTATTCAATAAATCAAAAATCTTTTCAACTTGATGATAAGGCATTTGGACTGCAGATATACATATAATTGTAATATCATTATTTCTCTGTCTCCACTTCTGTGCAAGAGAATCTAGTCCATCCTTTTCTTTATTCAACTCATCCATGAGGGTTACAATCCTTGTCAACTGATCATAAAAATTTGACCATTGTATTTTATCCCTCAAATATGTCACACCCTGCTTCCATTTTTCTTCCTACTGATTTCTAAATTCTATCTGCCACTCATGTAATTTGGTTTTTCCCGCTTCAAATTCCTCTGCAGTATAGAATTGGGGTCTTTCAGGGGTGTTAGGTATTTCAATGATAGGAGTTAATCCAACAGATGACTATGAAGGGTATGCAATTCTCAGTGTACTAGATTCTCCCACTTTACTTTTTCCAAGTATCTTCTCCAATTGAGATACCCTATTTTCCAGCTCAATTCTCTTTTTTACCTCTTGATTGTAAGCATCCACCACTATTTCATATTTACTATGCAAATCAATCATTTCTTTCTCTTCTCTTTCTGCAGTGGCCAAGGCAAATTTAGAATAATCCACATTCATGTGGGCTGCCTGTACATTTGAAGTATCAGCAACTCTCCTTACAATGATACTCCCTGTTAGTCCTGAATCATCAGGCTGTGATGCAGTAGTCCAGGATCCTCTTCTCAGGGACCACATAACAAGGGCAGCTTGATCATTGTTGAATGTTGTACCCAAGAATTCCTCTTTATTTGGGTCCTATACTCCTAAATTATTTGATACAGAATTAAAAATTAATGCATCAGCAATATCCCAATTGGGCAATATTAAAATATTTGCACTTTTTACCATCTGTCTACCCTCATCAGGGGTTATATTCTGGAACTCTTGCATCATTTGTTCCTTTATTTGATTTTGAATGGAGGCCTCATCCATTTCTGGATGCTCTATTTTCATATTCTTACACCTTTGCTCAAAAATGTGCATGTTTACCCTCCATGCAAACTGATGGAAAGCCCTAGATCTTACAAAACTGTTATCAGACAAAAATTGCTAACTGGCTTGTTCCAAAATAGGGTCCAATTCCCTTCCTCTGAAATCTACTACAGTTAATTCAAAACTTGGCACAGGAGGTTCCTGGGGGTTCCCTTCATCAATTTCTACTTGTGTAACAAAAATTTCCCCTTGTGACCCCATTTGTTCAAATTGTTCATTGGTGAGCTACTCTTCCTCAATTCTCATTGGAGTTTGAGAAGGTGAGTAACCTTCATCAGGGGATTCTTCTTCCCTTATTATTTTTCTTCTTTTGGGAGAAGGTTCGGGGGGTCTTTCTTCCAGGACAGTACTGGTAGATTGAACTACCTATTTTTCTTTGTGTACAATGGACATCTGCTGCTGAACAATAGTATATCATGTCTTCTTTCGTACCACCAGTGGACCCATTCAAATGTTGGGAGTGAAACCCAATTTTCTCATAACCTCTCTGGCTTTATTTGGAAAAGAATCAATAAAATGTTGTTTCTTCTCATTCATTACTTCCATTATCTCAGAGAAAGTACTCATGAGCCTATTTATCTTATCTGCATTGGTTGCAGCATTACTAAGAGGACTGTAATCTTTGTCAAAACAATTAATAAACTCCAAAAATTTTGAATAGACTCTCCATTTTTCTTTCTTTATTTCTTTCTCATGGAGAGAATATTCATTTCTTATTATATCTTCAGGAAAATAGAATTCATGCTGAACTGGACGAAGCTTGATTCTAAGTCTAAGAGTAGAGTTAAAGAAACCTTCTGTATCACAAAAATGAGCATGAGACACTGCCATCTTATATTGATCCAAAATTTTGTGGAGAAAGATCCACCTTCTTTAGTTATCACAAATTGGTGGGCTATAGTGCAAGTAGGAAAAATTGATCCTGTTCCCCTTTTGTGCAAAAAGGCCTCCTCCACTCCTCCCAACTACCACAAAAATTCAGCTATCCCTACCTTTAAAGGTACCTGATAGGGTAGTACATGGGGTGTTCCTTTGAATCCATAGACCCTAATGACAGTTGAGACTGAATATGGGATAATATCTCCCCAATTATGTGAAACTTTTAGACTATGGGGTTTTTCCATAGGCCTAACAAGATGCATTAGTGCCTTAGGAATTCTGGGATTATCACTCAATATGAGGCATCTTAGTTTGGAGGCAAAGTGCCTATCAAATCTAACAAAGCTAGCATTTTCTGCTTCCCAAGTCATGTCTGCACTCCATAATTGGACTGGCAGTGCCTCCCCCTCTTGTTCCCTATTTAAGACCATTTCTTTACCAAAATAAGTGGCCCCTTTAAAAAGAAACATATGCATCAATAGGGAGTACTGACCCCAAACCTTTTCCACCATGCCCTTTGCAATCCCCACCAATCTCTGGTGAATCTCATTAGCCAAGTAAGATGCAAAATCAAAAATTATTTCCACACCAAAAGAGGAGATTTGGGTGATCATATACATGAAGCTCACCGGAATAAAATCTTCTTCCCCCTCTCCGAAGACTCTGCACAGGGTCCTATATATCTCTACTGCCTTGGCATTAAAGCATGATTTCTTGAATGGTTCTTTAGAAGATGATGTTATGGTTGGGAGGCCTCCAATCCGGCCTATGTGGGCTTTCAGTGCACCTTGTCTAACTACATCCCTTTTGGATATATATTCTTTTTCTAACTCTATCAAATTAATGGGCACATGATACATAGTGAGAGGTCCCAGATTGAAAACCTTCCTAATCTCGTCGAGACTGATGGTAACTAAAGCCTCACCATCCTTTCTTCTCACTACCTTAGTGGCTTGGTCATAATTTTTTGCTATAGCTTCAAGCTGGTCAAAATCCATAAACACACTAGGGACAACAAGCTTTCCAAGATCAAAATTCCATATATTGGCATGACGGGCATATAACTTCCTTTTTGCAAACCATTTTTTGAATAAACGCAAACCAGTTAGAGAAGTTTGAGCATCCTGAACCCAATTACCCTTATCATACAATCCATCAGCTATCCTTAGCCTAGGGTTCAGTGAGGTTAACCTCTTAACTTGCACCGTTACTATAGTAGACTCAGGAATCAACTCAAGCAAATCATCATGCACATTTCTATCCAAGTAGTTTATGGCACCTGAAAATCCCTTCTTCGGAGGCATCTTGGGCTATCTTTTTAGAACTTAAAAGCTCACGAAGATTATGGTAGTATTACTTACTTGAATTCTATCTCTGTTTTCCTCTGTATTCCTGCAAATTTTCTGCGAACAGATAACTTGATAATTTTTATCAGACCTTGGCACACTTTTCTTTCAGTAATGGCTTCTGCACAAGAATGGCTTCAAATCTTTGCTCGCGTGAAATGAAACTGATGAAATCTCTCTATATTATACTCTATTTTTCCTCACGGACGAAGCTTTCTTGTCTAATTAATACAGAGAGTGGCACTACATTTTTCATTTAAAATTGCGTCGTTGATCTTCAAAGATCCTACGATCATGTGGTACAGAGAGAACAACTAGGAGTTGTATTTTCCATGTCAATTATTTTACCCAATGAGAACTTTCCACATACAGAATTCTTTCTTTGATGGTGCTTATATTTGGACCCACTGACGATTGAGAACATGTGTTAGCATGTCGCTACTTCGTTATGCATAAAGAACGAGCACCTTGCCATAGCGAAGCGGCGACAATCGTTGATCTGATTCAGAAATGATCGAAAGATATGCTATAGGGCTTCTTAAGAAGGAAGGCGGCGGGCCCAACTCGCTATGTCGCTATAATTATCTCCCTCGTAACTCTTCATAGTGAGGAGATGACAGTCGTTGATCACTTACTAAATCAAAGGTGAGGAAAAAGCACAGGATCTCCTGATTTATATTTGCTATGTCGCATGGCTTAACAAGCATGCAACTTGTCATAGCGAGGTAGCAAGCTCCGTTGATCCACTTCAAGCTGATGTTCAGGATTTTTTGTACATTCAGTCAGATAGGCATTAATGAGAATCGGATCTTTGCATAGTTGGCACATGTCAAAATTTACCATAGTCATTTATCATTCCACGTCACCAAAGATCTTGCCGATCTTTTACCATTTTACGGGGCCTCGCTAACTCGCTAACGGTGAAGCACCTAAATTTTTTGATAGTGAGGTAGCGAACTCCGGTACTCAAAAGGATTCCGTGCTAGAAAATGCAAGGGTTAACCAGTAATCACTTCTGTCAATTAAAACTGATTCTGACAACGGTATTTATGACTGGTCATGCCACCTGGCGTAATTATGATACAAGCAAGATGCAATGTCATCATCTTCAGATTTTCACATGGCCTCGCTACTTTGCTAACGGCGAAGTGCCTAATTTTTCCGATAGCGAGGTGGCGGAACATCCAAAAAAATCATCATTTCGGCTCTGATGTTAGATATTCTAGTGGGTCCCTATCCTTTTTGGACAGTAACTTGCAAAGTGTACCTACACAATAAATCATTTAATAAGCAAATCTCTGATCGCCGTATCTTCACTTTACGGTTCCGCCTCTTAAAATACTCAACACTCATTACCTCACTATACTTAATAAGCATGCAACTTGTCATAGCGAGGTAACGACAATGGTAGATCTAATCGAATCTGATGGTTGGGATAAATAGGAAGAAAGGTAACCCAGGAGAAAGGAAAAGTAATATGACAGCATATTCATCTCTTTTGAAAATTCAAAATTTCACGCCCGAAAATTTATGAATAGAGATGATATAGGGTTTACATGATGATTATTTCTTATGGATGGATTATCCAAAACCTTATGCTTCACTTAGCAATAGAACATTTGACTTTTCTATGATTTAACAGAAAACTTCTACTACACAAAAAGTCAGACCAACAGTGGCTCTGTCTGGGGATGATAGACTACTTGAGTCTATGCAAGAATTCAGAATCTATGGGAGAGTAGACCACACATCCGGTAAGGTGACAACTTCTTCAGAGAGCACAAGGAAACACACAAAAACAAAGACTTAGACTGTACAAGGATTTATAGAAAACAAGGCGACAGGGAACCCTAAAGCTACTGTTCATGGAAGAAAATAAGTATTTTTTCAAGAAAAATACCTCTTCAAGAACTGTCCATGAACTGGCAATTCAAGAATATTATCAAATATATCTTTGATTATGTAAGAATCTTCACCCCAAGCATTCTCAATAAGATATGGGACTAACCAAATGGGATCAAATTTTCCATGTTTTCCTTTATCTTCAATTCTGCCATTCCACATTAAGACTAGGTTTCCATTTTCAAATTTCTTGTTTACAGTTCTTTTATCATAGAGTGTTTTGACTTGCAACTACAACTGTTGGTTCCTCAGAGATGCTTCTCTTCTAGCTTTGGTCAATCCTACCAATTCATCCATTCTTTCTTTCATTTCATCAGTAGTATCTTCATTATATGACTGGATGTAATTGTATAGTCCCATCACATTGTTCTGGGGCATTCTAGCTTGAATTCCATACACTAAATCAAATGGAGCTACCCCAATTGCCTTCTTTACAGTTACTCTGTCAGCCCATATTGCCAATTGTAACTTGGAATCCCATGCCCTTTTATTATCATCCAAGGTTCTCTTAATGATTTTCAACAGGCTTTTATTTGTGGACTCAGCTTGTCCATTCCCTTGTGGATGATATGGAGTAGATGATGATCTTGTCATTCCATATTTATCACAAAACTTGATGAACTCCTCAGACCTAAAACACATAGCATTATCTATGACAATTCTCTGTGGACATCCAAATCTAGAAATAATATTATTCAATAGGAAATTATTTACCACTTTACTTGTTGCATTTCTGGTAGGGATAGCCTCTACCCATTTTGTAAAGTAGTTAGTAGCAACCAGAATCCAAGAATATCCAGTGCTAGACTTGGGGAAAATTTCTCCTATGAAGTCCAGACCCCATTGTTGAAAAGGTGCTTGAGTTTCAACTGGCTTCAGTGGGGTATTTCCTGAGAATTTCAGCTTTCCAGCAAACCTCTGAAAAGGATCACATTTCTTAACCATAACTTGAGCATCCTTGAACAAAAAAGGCCACCAAAATCCAGCCCTCATTATCTTATGGGCAGTAGTTTTGGCCATGTAATGTCCTGCACATACTCCAGCATGCATTTCTTTCAAAATCTCTTTTTCCCTTTCTTTGTCAACACATTTCAACAGAACTCCCTCAAAGTTTCTCCACCATAAGTTATTTTGAACAATTACATACCTGATGGCTTGCAATTTAGTACTCCTTTTTTCATTGTCAGGCGGATGGGGAGGAACTTCCATATGTTGCAAGTAATGTATAACATTGGTGTACCAGTCACACTGGTCCATGTCGCAGAAGTCAGCTCTGAGATCATCATTTACCAGGTTTATCTAATTAGCTTCTAGGTTAGTTTCGGCCATGAGTTTGGCCAAACCTTAACCTCTTACTAACTTAGTTATCTGCATATCAATGTTAAATTCTTGGATTCTATTGATCCATCTACATCTCCTTCCTGACACTTCCTGCTGAGAGAATATATCCTTAACTGCAGCACTAGGTACAAATGCAATAATAGTAGCACATACCAACTAACTTCTGAATGCTTTTGCAGCCTTTACCAAAGCATATGCTTGCTTTTCATTTATTTCATACTTCAGCTCAGCATGCTGCAGGGATTTGCTGAAAAAGGCAATAGGCTACTCATATCCTTCTTGATTTTTCTGTAATAAAACTGCAACTACAGTATGGAATGATGCAAAAGAAAAAATATGCATGGGTTTCGCATAATCTGCGGTCCTCAACACTGGAGCATTCTTTATTGTAGTTTTTATATCCTGGAATGCCTGTGAAGGTTCACCATTCCAATCTATGACAGCTCCTTTCTTGAGCATTTTTTAAATGGGTCTACTAATTTCAGCGAAATTGGTAACAAACGTCCTCAAAAAATTTACCTGGCCAAAAAAGGACTGTATACCTTTCACATTTTTAGGTTTGGGCATTTTATCAATAGCTATTACCCTTTCTGGGTCTATTTTTACCCCATCCTTAGACACTATATGTCCTAATAACTTTCCTTCTGTGACCCCAAATGAGCATTTCTTTGGGTTTAAAGATACCCCATATTCCAGGGCTTTTATAAAAAAAATTTCCAAGTGTTTGCAGTGATCTTCAGCCTTGTTAGAATATGTTGTAAGATCATCCTGGTACACAACCATAAATTTGTCAATATACTCATGAAATGCTACATCCATGGCTCTTTGGAAAGTAGCTCCTGCATTAATCAAGCCAAAAGGCATCCTCACATACACATATGTTCCCCAAGGGGTTGTGAAGGCTTTTCTGAACTGTTCACTTTCTTTTACCAGAACTTGATTATATCCAGAAAAGCCATCCATCATTGACATCAATTCAGAGTCGGTCACTTGTTGTAACATGGCTTCCATATTAGGTAAGCCATAATTATCTTTTAGAGATGCAATGTTTAGATTTCTAAAATCAACACAAAGCCTAATATCTCCATTCTTTTTTCTCACAGGAACAAGGTTTGAAACCCAAGTAGAATGACTAATTGGTTTGATTATTCCACCATCTCTCAGTTTTTTCAGTTCTTCTTGCATTTTTGGGGCAAGGGTAGGATTGATTGGCCTCTGTTTTTGCCTAAAAGGTCTTACATTTTCCTTCAACGGTATGACATGCTGGAAAAGATCCTCCCTGTAAGCTTTAAGGTCATCATATGACCAAGCAAAAGCATGCCTGTACTTTCTAAGTAGGTCAATCAATGCTTTTTTGATTTCAACAGGCAGATTTTGGCCAATGTAAACCCTTTTAGGAACTTCATCTGTACCCAAATTTATTTCTTCTAGCTCCTGGGGTTTGGGGTCATTTACTCCCAATTTTACTCTATCTTGGTTATCAAAAATATTTTCCAAGACTACCAAACCCTTCGGCATCTTATTTGTTTTTAATTGCATTATTTCTTGACCAAAAATGGTTTCTTTCCCATTTATGGTTTCAATCAGTCCATTGCAGTCCATCTCCTGACCATGGTATTTATCTTCATTTAGCAAAAAATTTGTAATATCTTTGTCATCTTCAAACACCTGCCAATTTTCAATGTTGTCAGGTATAGAAGGTCTGTTTTGGACCTCAATCTGGGAGATTCCTGCAAATGATATTTCTTTTGGTTTGATGGCTACATTTGCCAAAAGATCAGCCATTTTATTCTGGGTCCTATCTCTCCATGAGATCCCAAATGCATCAAAGAATTCTATTTGATCCCAGACTGCATTTATATATTGTTTTAATCTCCTATTTTTTGAGGAGTAGGTTCCTTTGATCTGAGAGATGATCAGTTCAGAATCCCCTATGACACAATTTCTTAATTTTGTGGTGTGTGGCCACTTTAAGTCCTAGCAGCAATGCTTCATATTCAGCGATATTATTAGTGCAGGCAAACTTCAAGGTGAATGAATACCTGAAGGTGTTATTTTTAGGGGACACAAAGACTACACCTGCCCCTGCACCCTCTTTAGAACTAGCCCCATCAAAGAACATTGTCCATAATTTTGGTGAATTCATGCAACATCCAACCTCATTTTCAATGATGTCAGGCAAGTTTTCCACTTCCTGAATAATTAATTCAGCCCTGAAAGCATTAATCCCAGTGTCTAGGAAACAAGTGGTATCTTTGTCGATTTCTTCACCTAAGATGTGGTTAACCCTTGGTTCCCTATTTACCCTGACAGCTTTGTCCCCTATATGGAAGGTGGCATAAGTAAGGTCACATTGTAGGCTCCCCCCCATGGAAGCACTCCATTTTCTAGAAAGTAGCATCCCATAGTGTGGAGGTATATCTACCATAAGGACAGACATGGTTAGTTCTACCTCAGGAAATGCAGCCAGTTTGAATGGTAAGGCATTTATAGTACCTATTACTGGAACCTCTCTAGCATCCATCCCTCGGCATCTGCCTTGCTTAGTATCCACCTTCAATCCTAGGGCTTCTATTACTTTGAAAGGCATTATAGTGTTGGAAGCTCCAGAGTCTATCATACAACTTTTTAAAGTTTTCCCTTTTATGATTAGACTAAGGAAAAAAAGATCAATATCTTCTATGAACGCAACTAATGAATCATCTAAAAACATCTGAGGAATCTAGGATATAATACCATTGTCCTCCATTATTAATGGGGTCTGTTGGGCTATAGCTTGATCATCAATAATATTGTTGTTTTCTATTCCACCCAACCATGACAAAGCCTTATTCTTATGCTCTTCAATTCTAAAAAGCTCAGACAATGGCACTTTTACAGTAATTTGAGATAACATGTAAATCATATCAACTGGTTCAACCACAGTAGGTTTTACAATAGTACCTAGAATCGAAGTCTTTTGAGTAGTAAGCACCACTTTTTGCTTGACAACATCCGGTTTTGATTTCTCTAGTTGCACTACTATTTTTGTTGCTTCACCTATCTGAAATTGAACCTTCTTCTTTGGTTCCCATTTTTGACCCTTGTTCTCCTTGATCTTAGGCACATCTATACTGACTTTCTTGTGTTGATCATTAATCTTATGAGTGGTGTCTTTGATGAACACACTAGATGGCCTTCCTGCATCATTACTTATTTCTCTATTTCTCAAATTATAATTACTATGGACTTGTGAAATCATTTTGGCTGTAATTCTATCAATTTCCTCCTTGGAGGGGATTCTTAAATTTGTGAGACCTATGTCAGAAAATGTATTGCATACCTTATCTGTATCATTCTCTTCATCATCTGAAAATATTTGCTGATGATGTAACTGGTAAGCAATTCTCTGGCTAGTAACATCATTCTTAGGTTCTTCTGAATCAGAATCTATCAAATCATCACATGTGTTCACCATATTGCAGCTTATATCATCATGGTTTTTCTCTTCATTTTCTTCTTCTGCTTGCACTCCTTGAGCTTGGGCGAACGACTGGGCAATAGCACAATAATCAGCAGAATGAGGTGATTGGCATATAATGCACCATGGTATATCATCATTCATGTTTACAGTGTTCCTTTGTAGGGGGTCTGGAGTACCCTTATCTTTCATATTTTGGGTCTGGTTGGGAACTGGTTTACCATCTTTCCACTGAGTGGTGTAAGGGTAATTCTGCATCCTAGGCTATCTATTGAAATTGTTGTTATTCACAGGGGTTCTCTCAGCAACATTTGGCTTATTGAAACTAGTGGGATTGATCTTCTTGAGCATTTCTAAAACTTGGCTTATAGTAGGTTCTTCAGGCTTTTTTCCTATGGGAGTTTTGTCACCCTCCCTTTTATTATTATTCTTAGGATTAAAAAGCTTAGGATCATCCCTCCTCCCTAGTTTGTCAGATGCCTTTCTATTATTTTCTATATTCACTGTAACTCTATATGCATCTCTTAAAGTTTTAGAATCCTTATCTCTTAGTTGATAGGCCATTTTGCTATCAAAAGCATTGAAATAGGTTGTGAGACAGACGTCTTCATTTAACCTCATAAACTGAAAAAGTTTGTACATCCCCTTTTGAAATCTCACATTGAAATCAAATGTGGATTCATTTGGATTCTTCTTGATATTGTTGAACTCATTCAACATGAATCCTGCATTAGTATTGTCCCCATATTGCTCTTTGAACAATTTCTCCAAATCACTCCATGAAGTAATACTATCATCAAGCAACCTCCTGAACCAATCCCTTGCATCCTCTGTTAGTGAATGCACAAATAATTTCATCACCGTGTCCTCATGTTCAACTTCATAATCATTCAGCATGTCAATGAAAATCCTCAAATGTTCTTCACCAGTAACAACATTATTTCCAAAAAACTTAACCACTTTATCCCTTAAATCAAAAGATATGGGATGGGGGCCACCAGGAATATCGGTAAATGATATTTGTCTATTTTTTCGAGGTATATAGGTTTCTTCTAGAAACCAGGAACATTAGAAGTACTAGCTGTATTAACTTGACTCATGGGAGCAGCTTGGGACAGCTGTGGTGGGACAAATGGGACTTGAGTGCCAATATTGGAAGATGAGGTAGGAGCAGATTGGGGTACTTTCTGAGTCGGGATTATGGGACCACTAACTAGTGTAGGATTTGTAGGTGGGATAGACAAACTAGGCCATGAATTCAATGCGGAATTAGACTTTATGAATTGGATTTTCCTTCTAGTTTCTGCAGCCTGGGCTTCATTCTCAACCTTCTCAAGTTCTTTTTCAAGGTCTTCTCTCTCTTTTTGAGCCTTCTCTAGATCTAGATCTAATTTAGATATGGAGGGTTGTATATGTTTTCTCAGTATAGCTTGAGGCTCATTTATTTGGATTCCTATAGCCTTGCCTTTCCCTTTATCTGGAACTGTTCCAGTGAGCTCTACCGGATCAACTTGAATGCGTTTATAAGCTTGAACTTGAGCAATAATTGGTTCTTGCCTTTGATTTAGGCATTTCTCCTGTTGTTGAACTTTACCTCTTAGATTATCAACATCTCCAAAGACATCCTTATGGAGAGTTGTGGTATTCTCTTCTAATTTTTTGTTTTGCTCTTTCAAAGCAGCCATCCTTCTTAGCAGAGTATCTCTTTCTATTATTGCATCCAAAGTGGCTCGCTCCCTCTCCTTTTCAAGACGAATGCGTTTAGCTTCTTCCTCAGCAATCCATTTCTTCAAAAATCCTATTTCAGATTGCACTTCTTTAGAGTCTATAGAGGTTTCCTCAGAATCAGTAGGGTCATCCAGATCTATAAGGTTTGGTTCCATATAAGGGGCTACTCTGGGATTAAAAGGATTATCAGATGAACTCCTAAATCCTAGCCTACAATTTGTATCTACTACAGGCTCTGGTCTTAATGAAGCAATTTCCATAGTAGATACGTCCTTGTCTTGAAAAACTCTCTCATCTAGTAATGGGGTACTGAAAATACCTCCTAAGAGTCTTGTAGTTTCGGATTCAAAGCTAAGCGAAGATGACTCTCTTCCTATTATTGGTTGATAATGAGAATTTACAGAGGCATTACCTCTGGGTTTCCAAGTAGGATTTGGATCTATTCTTTTCTTATTTTGGTTCTTCCTACCACCTTGGGGTAGATCAGTATACATTGATACATCGAGATTGGCTCTCATGTAAGCCCTTGTGTTTTTTCTCTTGTCAGCCATATTCTTCTTTTGTTACAATAAGCACTAGCTTCAAAACCTTAACTGAGTCACCACCCTCTTTCGGGAAAAAAAAATATAATAACACTTTTATTGACTGAAGGAAAACAATACACAAGTAGGGACAAAGAAAATGACACAGATAGACCAATCACTGATGTTGTAAGACTGCAACTCTTGCTTGTTAGATAAGACACTTGGATAAGCTGGATGTGTCAGTGTGTAGCAATGGTACTTGGGTTCTATCTTCTTTAAATCCTCAAGGTTTGACACTAAAGATTTCCTTATAGCCACAGGCAAAATAAAGATCACACGACACACACATACACAGTAGGACTAAAGATTCTTGTCCTTTCAACAAAATGGATTGCCATCTTATGTCCCCAGCAGAGTCGCCATTTTGTTGGTGTTTTTTCTCTTTGTTAAAATAGTGCTAAAACTACTAAGCAACAAAAGGCTTAATACCTAGATATCAGTACATACACAACCTAAAGAATAGCAAATTCTCATTGTCACTTGCATATGCAAAGTACTAGGACCCAACTTCAACAAAACCTCAGATGGTTTTCTACTCTTTTGGCTCTGTAAAAACCAAGGCGGGTGTACCCGGGGATGGTTCAAAAATGGAACAATTGTATGAGAATTATTCTTAGTTTCATTTTGATTCCCATTTCTAAATCCTCAAACATATACGTAACTCTTAACAAATTGGTAAACACATCCCTTGAACAGATATGGCCAAGAAATCTTCTATAGATCTGCAGATGTTTTCAACAACAATGGCTAAATGAAGCTAAAACATTCCATGCAGGCAAGTGCTAGCCAACTTTGAATATCTTACAGGAAATAAAAGTAAAATTTGATTTTATGATGTATTTGAAAAAACCAGTCATAATATACTTCTCTTTTGGCTGAAATACTTTCGATCAATGCCTAATCCATTAGGGTTTAGAGTCTATAGTAAATTCTTAGATCTAATTTGTTGCTTTGCAACAAATTCTTATTAGCAATTCTTATCAGAATTTATCATTCAAAAATCCTTTTCAATACCTAAGCAATCTCATCACATTCACCAGAGCCCTTATTTAATCCATTGAATTAACAGCAATAACAAATGGATGTACAACCCTACTAGATTGCAATCAATTGCATAAGCTTTTATTCACACAACATCAAGGTAGCTAAGTATTTAAAAGGAGACAAAATTTAGAAAGAACTGATATGGGGACAGTTCATAATTTGTATTCATTTCCTTTGAAAATGGTATATCCTTTACAATAGACCCAGAAAGACCTTCAGAAAAGAAGTACAGTTCTTTCTACATTCATGTATTCTCAGAAATTTTGACAGAAAAGTATACTACAAACTTGCTTTCCAAAATGTTTGGACCAAAAATAGGACTAAGCACAATACTTTAGTAAGAACAGAATTCAGACCCTTCTTTAGCCTTGGGATCTCACTTAAATAGTGTAAGATGCAACAAGCTTTAGGCTAAAGAAGGTGATAGGGGTCCTTTCAAAAGAAAGACAAAAACAAAATAACAGAAAGATTAACAATATTTCTTGGCGGGTCCCTTTCTATTATGCTTCTGAATTGTCGAGACAAGAGCACGATCTGACCTTGTAGTCATTCTTCACTTTCGAAGTACATATCCATGAGGTCTGTAAGTGATGTATCATCTTCTGTTACCTGCAAACTCACTTTAACCTGGGGATTTTTTGTGTCATCATTGCTGATTACAAGGGTAACTACTACTTTTGCATCTTCTTCCTCAGTGTCTCCTGACATCTGTTCACTAAACTGATTTTTCCACTTATGAAAAGTATCATCATCTGGCCAATCAAAACTTAGGGTTTCTCTTTGTATCTTTATTAAAGAATTTGCATTTTCCTCTAAATCATCAAATTCTTTTCTCATAGCAGTATAATATAATTGTACTTTTACCAGCTCCTCGTTTGTCTTTGCCCAAAACCAATGGCCAGTCTCACTGATGATGTTTATTATTCTGTTATCGAATAATTCATCCATTTCCTTTTTCCATTTTTCTTTTTCCTTTACTGTATCAACAGATTCTAAAGCACAAGGAAATAGGGTGAATTTTTCAGCAAGATATTTTGAAAAACAGAGTATCAATCTTCTCTGTAAAGAATCTCTTTCATTCTCAAAATTTTCTAACTTATTCAATAAATCAAAAATCTTTTCAACTTGATGATAAGGCATTTGGACTGTAGATATACATATAATTGTAATATCATTATTTCTCTTCTCCACTTCTGTGCAAGAGAATCTAGTCCATCCTTTTCTTTATTCAACTCATCCATGAGGGTTACAATCCTTGTCAACTGATCATAAAAATTTGACCATTGTATTTTATCCCTCACATATGTCACACCCTTCTTTCATTTTTCTTCCTATTGATTTCTAAATTCTATCTGCCACTCATGTAATTTGGTTTTTTCTGCTTCAAATTCCTCTGCAGTATAGAATTGGGGTCTTTCAGGGGTGTCAGGTATTTCAATGATAGGAGTTAATCCAACAGATGACTGTGAAGGGTATGCAATTCTCAGTGTACTGGATTCTCCCACTTTACTTTTTCCAAGTATCTTCTCCAATTGAGATACCCTGTTTTCCAGCTCAATTCTCTTTTTTACCTCTTGATTGTAAGCATCCACCACTATTTCATATTTACTATGAAAATAAATCATTTTCTTCTCTTCTCTTTCTGCAGTGGCCAAGGCAAATTTAGAATAATCCACATTCATGTGGGCTGCCTGTACATTTGAAGTATCAACAACTCTCCTTACAATGATACTCCTTGTTAGTCCTGAATCATTAGGCTGTGATGCAGTAGTCCGAGATCCTCTTCTCAGGGACCACATAACAAGGGCAGCTTGATCATTTTTGAATGTTGTACCCAAGAATTCCTATTTATTTGGGTCCTGTAGTGCTAAATTATTTGATACAGAATTAAAAATTAATGCATCAGCAATATCCCAATTGGGCAATAATAAAATATTTGCACTTTTTACCATCTGTCTACCCTCATCAAGGGTTATATTCTGGAACTCTTGCATCATTTGTTCCTTTATTTGATTTTGAATGGAGGGCACATCCATTTCTGGATGCTCTATTTTCATATTCTTACACCTTTGCTCAAAAATGTGCATGTTTACCCTCCATGCAAACTGATGGAAAGCCCTAGATCTTACAAAACTGTTATCAGACAAAAATTGCTGATTGGCTTGTTCCAAAACAGGGTCCAATTCCCTTCCTCTAAAATCTGCTACAGTTAATTAAAAACTTGGCACAGGAGGTTCCTGGGGGTTCCCTTCATCAATTTCTGCTTGTGTAACAAAAATTTCCCCTTGTGATCCCATTTGTTCAACTTGCTCATTGGTGAGCTGCTCTTCCTCAATTCTCATTGGAGTTTGAGAAGGTGAGTAACCTTAATCAGGGGATTCTTTTTCCCTTATTATTTTTCTTCTTTTGGGAGAAGGTTCGAGGGGTCTTTCTTCCAGGACAGTACTGGTAGATTCAACTACCTATTTTTCTTTGTGTACAATGGACATCTGCTGCCGAACAATAGTATATCCTGTCTTCTTTCGTACCACCAGTGGACCCATTCCAATGTTGGGAGTGAAACCCAATTTTCTCATAACCTCTCTGGGTTTATCTGAAAAAGAATCAATAAAATGTTTTTTCTTCTCATTCATTACTTCCATTATCTCAGAGAAAGTACTCATGAGCTTATTTATCTTATCTGCATTGGTTGCAGCATTACTAAGAGGATTGTAATCTTTGTAAAAACAATTAATAAACTCCAAAACTTTTGAATAGACTCTCTATTTTTCTTTCTTTATTTCTTGCTCATGGAGAGAATATTCATTTCTTATTATATCTGCAGGAAAATAGAATTCATGCTGAACTAGACGAAGCTTGATTCTAAGTCTAAGACCAGAGTTAAAGAAACCTTCTGTATCACAAAAACGAGCATGAGACACTGCCATCTTATATTGATCCAAAATTTTGTGGAGAAAGATCCACCCTTCTTTAGTTATCACAAATTGGTGGGCTATAGTGCAAGTAGGAAAAATTGATCCTGTTCCCCTTTTGTGCAAAAAGGCCTCCTCCACTCCTCCCAACTGCCACAAAAATTCACCTATCCCTACCTTTAAAGATACCTGATAGGGTAGTACATGGGGTGTTCCTTTGAATCCATAGACCCTAATGACAGTTGAGACTGAATATGGGATAATATCTCCCCAGTTATGTGAAACTTTTAGACTATGGGGTTTGTCCATAGGCCTAACAAGATGCATTAGTGCCTTAGGAATTTTGGGATTATCACTCAATATGAGGCATCTTAGTTTGGAGGTAAAGCGCCTATCAAATCTAACAAAGCTAGCATTTTCTGCTTCCCAAGTCATGCCTGCACTCCATAATTGGACTGGCAGTGCCTCCCCCTCTTGTTCCCTATTTAAGACCATTTCTTTACCAAAATAAGTGGCCCCTTTAAAAAGAAACAGATGCGTCAATAGGGAGTACTAACCCCGAACCTTTTCCACCTTGCCCTTTCCAATCCCCACCAATCCCTGGTGAATCTCATTAGCCAAGTAAGATGCAAAATCAAAAATTATTTCCACACCAAAAGAGGAGATTTGGGTGATCATATACATGAAGCTCACCGGAATAAAATCTTCTTCGCCCTCTCCGAAGACTCTGCACAGGGTCCTATATATCTCTATTTCCCTGGCATTAAAGCATGATTTCTTGAATGGTTCTTTAGAAGATGATGTTATGGTTGGGAGGCCTCCAATTCGGCCTATGTGGGCTTTCAGTGCACCTTGTCTAACTACATCCCTTTTGGATATATATTCTTTTTCTAACTCTATCAAATTAATGGGCACATGATACATAGTGAGAGGTCCCAGACTGAAAACCTTCCTAATCTCCTCGGGACTGATGGTAACTAAAGGCTCACCATCCTTTCTTCTCACTACCTTAGTGGCTTGGTCAGAATTTTTTGCTATAGCTTCAAGCAGGTCAAAATCCATAAACACACTAGGGACAACAAGCTTTCCAAGATCAAAATTCCATATATTGGCATGAGGGGCATATAACTTCCTTTCTGCAAACCATTTTTTGAATAAACTCAAACTAGTTTGAGAAGTTTGAGCATGCTGAACCCAATTACCCTTATCATACAATCCATCAGCTATCCTTAGCCTAGGGTTCAGTGAGGTTAACCTCTTAACTTGCACCGTTTCTACAGTAGACTCAGGAAACAACTCAAGCAAATCATCATGCACATTTCTATCCAAGTAGTTTATGGCACCTGAAAATCCCTTCTTTGGAGGCATCTTGGGCTATCTTTTTAGAACTTAAAAGCTCACGAAGATTATGGTAGTATTACTTACTTGAATTCTATCTCTATTTTCCTCTGTATTCCTGCAAATTTTCCGCGAACAGATAACTTGACAATTTTTATCAGACCTTGGCGCGCGTTTCTTTTAGTAATGGCTTCTGCACAAGAATGGCTCCAAATCTTTGCTTGCGTGAAATGAAACTGATGAAATCTCTCTGTATTATACTCTATTTTTCCTCACGGACGAAGCTTTCTTGTCTAATTAATACAGAGAGTGGCACTACATTTTTCATTTAAAATTTCATCGTCAATCTTCAAAGATCCTACGATCATGTGGTAAAGAGAGAACAACTAGGAATTGTATTTGCCATGTCAGTTATTTTACCCAATGAGAACTTGCCATGTACAAAATTCTTTCTTTGATGGCGCTTATATTTGGACCCATTGATGACTGAGAACACGTGTCAGCATGTCGCTACTTTGCTATGCATAAAGAATGAGCACCTTGCCATAGCGAAGTGGCGACAATCGTTGATCTGATCCAGAAATGATCGAAAGATATGCTACAGGGCTTCTTAAGAAGGAAGGCGGTGGGCCCAACTCGCTATGTCACTATAATTATCTCCCTCGCAACTCTTCATAGTGAGGAGACGACAGCCGTTGATCACTTACTAAATCAAAGGTGAGGAAAAAGCACAGGATCTCCTAATTTATATTTGCTATGTTGCATGGCTTAACAAGCATGCAACTTTTCATAGCGAGGTAGCGAGCTCCGTTGATCCACTTCAAGCTGACGTTCAGAATTTTTTGTACATTCAGTCAGATAGGCATTAATGAGAATCGGATCTCTGCATAGTTGGCACATGTCAAAATTTACCATAGTCATTTATCATTCCACGTCACCAAAGATCTTGTCGATCTTTACCATTTTACGAGGCCTCACTAACTCGCTAACGATGAAGCACCTAAATTTTCTGATAGTGAGGTAGCGAGCTCCGGTACTCAAAAGGATTCCGTGCCAGAAAATGCAAGGGTTACCCAGTAATCACTTCTATCAATTAAAACTGATTCTGACAATGGTATTTATGACTGGTCATGCCACCTGGTGTAATTATGATACAAGCAAGATGCAATGTCATCATCTTCAGATTTTCACGTGGCCTCGCTACTTCGCTAACGACAAAGTGCTTGATTTTTCGAATAGCAAGGTGGCGGAACGTCCAGAAAAATCATCATTCTGGCTCTGATGTCAGATATTCTAGTGGGTCCCTATCCTTTTTGGACAGTAACTTGCAAAGTGTACCTGCACAATAAATCATTTAGTAAGCAAATCTCTGATCGCCGTATCTTCACTTTACGGTCTGGCCTCTTAAAATACTCAACACTCATTACCTCGCCATACTTAATAAGCATGCAACTTGTCATAGCGAGGTAATGACAATGGTAGATCTAATCAAATCTGACAGTTGGGACAAATAGGAAGAAAGGTAACCTAGGAGAAAGGAAAAGGAATATGACAGCATATTCATCTCTTTTGAAAATTCAAAATTTCGCGCCCAAAAATTTATGAATAGAGATGATATAGGGTTTACATGATGATTATTTCTTATGGATGGATTATCCAAAACCTTATGCTTCACTTAGCAATAGAACATTTGACTTTTCTATGATTTAACGAAAAACTTCTACTACACAAAAAGTCAGACCAACAGGTCATTTATGACCTCTTTCTTGTTTTCTTTCCATGTTTTCAATAAGGTCATGATTTTAGAATCCTAGATTTTCCATTAACTCATTTACATAGTTAAAATTCCATTTAGGTGCAAAAAAGTAAAAATGCAAAAAGAGTTGCAAAAGTTGCTATGCAACTTTGCAACTTTTTGCATAACTAAGAAAAATTACTTGTAATCACATTAGTGGATATGCAAAGACTTGGTATGTAATTGGGTCTCAAAAAACAAATTGCAAGTGGATATGCAATGTTAGTATGTAATTGGTCTCACTAACTCAATTACAAGAATGAATTTTAGATAATATTTAGTCGAGTCTTCAAGACTTTTCCTACAAGTGTCTATAAAGAAGATATGTAATCATACCCTAAAGACTTGATTGCAAGTGCAGAAGATATACAATATGTAATTGTGTCCTAGAGCTACATTAAAAGTTGTAAGTTCAACACATATTGATATGTATTCAAATCACAAATACTTAACTATGATTCTGTTAAGAGGGTGATATGCAATTAGGTCTTCAAGACTAGATTGTAGGGATGCAAGACTTAACCCGATGACATATGAAGATGCTTAAAGAGCTTTCAATCAATTCCTAGAGACTTGATTATAGTGCATGCCTATCAACATAAAAGGATGACTTATTGGTTGGGTCTTAAGGCCCGCCAACCACTTAGGCATGAGAAAACTTGCAACCAAGTTTGTGAGACCTAATTGCATTTTGTTTATGCATGTTTATGACTTGTAATTGATGTCAAGGACCTTGACTACATATAAGAACTAAGACAAACTATTAACATGTTGAGATTCAAATATCGACCTATACACTAGTAACTATGAGGATAATGCAAGGGCATTCAGAGACATAAAAAAGGGCCCAAGAGACATGAGCCACAATGCAAATGGATTTTTGTGTAGATTTATACTTAATTCTTACCAAGCAAAAATAAAGAGCAACATATCAAAAGGTTATGTTAAAAAAGAAATGTTGATGATGATCTTAAATCTACCTTTGAACCCCTTTAAAGAAAGTCACATCTCAATATACTTCGTTATTTAAGATGAAACAATATTTGCATTGTTCAATTCACTTGCTTCATATGTTTTTTACTCTTTTCTATCTGCGCCTATATAATTCAAACATCTACTACATGCAAAATACTTTCTAGTCTCCCATTATGTTTGGTATCATAAAAGGTGTTAAAAGATTGAAACTGCATGAAGTATTCTTCATAACTACTTTATCTATTTGTTCAATAGACTTATTTAACCATAGTTGAAAATTTGGTTGGATCATAACTATTTTATCTATTTTTGAGGTTTTAGTTTCAAAAATGTAGGTACAAGGGAGAAAGATGATGCCCTAGTTGCATGTATCATATATGCACCAACTCACTATCCCCAAGAGGCCATACAATTCCAATGGTGGGATAGTGAGTTACACCATTATTTCTACAAGTTGCTGAAAACAAGACAACAAACTATCTAGAATGGAAATATTTTTATAACTACAAAACAAACAACTTTCAAAGAAAACTTCCTAAAGCAAAAAAATTCTAATTAACCCTATCTATGATTCCATTAGGTACAACAACCAAGGACAATGCCAAAAATGTCTTAAAACTCAAAAAATCAATAATTTTGCCTTCAAAATGTCATGCTACAGCACTTGTCTATACAAATGACAATTCCTTATGCCTATTTTAGGGTTAGGAAGGTATTTGTATGTCTTCTTAGGTGTTTCCCTTCCATATTAGGGCTTTTGTCAGCCTTCTTCAAGTTTTAAAAGGAAAAATCCACCATTTCTTGCAAAATTAGCATTTTGCAAAAATTGCAATATAACAACTTTTGCAATTTTTTCTTACTTTCTCTTTCTAACACTTCCAACTTGTTAAATGGGATATTTGTTATCAATTCCATGCTAGGGACCCTTCCCTAAGTTAGAGACTTATCCCTTAAGTAGCGTATTGCCCTACAGTAAGGTATGCCTTGACTTTAAGGCCAATTAGTGACTCTTCCAAAGACATTGTGACTTCCTACACCCTAGCTATCACACCTAGGTCTAATGACCCTTATTGATATAGAGCACATAGCCTAGTTTTGCCACTTGGTTCTTAAACCTATAAGGGTACCCAAACCCACTTCTAGATGATGTTTTGGTTACTAGCCTTTTCCAAATGATGACCTTTACTTATCTAAGTGGACTCCACTCTCCTAAGGTCCTTCCCTTTTCCTAGGGTTCTTGGCAAACTTGAATCAAAATATGGCTTTAGGGACACTTGCCCTCAACTAGGCCAATTAAGGAAAAATAAGTAAAAATGTTTCAAGACTTCAAACTTAGACTCGATTTAGCATTTCTAGGACTAAACCACTAGGATTCATGCACTTTCAAGGCCCCAACACCTTCAAAGGATCAATATCCCTAACTTAGGCCTACAAATCCTAGTTTGTCAAAATTTAGATTTCATTGGAAAACTTCCAAAATTTCCAAGGGACAAGGCCAAATTATCACCTTTTCAAATAACCTTTAACTAGTTCTTGAATACTTGAAAGGATCAAGGGCTGACTCCATTCCAGCATACCCAAACTCCAGTTTAGTTCATAGACCTAATAGGCCTAATTAGGCTTGGTTTCCAAAGCAAGTGCTTAAATATGGGTTCATAGAATCAAATAAACCCCATGGAACTCTTCCTCTCCTTCCTAAAACTCCATTTCACCCTTCACCTAGGTTCAAACAATTAGTTTGAAAGCCTAAATGCCACTTCTCCTTTAATTCCTGGCTGAACACATAGGGATGTTTAGCCTAGGGCTGACTGGTAAAAATATCAAACCAATTCCTCCAAGTATGAAACTATTCCATATCAAAATAAACTCCCCTAAATTGCATCCCCCAAAGAGATATTAAATTCCAATGGTGGGCTTACAAGTTAGAGGGACATGTTTGCCAAAACCCTTGAATTCAGGCCCAAATAAGCAACCTTCACAAAAATTGCAATGACTTAAGAAAATGAAAAGATATAACCTTCAAAAAAAATGAAAATGATACCTAGTTCATCAAGTTATACAATCATGATAGTTGATCTTCTTCACCAATCCATACACATCCATACAACTCAAAAAAACATAGAGAAAGGCAAAAAATCAAAGTTTTATTCATGTAAATATTCACCAGTCTATACAATTATGTTGTCCTCTCCATGTTAAACATTTTTAAACATTTATTCTTACCTCCAATAGTCATAATCATCATTAAATTTTTATGCTAATGTTCAAACTACCTTTTCAATTATTTAGCAAGAAAAGTTGTCATTTTGCATTTTTTTTGCATGACAACATTGGCATTTTTGCTTTAATAACCTCATAGACACCTAAGTCTTTGCCCGAAGACCCCAAGGCATTTAAATCTATCTAAAGACCTAAAAACTCCTTATTGCATACAAAATAACTCAAATTCCTCAAATTTGACCTTTGATTCAATTTGGTATCCTGGCTTATAATGACACCAAGGATCCAATTGACCTTACATATGGTCTTGTTACAAAAACCTTATTCAAATGACTAATCCTTGGACCTATTCACTTCTTTTCCTTAGTGCCCTACACCACTTATTAGTACTTACTAAAGCTCTATAGGAGCACAACACAAAAAAATTTAAAAGGTGAGGGCCCTATGTTTCAAGGTTCCCCTGCACCATTTGGTGGTCCTAACATGTGTCTAAATAGTACTTCCTTTGCAATAGTAGCCTAATCAACCCTTTAACCTTAATTGTTGTCCCCATGGGTTAATGCAACATTTTTGTGTATGCAATGTTAGCACTTTGGAATCTAATAGTATATCAAGATTAGGAGGTGTCTTGGTGGTTAATTTTTTTCTCCCGTTCAACATTTACTAAGTTGCATGCAATAACCTTGCTTCTTGGGTTACTAGGAATCAAAGAGGTTAATGAAGGGACTATGACTTTTTCTCAGTTTGAGGCCTTCAAGTTTAGTCCATATGACCCTACTGATGAAAAAACAACATGCCTTAAGTCTATGTCTAAAGTAGGTTTCATATGTTAAGCCTTTATTGTTGTCAAGGTGCGAGTTCACGATTTTGGGCCTTGTTTGGGCTTTCAAACTTTGTTTAGGTGTCCTTGTGGGTTGTACTCTCCCAACCTTCATTGGTAGTATCCTACCACTTGAATCAATAATTCAAGGTGATCTTGTACCACTTTTTCTCTCTCTCCCTCTCTCCCTATTCAATCTAATAAACCAATTTTATCTGCTCTACATTTTAATGTCTCAAGTATTGCCTCGTGGTCTAACTAGTAAACTTTCTAAAGAGTCTTATTGTGTGGTTTTCCACCATATTTTTTGAAGTGGACATTTGATGTCACAACTAGGTTCAAATAATGAAGAATCTTCCTCTTTGTTTGTGAATCCTTGTGTGAGGCCTCACCCCAACCCGTTATAGCCTAGATGTTTTATTTATATTTTGATATTTGAGACCTTGATATTTTGACAAATTTAGATGGATAGTGGATTTTCCTTATCTATGGATTCGATACTATAGTAGTGTCTTACGTGGTTATACACACAAATAATAGTTATGGCATGACATTCTGGTATTAGAGCTTTTGGTTCAACACTAGGAACCTAACCCATTCCGTCTAACTTATGAATTGCAACTTATGTAGGATGCCCGTAGTCACCCATAATTGTCATCAAAGGGCCAGGGGTCCTAGAGAAAATGACATAGGCCAAGAGGGGGTAGGACATGATGCAAGAGGTCCTCCATCGGGGAAACCTCCAAATCTCGATCGATTTCTGAATGCTATTAATAATTTAATTGGGGTAGTATAGTAGAGATTACCACCACCAGGATAGCAGGATGCAGGGGGCCATGGGGGCAATATCAGGGAAAGGAGTAGAAGTCCCCCACCTAGACTTGCAAAGGGTCAAGGGGAAGCATCAGTACATCAGGTCGATCCACCCCCCGTATTAGAGTGAGCACTAGTGAGAGCACCCCATGATATTGGGGATGAGATTAGTGACCTTCTATGACTTAAGCCACCCCTATTCACTAGTACCACAGATGGCACATGAGCAGAGGCATGGCTATAGAGCTTATAGAGCTACTTTGGATTGCATACCCATGGGAGCAACCTGAAAGCATGATTGGCCATACACCTTCTATGAGATGATGCCTCCATGTGGTGGTAGCAGGAGGAGACTATAAGGAGAGTCAACATAAAGACACTCACCTTGGAGTCTTTTATGGACTATTTTAGGGGAAGATATTTGTCTGAACACTTTAAATAGAGGCAAGTTGAAGAGTTTCATGATCTTCAGTAGAGGGTCTCACAGTGGCATAGTATGAGAGCAGGTTCTTAGAGTTACTCCCTTATGTGGAGTACATGAGAGATGAGAAGCTTTACATCCATTGATTCATTAAGGGCCTTAAGTTATCAATCTAGGGACCAGTGCGGTTGGCTTTTCCTACTACTTTTAGAGAGGTAGTTAAGATGGCATTGGTTGCCAAAGACTTTCATTCTAGTCAGGAATCTCAGGATAGGTCCCATAACTGGAATCCCTCCCAGCAGTCAGCTTAGCAAAAACCCTCTTGGAAGGGTAATAAGAGTCATTCAACGGGACCCTCAAAAGGGCCACAAGCATAGCAAAAAGGGTAGCAGGACATTAGATAGAGACCATCACAGGGTTACCAGGGCTCAAAGCCCAAACAGTGGTAGTCACAGGGCCCTAGATGGGATCAGAGGCCATAGAGCCAGTACACATAGCCAGCCAAGACATAGCAATCCTCTAGGGGAGTTTTTAGCAGATCTAATAGAACTAGGGGTCAACACCAATCTAGGCCACATGGAGTATAAGTTCAGACTCATGGACCATGTTATACTTGTGATGGTATGGTTCATATTGCAGGAGAGTTTCCACAACATCCCATAGTAGGCAGTCAGCGAGGAGTTACTTCAGAGCCTATAGTAGGTGAGATGGGCAGGTCCCATAGAGTCTTTGTAGTAGTTGATGACTGCTAGGCCGACCATCAGGCTATAGTGATTGAGGCCACAGGTATGATTAAAGGTTTTGAGGTGACTATACTATTTGACTCTGGAGCTACAAACTCTTTTATTTCCCCACTTGTAGTGGAGCATTGCAGGCTAGTGGCAGCTAGACAAGATGTTAATAAGGAGGTTGAGCTAGCTTCAGGGACTAGGGTGTCTGTTGATTCCTTGATCCATAAGTGCCCAATTTAGATTGGAGATGAGATCACCACTCTTGACTTTTTTATTAATCCATTGGGATCCTATGATGTATTCCTTGGCATGGATTGGCTTAGTGCCCATAGCATCAAGGTGGATTGTCGATGGAAGAGGATTGAGTATGTAGATAATCATGCTACACCTAGGGTGATTTTAGGAGTTCAGAGGCTAGTATCCCTCTGTATGATTTCTGCCATGCAACTTAAGTGGTGCATGTGAAGGGGATGTCAATTTTTTTTTATCACCATCAATGATAGTGAGGACGATGTAGGGGAAGAACCTTCACTTGATGATTAACCAATATTACAAGAGTATGCATATGTGTTTCCATCAGAACTTCATGGTATGCCACCACCTAAGGTAGTTGATTTCCATATTGATCTCATACCAAGAGCTGAACATGTATCTAGAGCACCATATAGGATGACCACTCAGGAGCTCAATGAGCTTAAAATTCAGCTAGAAGCACTTTTGAAGAAGGGTCATATCCAACCTAGTGTATCACCATGGGGAGCACTAATGATTTTTGTAAAGAAGAAGGATGGATCACTCAGGGTGTGCATTGATTACTGGCAGTTGAATAAGTTGACTATCAATAACCGATACCCATTACCTAGGATTGATGATTTATTTGATTAGGTACAAGGTGCCTAAGTATTTTCCAAAATAGATTTGAAGTCAGGGTACCATCAATTGCGCATAGTGGAAAGTGACATCCACAAGATTGCATTTCGTACAAGATATGGTCACTATGAGTTCACAGTAGTACCTTTTGGTCTCACGAATGCCCTTGCTATATTTATGAGTCTCATGAAAGGTGTATTTCATGCCTTCCTAGAAAATTTTGTAGTAGTGTTCCTTGATGATATATCGGTCTATTATCATAATGAGAAGGAACACGAATATCACCTACAAAAGGTATTGCAGTGGTTGAGGGAGAATCAGCTCTATGGTAGCTTGTCAAAGTGTGCCTTTTTCAAATGGGAAGTGCATTATTTGGGTCACGTAATATTAGGGGATGGGATCTCAGTGGACCCATCCAAAATCAGAGCCATCATGGATTGGCCAGCCCCTACCAATGTCTCAGAGGTCATAAGTCTCATGGGATTAGTAGGATACTATAGATGGTTTGTGGTAGGTTTCTCTAAGGTAGCTCACCCTATTACTTCTCTTCAGAGAAAGGGGAAAAGGTTTGAGTGGACAAAAAAGTGTGAAGAAGCCTATTAGAAGCTCAAGAAAGCACTCACTAGTGCACCCATTTTAGCAGTACCTGACCCCTCGAAGGATTTTGTAGTATGCACAGATGCTTCCTTGGATGGAATTGGAGCAATCCATATGCAGGAGGGTTGAGTTATAGCTTATGAGTCAAAAAAACTCAAGGGGCATGAGCTCAATAATCCTACTCATGATCTCAAGCTTGTAGCAGTGGTCCATGCATTGGTATGATGGCACCATTTCCTTCTAGGGCGATGATTTGAACTTCATTCAGATCACCAGAGCTTGTAATATATTTTCACACAGACAAATATTAATGCTAGGAAAAGATGATGGTTGGAGTTCCTATGTGAGTATGATTTTGATGTACATTACATTAAGGGTAAGGAAAACATGGTGGCAGATGCTTTGAGTAGACGGCGTCATGAACTCGCTTCAATGGTTATTGACATAGACTTGAGGGAGTGCATTATGCATCACCTACTAGAGGATGAGTTCTATGTAGAATTTTGTTAGATAGCCTAATCTCAAAGGCCTCTTGAGGGTAAAGTTTTGGACTATTCATTGGATTCTAAGGGACTACTATGATATAAGGGACACATCTATGTACCCTCCATAGGAGACTTACAAGAGTTCATCATTTTGGAGGCTCGTAGAGCACCCTATGTAGCACATCCAAGTATTAAGAAGCTTCATGTAGATTTGAGGTAGTTATATCATTGGCTAGGGATGAGAATGCAGATTGCCAACATCATTGCAAGGTGCCTAGAGTGTTAGAGAGTTAAGGCAGAACACGGTCATCCAAGTGGACTTTTACAACCACATGAGATACCTAAGTGGAAGTGGGACACTATCTCCATGGATTTCATTGTGGGTCTTCCAATGTCTTCTCAACGTCATGATGCCATCATGGTGATAGTTGATACTTTGACCAAAGTTGTTCATTTTTCACCAGTCTGTACCACTTTCAGAGCACCCACAGTGGCACAAGTATTTTTGTGAGATATTGTTAGACTCCATGGCATTCCTCGTAAGATAATATCTAATAGAGACTCCTTATTTACATCATCATTTTGGAGGGAGTTGCAAACATCACTTGGAACCAAGCTCAACTTTAGCACTACTTATCATCCAGAGAGAATTAGAGAGAGTTAACCAGATCGTTGAGGATATGTTACAAATGTACGTGATGGACCATCAGTCCAAGTTGGAAGAGTACCTTCATCTAGCAGAATTTGCCTACAACAATGGGCATCACACTTCTATAGGCATGCCACCTTATCAAGCCTTGTATGGTAGGCCTTGCAGGACACTCTTGAGTTGGGATAGGATAGAAGACAGGGTATCTATAGGGCCACAGTTGGTTAAGGACATGGAGCAATAGGCATTTTTGATCAGACAACACCTCTGAGAAGCCCAAGATAGGTAGAAGAAATATGCAGATGCTAAGAGGGAGGATAGAGTGTACATGGTTGGAGAGAAAGTATTTCTGAGGGTGCAACCTCATAAGAGTCCAATCCATTTTGGAAAAGACTTTAAGTTAGCACCTCATTTTGTGGGTCCCTTTGAGATTTTGGAATGAATAGGACGAGTTGTTTATTGTTTAGTCTTGCCACCTAGTCTATCATGCACTCATGATGTATTTCATGTATCTATATTGAGGAAGTATGTATATGATGAGTCTCACACCATAGATTGGGATGCTTTACAGGTGGAGTCAGATGGGCAGATGACATTGAAGCCCATTTGCATTTTGGCTTGACGGACCCTCACACTTTCCAGTAGAGAGCTGGACCAAGTTAGGGTCTAGTGGGATTGTTATGATGAGGTCACATCTTTTTGGGACGATGCAGCTCAGATGAAAGCACAGTACCCATATCCTTTTGATGAACTCTAGGAGGAAGTTCATGCCTGGGGGGAGAGGATGTGAGGCCTCACCCCAACCCATTATAGCCTAGATGTTTTATTTATATTTTGATATTTGAGACCTTGATATTTTGATAGATTTAGATGGATAGTGGATTTACCTTATCTATGGATTTGATACTATAGTAGTGTCTTACATAGTTATACGCACAAAGAACCTGTTATTATATAAGAAATGTTTGAATATATTGGGGTGCAGTTTTATGACATGATATTATTAGATTTTGATATAATGCAAAATTTTAGTTTGTTCTTGAAGATTTTCAGCATAAGGATGAATATTAATTTTATTATGATGCTTATGATATACAAATTTTGATATCTTAACATTTCAAGTGGAATAATTGAAGGTTTAGGAAAGGATATCTAATTTGAATTATGTTAATATGGATATTATTATTATTTTCACTTACATTATGTATGCTTATTTGATTCCTTGGACTATTGATGCTTGAGTTTGATGTGTAGGAAGAGGAACCATGGAAACTTAACAGGGAAACAAGGTATAGACACATGTTTAAATGACTATGTCAAGGTGAATCTTTGTAAGATTCGTAAACCTCATTGTGATGTGCTTATTTTGTAAACCTGAGATGTATGTGTGTGGTATGTTTTTCATGTGTAGATTTTGAATGTGTCATGTGTGACATTTTAGTGCATTTTGTGTGTGTCACTTGACACTTGTACTTGTTATGTGAAATGACATGTTATTCGTCAATGGATCATGTGGCCACCTTATTCCGTGTTAAATGCCTAAATTGAGGAATTTGATTATTGCCTTAGTTAGTAAAAGGACAAGGTTATCACCATGAGGAATTTGAATTTTGAATTACCTTGCTTTGGGAGGATCATAAAGTAACTTTAAGGTAAGTTTGTGACTAAATAAACCCTACCCATGTTAGTACTATAGGGTAGGGGCCTAATAATGACCTTTAGGGTGCCTAGTGGACCTAGGGAGTCTCATCAAAATTGCATTCTTTATTGAATCCGAAAATAAGAGGGTTATAAATAGAGGCATGGCTAAATTGACCCTCACTTGGCCATTCTCTACCTTTAGAGACTATTAGGGTTTGAAGAAGGAGGAGTGAGCTCTACTACAATTATTCATTGCCTTGCTTGGAGGAAAGTTGGTATCATGATCCATGAAGCTTCTTCATTTTGCATGTAGATTAGAAATGGTGTTCCTCATTTCATGAGGAGATTTTGGTGTATTGTGGTGTGTTTGTTAGGAAAAGATCTTTGTTGTGTGTTGCATGTGAGTAGAGTTGTGTGAATATTTCTTTGATCTTGCTTGTTTCATGTTTTGTGTTTTGTAAATTGGGTGTGAGGCATCACTCACCCTTGGGAGGGAAGAGATTCTTGGGTGAAGGGGTTAGTTGGGCTCACACATGTAGTTGAGGAATACTCCCTTGTGTGGAGATGGTTGTATATGTTCAATGGGATGTGAATTATCTTGCTCACTTGCATCTTGGGAGGTATAAGGAGGTATGTAGAAGGGAAGATATTGGTTTCCCCGAAAGGGCATTTTGATATTGAAAAGATGTGTTTATTGTGAATGAAAGATATGTAAATCCTCGTCATGGTGAGAGCCCACCTTCACCCTATTCTTGATTCATTTGTTGAATCTTTGTTCCAAAGCCTTGGGAAGGGATGTGTTGTTATGGCTTGTGTAAAATCTTGTCATATTGTTGTGTATATGCATAGCATGTGAACTATGTAGTATGCCACCGTTTATGCCTTGTTTCCCCAAGCTTGGTGGGTGGTCTCCTTGAGGCCTAGGTTGGGAGGTGAGCCTCCATGGTTCCAATTTGTCTTTCTTTTGCAGGTATTCACTTGAAGAGCTTGGAAGTTGATGTCCATGAAAGTTCATTCTTTGTATAGGAGAAGACTCATTACTATTGTGTTGTGAATGGGGAGATAAATTCCTCTTATTATGTGAAGAAATTGTATTGTAAGAAGTGTAGTGTTGTTTCCAATTCATTAGATCATAGAAGAGGGTTTGAATAATGTATGTACTCAAATGGATCTTCCATTGTGTTTAGCCTGAAATGATCATTCCATCACCTTTGTTCATGCTTGACATTGTGACTTAAATGTGAACTCGAAATTATCATGAAGAAGAAATTTTGTTTGTTGATGTAGTAATATCTGTACTTAAGTTTTGGAAATCTATAGAGATGTATATTTGAGTCATGCTATACCATTAAGAATGCATTTGACATGATCTCTGGTTATTTTTATCTCTTTAATTTACATGAGTATAAGTTAGTTGCAAGATGTACAATTGAAAAAAAAATGGAATTTGCCGGTAGTCTAGATTATGGAAATATGATGATATAAAGTGTTTGATTATTGAAGCAAGTAATTGTTATTTTCAATGCTTTCTTGAGATCTATTTTATGACTAAATTTTGTTAGAAATATGATTGTTGACTAATGCCAAAATTATTTAGTAGAATAAACAATGTTAATGCATTTGTAAAAACAAACCATCATCAAATCAACGTAACAACTGGAGTGAATGCATGGGAGAAAACTAGACAACAAGTTAAGCTTAAGAGTGACCTGTAGATGCATATTTACATTCTGGAAAAAGTATGATAAGCAAAAAAAAAGGGTCATTCTATTACAATCTAATAAAATAATAGACTTGGAATTAAATAATAATACTTGAATTGTCAAGTTGAAATATGCGTATATATACTTTTACTAATATATCAAATCTAAAACTTACCTTATTAAATCAAAGACAGACCTGGTTTTGGAATGACATGACCCAGTCCAAGAAATGGGTACATATAATAATGATATTAATAAAAAAATATACATACAAATGCTTTAAATTTATAACTGACCTAACCTGATTAAGAGGATATACATGTATTCCTAGCTATTATTTTTCCTAACCCGTAGCAATGCTTAGTGTTAAGTTTCAAACAAAAATGGGGAAAAAGAACTTTTAAATCTACCAACTACCCAACTAACCCTCACAAGAAAAAGAAGAAAAAAAAATTAAATGTGACAAGCTCCTAATGAAGTCTCCCACCCACGTGAAATGCTTGGAAGCAGAAAATTTCCTTTTACATGTCATGAATCTGACATGTACATCATTCCATAGGCACCTTCCCTTGGAAATCTAGCATATAAAACACTCCTAAATTCCTACACCTCAAATCACGTGCAGACAAGGACACACTCTCAGCATTTAAGTGGGGGTCGATATGCTTGGGAATGGAGCATAGTTTGATATAAGTCAAGTACAAGTACATCCTTGACTTCAACAAAAAGCACGTAAGCTTGAAAATTCAACCCAACATGTATTGGAATCAACACTTCCTCCATGAACGCTAAGACTAGTTCACATGCCTAGGTATTAGTGATGGGTTGGAGTTAATAAAGTCATGGAACTATTTAAGTAGGAGTAAACAATTCTAAGTTATTAATATACCAAATAAGAGTCAAATCAATATAGGTAGGTTTCTAGGAGAGAGCAAATTGATTTATTAGTTTTAACTCAATTTTTGCTTATCTATTTATTTATAACTAGATTAGCTTATGTAGATTTTAGGATGTAACTTAGGTGACAATTTAAGGTGATATCTATATATATAAATATAATTAATTATAGGGTACCCTAGCTACATTATATTCTGATTTAGATAATTTTAATTAAGGAAAAGAATATATATATATATATATGTATATGTAATAGTGATATATCATTATCTTAGATTAATTACTAAGGGTAACATAGGCGGAATTAAGATGATGTTATTTTAATTGATGATTAGTCAAATATTAAATGTAAAGTAATAATATTAGTTCATTTTATTAAAGGATAATGCATACTCAAGTAGGAGGTATGGGTGTATTCAAATTTATAACAAAATGGACTATTAATATCAAGGAAATTATTCAAGCATAGGTAAACTCAATTTTAATGGAATTAAAAGGATGAATGGGTAAAACTTCTTCGTGTTGTATTCCTAAATCTTCCCATTGCTCTAACAAGTCGAGTTATACCCACCCTACATAATGTCTTCCCTTGAGGGCTCATATTCATAGTCATTTCAAGTAGTTTGCATCTTTTAGTTAGCAACTATGAATCTTCCCATGGAAAACTTGAATCCAGGTTTTTGAGTAGGATTACCTTGCTCTTTTATCTTACTTCTTTGTTCCAGGTTAACAAATGTTGAGCCTCCTTCCTTACCTTCAGTTTGAAAGTAAAACAATAAAAAAAAATTGGGTTGTGTTTTATTTTATCCTTGCAAAGTTATGGCATGACACCTTGAATAACCATAAGTTAGGGTTCTTCATAGAATATTGTCTAAGCCATGTGCCGATTACAACCACCACACCAATATGGTACTTTAAACTTTCACCATCTATAACTGAGTGATCCAATTTTTGTTTGGCTTGGACACAACAACCTGAATAATAATTTGTCCCTTCTTCATTATCTTGAAGTGCAATAATAGAAAAAACATGGCCTACAGTGATAAATGTACAAAATGTGGTCATTAATTTAGAAAATACTTAGGTAAAAGTTATAAAGTTACATATTGAAATTATAAAGATATATAAATATATATATTACCAAGTTGCATTAGATCAGACAAGTGGTCAAAGTCAATAGATGAATCCATCTCTACCATTTCCAGTGCTTGTGAGGGATGATAGGTGTCAATTGGGTCCAAAACCCATATATCCCATTTGTCCACCCATTAAGTTGACTCAAAGTAATCCCAATTTTCCTCTACACATGATGGCCAATAACATGCCATTTTTTGTGTGTGGACACTCAACAAACCTATATCAGATCTTCTAAAAGACTATAACTCAATTGATCTTGTTAGTGTGCAACAATCCTAATATGGTGTAATATTAGTATTATCTATCAACCAAAAAAATCTATGAATCATAGACTCACTCCTTACCTAGACCCATTATAGTGTTACACCACTAGACGATGGATTTTGCATCTGTCAATATTGCTCCATCTCTGTACTTTAGTTCTTCATGAGCTAAGGCTCTTTTGATGCATGTGCATCCTGCTCAACCAATAGAACATCCGTGCATTCTTGAATTGAGATGCATAATTTTCTGACCAAATAATGTGCTAGCAATATGGTATGCCCCTATTAGTCAAATCTCCATAAAATAGTTGAAAACAACCATGTACAAACTCTATAGAATGTGATCGATCATTGCCGTTGTAAAAATGGTACTCCCTCATAATCTTCTTGTCATACTTTGTACTTGTAAATGAATGCATGAATGTTATCTGAACAAATATGGAAACCTGTTGAGAAGTATAATACTTTGCTTGGACCTCATTTTGTGTTTTTAGTGTGTATTTCTTTGCAAAGGCTACAACCGAAACAATGGTATCTAGTGGAAACATATCCTATCAACTTGAATTGCAAATCTAGCCATCAAGCTCTATGTGTTTTCCTTGCATACTCATAAATAATATTTTCACAAAAAATCTTCATGAACTCATACACTAGAATCTTTTCAATGACTAAATCACATCTTTTACCCTATTTCCCATCTTTAAGAGCATATATCACCATCTTATATTTTTTGTAATCTACTTGTCTTGTGATATTACTATCTTTGGTGCATGATTTAGAACCCACCTTGTCATAAGCACTCGTTAGATTCTTTACAATACTTTTTTCATTTGAATCATCCATCGTTCTTAGCCCAAGAATCTTCATGATAGGCCTAAATTTCAAATTACTCATCATTTCAACAAATAATTAGCATTGACCTATAATATTTAATTCTTCAAAGAATAATCTCCACATATGATTAACTTTTCTTTGACAAGTATTCTTGCTAATCTTGTTAAGCATTGATTTCAAAATATTAGTATCAATATCAATAATAAAAAAATGGTCTTCTAAAATGAATTCTAGAAGGTGTTATAATCTCTTCCATTCCCTCAACATTTTAAACATCAACATAAGATTGAGTGTTTTGTGTATATTAAACTGAAGATGATGTGCCTTGGAAATAAGATGCAAAAGATGGAATATCACCTACTTGATATGTTGATGTTGTGCCTTCAACATGACATGATGGAGTGTGTATATCATTAGATCTACAAATTGGTGTCTCTTTAACATGGGAGGAGGATATGACTCCAAAATTTAAAAAATGGTGTAGCTTCATAATTCAATTGTCTTCTCAAGCGTAATAGTTATTGGTGGTTCTTGTTCCTCTTCGAAAGTCAATTCTTCATTATTGCTTTGCAATTTTCTTTGTTCATGTAGTAGTTTCATTTTATCTCTTTTTATTGCCAAATCTATCTCCCCCTCTTCTTTTGTTTGAGTTTTTGGTTTCTTCCTTGGCATGATGATGATTTCTATATGTCAAATTATTCAAACATTTGAATTACTTAGAATTGGTAAATTACAAATCATTCAAATACATATAAAAATTACAATTATTTCAATGAATACACAATATATATTACACAACTTTCCAAATTTCTAACCATTTCCAAATAACAATTCATTCAAACATACAAATTTCAATCAATTCACTATATATTAAACAACATGTCAAATTATAATAAAATTTGTCTCTATATAACAACAAAGAATATTTAAAAAGGACTACACTAACCTTTTCAATAGAAAGAATATTCAAAAATCTTTCAAATAGTGTATCCAATGATTGAATTTGGTGTTTGCTAGCTTCAAATAGAATAAAAAAATTTTCAAAAATCCTTCAAATAGTGTTTGCTAACTTCCAATAGCTTGAAACTTATGTTTTCTATTAGAACAACATAATACACAATAGAAAAAAAGCAAAATATGGATCAATAGGAACCCAAACTTTCTTTATGGCCATTTTTTCATGTTTTCATATAGTGCCTATGCACTATAGTGCATACATACTATAGTGTGTATGCACTATGTGAAAATAAATCTCTCCCTATCCCACCATCCCCATCCCCTAGTCTCTCTCTCCTTACTTGCTCTCCTCTCCCATCCCCTACTCTCTCTCCTCTCCCATAACCTACTCTCTCTCACTCTTTCTCTCCTCTCCCATCCCTTACTCTTTCTCACTCTCTCTCCTCTCCCATCCCCTACTCTCTCTCCCTCTCCTATCCCGTACTCTCTCTCACTCTCCCTCTCCCACCACCTACACTCTCTCTCCCATCCCCTACTCTCTCTTACCCTCTATCTTGTCCCATCCCCTGCTCTCTCACAAATACTCCCATCCCCCCTCTCTCTCCCCCTCTCCCATTTCCTACTCTCACTCTATCATCCTCCACTATCTCTCCACTCTCCCATTCCATACTCTCTCTCCCTACTCTCTCCTCTCTCTTCCCCTATACTCTCTCTCTCCTACTCTCCCTCTCCCATCACTTGCACTCTCTCCCATCCCCTACTCTCTCTCACCCTCTCTCCTATCATATCCCCTACTCTCTCTCTCCCTCTCCTATTGCCTACTCTCTCTCTCTCCCCTCTCTCCCATCCCCTACTCTCTCCCCCTCTTCTCTCTCATCTCCTGTCTCCTACTCTCTCTCATCTCCCATCCCTTACTCTCTCTTTCTCTCTCTCTCTCTTTCTCCTCTCCTATCCCCTACTCTCTCTCACTCTCTCTCCTCTCCCATCCCCTACTCTCTCTCACTCTTCGTCTCCTATTCCCTCTCCCACCACCTACTCTCTCTCTCCCATCCACTACTCTCTTTCACTCTCTCTCCTCTCCCATCCCCTACTCTCTCTTGCTCTCTCTCCTCACCATCCCCTACTCTCTCACTCTCTCTTCTCTCCTATACCCTAGTGTCTCCCTTTCCCTCTCCCACTGCCTACTCTCTCTCTCCTATCCTCTACTCTCTCTCACCCTCTCTCCTCTCCCATATCATACTCTCTCTCTCACACTTCCATCCCCCTCTCTCTCCCTCTCCCACAACCTAATCTCTCTCCCATCCCCTACTCTCTCTCTCTCCCATTCCCTACTCTCTATCCCTCCTCTCTCTCTCCTCTCCCATCCCCTACTCTCTCTTGCTCTCCCTCTCCCACTACCTACTATCTCTCCCCCATCCCCTACTCTCTCTCACCTTCTCTCCTCTCCCATCCCCTACTATCTCTCTGCTCTCCCATCTCTTACTCTCTCTACTCTCCCATCCAATACTCTCTCTTGCTCTCTCTTTCCTCTCCCATCCCCTACTCTCTCTTGCTCTCTCTCCTCTCCTATCCCCTACTCCCCCTTTGCTACTCCCTCTCTCACCACCTACTCTCTCTCACTCTCTCTCCCATCTCCTACTCTTTCTCACTCTCTCTCCTTTCCCATCTCCTACTCTCTCTTGCTCTCTCTCTCCTCTCCCATTCCCTACTCTCTCTTTCTCTCTCCTCTCCCATCCCCTACTCTCTCACTCTCTCTCCTCTCCCATCCCCTACTTTGTCTCTCTCTCCCTCTCCCACTACATATTCTCTCTCTCTCTCTCTCTCTCTCTCTCTCTCTCTCTCTCTCCTCCCGTCCCTTACTATCTCTCTTACACACACTCACATCCCCCTCTCTCCCTCTCCCATCACCTACTATCTCTCTCTCTCTCTCATTCCCTACTCTATCTCCTCTCCCATCTCCTACTCTCTCTCCTCTCCCATCCCCTACTCTCTCTTTCTCTCTCTCCTCTCCCATCCCTTACTCTCTCTCACTCTCTCTCCTCTTCCATCCCCTACTCTATCTCTTACACACACTCCCATCCCCCTCTCTCTCTCTCTCTCCCTCTCCTACCACCTACTCTCTCTCCCATACCATAATCTCTCTCTCTCTCTCTTAGGCTACTATTTCTCTATCCCCTCTCCCATCCCCTACTGATGCAGAGTGTCACAGGGAAGACTACAAACAACATACCTTCAACCAACTAGGCTCCACAATGCCATAAGTTTATCCAATAGACTTCAAACAAATGCCAAGGTTTGGGAATGACTTTTAAGGTGTTCTAATAACTTATAGGGTCATAAACAACCTTCCAAACTCACTTATCAATATGCTGTAATGAGTTACCAGCATGCTCATAAACAAGGCTACTAGGCCAACTTAGTAATTTTCCAAGACTTTTATAAATAAAACACCCTAAACCCAATGAAATATGAATGGAATTTGAAGTATTTGATAACCCTTAGCACATGCCAAAAGATTAGAACTTGGTTCATTCCAACACTCCAAGGATCAGCCCAAGTACACAGTCCAAGTAGGGCCCTATTTGGCTTGGTTTTCAAAGGAAGACCAATGGAATGGGCGCATAAACCAACTATAGGTCTTTAGAACTCTTAAAGGAATATTTTTATCACAAATCCACTCCCATTTGATCAAAACTTTATTGCTGATTCATAAATTAATTCAAACACTAGTAAATTTAGACTAAATCTACCATGCAATTTAGTCTATGGCTTGCAAGCATCATTTGTTCCCTTTGTTTCTGCACTCAAACCTTCTTGAATCTGAAAGATAACTCCTAAATCTACTATTTTGGTTTGGATTTGTGCCATTCTAACTGTACAGTAGAGAACTATATGTTCAAATTGCACAAAACCCTCATTTTCAAGGGTTTTTAGGTGACCAATAGTAAAACACTTGTAACTTTTGTTATACAGCTCCAAATTTGATCAAACCAATTGCATTCGAAAGCTAACTCAGAGGAGAAACTTTATACAGCATCAAATCACCCTATTTAATATGTAAAACATGTGAAAAACCCTATAAATAGAAAGTTTGAGCAGAAAACAAGCGAAGTTTTATTGATTTTGAAACAAAAACATACATTAGATAGTCTGTTCTATAGGGAAGGATATCTTAATCTATTATACATCTAATTAACTAACCAACTACCCATGGATCAGTTATAAGTAGTTGAAACTTCCTTTTGACCACTTTTAAGAAAAATTGCAAAAGTTGCTTTGCAAGTTTTAAACAACTTTTGTTGTATTTTGCAATATGAATATCAAATGATATCTAAGACTTATAAAACCTTCCTAAGACCTATCCTAGATTCTTTTCACCCTTATTAAGATGTATTGACTATTCTAAAAACTATTTATTGTCCTTATAGGTCTCAAAGGTTCATGGTTTATAAGATTACCAAATGAACCTTGAGCCTTTACAAATGCGCTTATTGTTGATTCTAATCTACTCTAAAACCTTTATTGCACTAATCTTCATGTCAAACCCTTATTGCATGTATATTTTAATCTCTTTGAATAGTTGAAGCTCTTGCCTTGAATTGAGGTGCATTGCACCATACTACCCCTCTTTGAAAAACTTAGTCCCATGAGTTGGTATTGTATCAGATTGATGTCTTGCCTTCTCAATCTCTACTTGGGTCATCCAAGTTGCATCTTTGTCGGGTCTATCTTTCCATTTGACTAGGTAGGAGTAGTAGGTTCTAATCCTTGATTTCTTTGTGACTTTCCTATCCAAAATGCTCTCAATCTATGGTTTAGTGACCTGTGGTAATGAAGAAACATCAGTGTTGTTGTTATAACCTGTTCTTGCATTACAAACATCAGTGAGTGGTTTATATGCATAAAGATCAGAGATATTAAAGATGGGAGAAAGGACTATGTCTACTAGAAGATCAATTTTGTAGGCATTATTTCCACATTTATTGAGTATTTTGAATGGCCCTACTTTCTTCATGAACAATTTAATATATTTCCCTTTTGGTAGCCTCTCCTTTTTAAGGTGTATCATTACTAAGTCACCCACTTTGAAATGAAGATCTCTCCTTCTTTTATTGGCTTGTTCCTTGTATTTTGCTACTATCATTTGCAACCTCTCCTTTACCTACTATTATACATCTTCCATAATTTGTGCAAATTCTTGTGCTTGTGCATTTGGTCTCTCCATATCCCTAATATTTCTCAATTCTAGAATACCTCTTAGGTGATTTCCAAATAAAATTTGGAAAGGGATCAAACCTATACTCCTATTAACTAAATCATTGTATGGATATTCCGCCTAAGGTAAAATTGTGTCCCATGATCCTCCATGTTGTTGGGTTAGGCATCTCAACAAGTTGCCTAAGGATCTATTAATAACCTCTATTTTCCCATTAGATTGGGGGTGATAGGTTGATGAAAAGTTCAAATTTGTCCCAAATTTCTTCCACAATGTTCTCCAAAAGTGTCCAAGGAATTTAGGGTCTCTATCTGATATGATGGACATAGGTAATCCATGCAATCTAACTACTTCCTTAAAGAATAGACATGCTATATGGGATGCATCATGGGTGGTTCTACAAGGTATAAAGTGTTCCATTTTTGAGAACCTATCAACAACTATCAACAACTACAAATATGCTATCATGCCCTGATTTAGTTCTTGGCAATCCTAAGACAAAGTCCATGCTTATAGAATCCCAAGGTTTACATGGTATAGGTGATGGAGTATAAAACCATGCATTAGAAGTGTGTCCCTTAGCTTTTTGGAAAATCAAACAACTATCAACATATTTTTTGACCTCTAACTGCATTTTAGGCCAGTGGTAGAGCCTCTTCACTTGTTCTAGGGTCTTATCTAAGCCAAAATGTCTAGACATACTTCCATAATGCTTCTCTTTGATTATATTCTCTCTACAAGATCCCCTTGGTACACAAAGTTTCCCACCTTTAAATGATAAACCATCTTGAATGAGGTGCTCTACAAAATTAGTATGGTATTTATCTCCCATTTACTGAAATACCTTGTATATTTCTTTGAAATCTTCATCTGCAACATACATGTCCTTCATGATAGAGATTCCCACACTTTCAAGTTCTATGCTTTGCACCATGAGGTTCCTTCTACTTAAAGCATCAGTGACCTTGTTGATATACCCTTTTTGTGCTTGATTGAAAAGGTACAGGCCTACATAAATTCCATCCATTTAATGTGCCTTTGACTGAGTTTACCTTGCCTGTTCAAAAAACTTAAAGCCTGATTGTTAGTGAATATAATAAATTCTTTTGGAAGTAAGTAATGCCTCCACCTTTTTTATGATTGCACCATTGCATATAGTTCCAAATCATAAACTGAATATTTTTGTTTTGCATCATTTAGTTTCCCACTGAAAAAGGCCACTGGCCTGCCTTCTTGACTTAAAACTCCACCTTTAGCTTTGGTGTTGGCATCACATTCTACTGTGAATATCTTATTAAAATCAGGAAACCTTAAAATAGGTGCTTTGGCTATCCTTTGTTTGAGTGTTTCAAATACCTTTGCTACTTCATCAGTCCATAGAAAATCACATTTCCTCCCCTTTTTATGGTATCTATCATAGGTGCACAAATCCCACTAAAATCCTTAACAAATTTCCTATAAAAGTTGCAAAGTCCATGAAAACTTTTAACCTCTGATGGGTTTTTAGGGGGTGGCCAGTAGAGAATGGCTTCTATTTTGGAGGGGTCCATTTTAAGGTAGCCTTTGGAGATGAAAGAACCCAAGAATAAAAGTTCTTCCCTCATGAAAGTGCATTTCTCCAAGTTTATCTTAAGCCCTTCTTCATGTAATCTCCTTAGAACTTGATCTATATGTCATAGGTGTTCTTCCTTGTCCTTGCTAAAGATTAGGATGTCATCAAGATAAAGAACAAAAAAATTGTTCAAAAAGGGCTTGAGGACCTCATTCATGAGCCTCATAAAGGTACTAGGTGCATTTTATAGCCCAAATGACATAACAAGTCATTCATAGAGCCCTTCTATGGTTTTGAAAGCTATTTTCCATTCATCTCCCTCTCTTATTTTGATTTGGTGATACCCACTTTTCAAATCCACCTTGGAGAAGTAGTTGGCTCCACCTGGACAATCCAAAAGATCTTCCATCCTTAGTATTGGGAACCTATATCTTATAGTAATCTTGTTGATTGCCCTAGAGTTCGTACAAAGCCTCCAAGTGCCTTCCTTTTTGGGTGCAAGAATAGCAGGGACAGCACAAGGGCTCACACTTTTCCTAATCAAACCTTTAGAACACAAATCTTCAATTTGTCTTGCAATCTTTGCATTTTGCTCTGGGGTTAGTTTATATGCAACTTTATTAGGCAATGTAGCACCAGGGATAAGATCAATGCAATGGTTAACCTCTCTCTTATGTGGTAAGGAATTTGGAAGGCTATCAGCAATAATCCCATGATATTGTTCTAAAAGTTTCCTCACTTCCTTAGGGCCAACACTCTCCCACCACTGTCCATCCTTAGATTTGTCTTGAGGTTTTACTACAATCTCCTTTTTGGTTCTGGTTACTATGGAAAAGAATGGAGTGTCCTTCTCCCTTAAGGTCTGCATGAATTCTTTCTCCCCTACCAAGGCAACATTACTAACCACATGATCTATCTTTCCATCATCTGGTAAAGGGTTCATAGTATAGTTTATGCCTCGCTTGGTTATAATATATACATTGGTTTCCCATCATGTTTGGCTTTGACATCATATTGCCATGGTCTCCCTAGTAAGAGGTGGCAAGCATCCATATCTGTGACATCACAAAGAATCTTTTCTACATACTCCCTCATGGTGAATTCTACCCATACTTTCTCATTAACAAGAGTTTGTTTCTCCTTAGTAAGCCAAGATGCCTTATAGGGACAAGGATGTGGTAGCTTTTGCAAATTTAACTTGTTAACCATCTCCCTAGATTCTATATTATCTATGGATCTAGAATCTACAATCACTTTACATACCTTGCCTTTGACCTTGCAAGTTGTTTGGAATAGGGCCTTCCTTTATGGTGGTGCACTAGGATTGCGTACCTTCAGAAGTGTTCTCTACGGCATCAAACATTCACCAGTCTCTGGATCTACAGGCCTTGAAGTGCTAGAATGGTGGGAGGAGATACTTTGACCATCTTCTTCCTCTTGCAGCAATTGGACCCTTCTATCCCCCGGTCTATGATTGTCTCCAAGCTTTTAAGGGCACCTAAAGGACTGATGTCCTATTTGGTTACATGTGAAACATTTTCCAGTGAATACATTACCTCCCCTTCCTCTACCATTTCCTCCTCCTCTACTTTTATTAGATCTCCTACCTCAAAAAGTGCCTCTATTACTAGATTCATTCTCAAAGTTTTGGTTCTTCCCTTCTTCCTTAAAAGAATTATTCCTCCCTTGAAACCTTCCTCCTCTACCTTTGAAATTGCTTCCTCTTCCCCTACTTGATTCTCCTCTTCTCTTGTGTTTTTCTTCAATCTTCAAAGCTAGATTGAAACATTGATGGACTAATTCAATGGAAACCAAGGTCAATTCATCTTGGATACTATATTTTAGGCCATTTATATACACTACGAACTTTTTTTTGTTGATCTCATACACCTTTTCCCTAAGAGTTAGATTATGAAACTCTTGGGTATATGTACTGACATCCATATCTCTTTAGTTGAGATTATGCAATTTCTAATGGATTAGGATCTCATAGTCCTCAAGAATGAATTGCTTCTTGATCTCTGCCTTCATCCTCTTCCATGTGCTGATCTATTCTTTTCCTTCATCTTCTCTTTTCCTTTGCAAGAAGTTCCACCAACTAAGGGCCAGGCCTTTGAGTTTTGTCTTTGCCAACTTGAATCTCTAGCTTGTAGGTACCTGATCACACTAAAAGTGGTTGTCCAATACCTCCAACCAATCCATGCACTCATCTAGATCTAGTTTCCCATGGAAATTAGGCAAGTCTCCTTCCTTTACCCCAACTCTTTCCAAGGCTTGCAAGAGTGGCCTTTGATCCCTTGGAATCTCTTCTTCATAAGGCTTCCTTTCAGCTTCCTCTTCCTCTAACTCATCAACATCTCCTTTGATCATTTTTCCTTTTAACTTTTCCAACTCCTTCTTCATAATTCTATTTTCCTCCCTCACTGCTCTACTTTCTGCCATTTGCTCCTTCACAAGTTTAGCCAACTCCAAATTGGTGATCCTCAAGGGGATCTCTCTCTCACCTTCTTCACCCTATAACATCTTGGAACCAAAATTTCCACAAGATCCAACCTCATACTCTAATACCAAACTGATGCAGAGTGTCACATGGAAGACTAAAAACAACTTGCCTTCAACCAACTAGGCTCCACAATGCCATAAGTTTATCCAATAGACTTAAAACAAATGCCAAGGTTTGGGAATGACTTATAAGGTTTTCTAACAACTTATAGGGTCATAAAAAACCTTCCAAACTCACTTATCAATTTGATGTAATGAGTTACTAGCAGGCTCATCAAATAGGCTACTAGGCCAACTTAGGAATTTTCCAAGGATTTTATAACTACAAAACCCTCAAACCAATCAAATAGGAATGGAATTTGAAGTATTTGATAACTATTAACACATGCCAAAATATTAGAACTTGGTTCATTCCAGCACTCCAAGGATCAGCTCAGGTACACGGTCCAAGTAGGGCCCTATTTGGCTTGGTTTTCAAAGGAAGACCAATGGAATAGGTGCATAAACCAAATATAGGTCTTTATAACTCTTTGAGGGAATATTTTTATCACAAATCCATTCCCATTTGATAAAAAATTTATTGCCAATTCATAAACTAATTCAAACACGAGTAAATTGAAACTAAATCTACCATGCAATTTAGTCTATGGTTTGCAAGCATCGTTTGTTCCCTTTTTTTCTGCACTCAAACCTTCTTGAATCTGAAAAATAACTCCTAAATCTACTATTTGGGTTAGGCTTTGTGCCATTCTAATTGTACAGCAGAGAACTATATTTTCAAATTGCACAAAACCCTCATTTTTAAGGGTTTTCAGGTGAGCGGTAGTAAAACACTTGTAACTTTTGTTATACGGCTCCAAATTCAATCAAACCAATTGCATTCAAAAGCTAACTCAGAGGAAAAACTTTAAAGAGCATAAAATCACCCTATTTAGTCCATACAACATGTGGAAAACTTGGGAAACAATGAGTTTGAGCAAAAAACAAGAGAAGTTTTATTGAAACAAAAACATACATTAGACAATCTGTTTAGTAGGGAAGGCTGTCTTAGTCTCTTATACATGTAATTAACTGACCAACTAACCATGGATTAGTTATAATCAGGTGAAACTTCCTTTTGACAACTTTTAAGAAAAATTGCAAAAGTTGCTTTGCAAGTTTTAAGCAACTTTTGTTGTATTTTGCAATATGAATATCAAATGATATCTAAGACTTATAAAACCTTCCTAAGACCTATCCTAGAGTTTTTTCATCCTTATTAGGATGCATTGACTATTCTAAAACCTATTTATTGCCCTTATAGGTCTCAAAGGTTCATGGTTTATAGGATTACCAAATGAACCTTGAGTCTTTACAAATGGGCTTATTGATGATTCTAATCTACTCTTAAACCTTGATTGCACTAATCTTCATGTCAAACCTTTATTGCATGTATATTTGAATCTTGTTGAATGGTTGAAGCTCTTGCCTTAAATTGAAGTGCACTGCACCACCTACTCTCTCTCATTGAAACACTCTCATGCTCCTCTCTCACTATCCCTCTCCCACTCCCTCTCTGACCACCTCCTCTCTCTCCCATCCCCTACTCTCACTCTCTCTCCCATCCCATTCTCTCTCTACCACCTCCACTCTCTCACACTCTCACACTCTCTCCCATCCCCTACTCTCTCTCTCTCTCTCTTACACAGACTCCCATCCCCCCTCTCCCTCTCCCACTACCTACTCTCTCTCTCAAGCTACTCTCTCCCCCCTCTCTGATCCCCTACTCTCTCTCTTTTATACACACACTCCCATCCCTCCCTCTCTCTCTCCTCTCTCATCCCCTACTCTCTACATCTCTCACACACACTCCCATCCCCCCTCTCTCTCCCTCACCCACTCACTCTCCCACTACCTACTATCTCTCTCTCACTCTCTCTCCCCTTCTCCTCTCTCTCTCTCTCTCTCCCATCTCTCTCTCTCTCTCTCTCTCTCTCTCTCTCTCTCTCTCTCTCTCTCTCCCCCCCCCCCATTACCTACTCTCTCTCTCTCACACTCTCTCCCATCTCATACTCTCTTTGCCATCCCTACTCTCTCTCTCCCATCCCCTACTCTCTCTCTCTCAGGCTACTCTCTCTCTCCCCCCCCCTCTCCAATCCCCTACTCTATCTCTTTCACACACACAAAAAATCCCATCTCCCCTCTCTCTTTACTCTCCCATCCCCTGCTCTCTAGATCTCTCACACACACTCCCATCCCCCCTCTCTCTCCCTCTCCCACTACCTACTATCTCTCTCTCTGCCCACCCTATTCTACCTCACTCTCTTACACTCTCTCCTACTTACTACTCTCTCTTACACACACTCCCATCCCCCCTCTCCCACTCCCTCTCCCACTACCCACTTTATCTCTCCCATCCCCTACTCTCTCTCTCTCCCCCCTCTCCCATACTCTACTCTCTCTTTCACACACACACACACCCATCCCCCCTCTCTTTCTCTCTATCCTTCCCCATCTCCTACTCTCTTTCACTCACTCTCCCTCTCCAACTCCCTCCCCCACTACCTACTCCTCCTCACTGTCACTCTCTCTCTCTCTTTGTCACTCTCACTCTCCCCCTCTCCACTCTCTCACATTCTCACACCCTCTCCATTCCCCTACTCTCTATCTTACACATTCCCATCCCCCCTCTCTCTCCTTCTCCCACTGCCTCTCTTACTACCTACTCTCTCTCCCATCCCCTAATCTCTCTCTTGGGCTACTCTCTCTCCCCTCTCCCATCCCCTACTCTCTCTTCCACACACACACTCCCATCCCCCTTATCTCTCCTCTCCCATACCCTACTCTCTTTCTCTCACTCAGAAACTCTCATCCTCCTCCTCTCTTTCTCTCACTCTCCCTCTCCCACTCACTCTCCCACTATATACTATCTCTCTCCCATCCCCTTCTCTCACTCTCTATATCCCATCCCCTACTCTCTTTGTAACCCCCTACTATCTCTCTCACTCTCACACTCTCTCCCATCCACTACTCTCACTCTCTCTCCTATCCCATACTCTCTCTACCACCCCCTACTCTCTCTCCCATCTCCTACTCTCTCTCTTACACACACTCCCATCCCCCCTCTCTCCCTCTCCCACTCCCTCTCCCACCACCTACTCTCTCTCATACTCTCTGCAATCCCCTTCTATCTCTCTCCCTCTCCCATCCCCTACTCTCTCTTTCATAGACTCACACACTCCAATTCCCCTTGCTCTCTCTCTCTCTCCCATCCCCTGCTCTCTAGATCTCTCACACACCCTCCCATCCCCCTCTCTTTCCCTCTCCCACTCCCTCTCCCACCACCTACTCTCTCTCATTCTCTCTCTCCCTCTCTACTCTCTCTCTTCCCCATCCCCTACTCTCACTCTCTCTCCCATCCCCTACTCTATGCCACCCCTACTCTCTCTCACCCTCTCTCTTATGCCCTACTCTCTCTCCTACACACAATCCCATCCCCCTTTCTTTCTCCCTCTCCCACTCCCTCTCCCACCACCTACTCTCTCTCTTAGGCTGCTCTCTCTCTCCCCTCTCTCATGCCCTACTCTCTCTTTCACACACACACACACTCCCATCCCCCTCTCTCTCCCCTCTCCCATCCCCTACCCTCTCTCTCAATCTCCCTCTCCCACTCCTCCCACTGCCTACTCTCTCTCTCTCTCTCTCTCTCTCTCTCTCTCTCTCTCTCTCTCTACCTCTATCTATCTCTCTCTCTAGCCCATCCCCTACTCTCAATCTCTCTCTCCCATCCCATACTCTCTATCTACCACCCCTACTCTCTCTCACACACTTCCTCTCTCCCTCCTCTCCTATCCTCTACTTTCTTTCTATACCACCCCTTCTTTCTCTTATACTCTCACACTCTCTCCAATGCCCTACTCTCTCTCCCCCATCTCCCATTCCCTACTTTCTCTCTCTTCCACCCTTACTCTCTCTCAAACTCTCACACTCTCTCCCATGTCCTACTCTCTCTCATACACACACACACACACTCCCATCCTCTATCCTTCTCCCTCCCCATCTCATGCTCTCTCTCTGCTACCCCTATTCTCTCTCTCACACTCCCTCTCTCTTCCATCCCCTACTCACAATCTCTCTCTCTCCCATCTCATACTCTCTCTGCCACCCCTACTCTCTCTCACACTTCCTCTCTCTCTCTCTCTCTCTCTCTCTCTCTCTCTCTCTCTCTCTCTCTCTCTCTCTCTCATCCCATACTCTCTCTCCCCTCTCCCATCCCCTACTTTCTCTCTATCACACACACACACACCCATCCTCCTCTCCTCTCTCTCTCTCTCACTCTCACTCTACCTCTCTCCTTCCCTTTGTATGCACTATTTAGGTCTTAATAGTGCATGCATACTAAAGTGCATATGCACTAAATTGTGCATGCACTATTAAGACTAAAATTTAAAAGGCTTTAAATAGCACATGCATGCTAGGGTGCACGTTTTATTCTAAGCTTTCCATTCTACCAAGCCTAAGGCTTGGTTTTTCCTCAGGGATCCAACCCAAAGGTTTGAAGTCTATAAACTAGTCTAAGACATGTTTTGTCACTAACACACAAAAAATGATTGATTTTTCTTGTGTACTCTCCTTCAAGTTTCCTAGTGGTTGAGCATTGATAAAATTAGGTTACATGACATTGTAAGTCTCTGTGTTAGTTATATAGCCATATAATTTTTTTTTATTTGAACTATTTCAAGCCTTTCAACTATAATTTCTTTTGAATGTATGTCTATTTTTTGTCAAAAAACCAACATGTACTAATTGGGCTGTAGATTCTAGCTTGTTCATCAAATTTTACAACAATTTAGTTTTTAGAAACTAGACTCCATTCTACACACTTTGAAAAAAGAAGTTTTGATTTTAGATTAGTTTTCAATCATTTCTAGGTGGAGCACATAGATATTTTACATTTTTTGGATGTGTCTAACTAAAAAATTCATTAAAAAAATACACATTATAAAATTACCTAAAAAATCTAGGATAAACTACACAGTGTTAGGAAACTTTTGACTAGAGCAATTAAAGAATTTCAAAATAAAAGTTAAAATTTTAGCAATGGCACACTTTTTACTGCATTATGTTCTTTTGGCATAAACAATACCACTTTCTGTGGCCCCCTTTTTTGAGGACCTAAAACTAAACCATTTTGAAAAAAATTAGTAGTTTAGAAACTAGATTCAAAGGACTGCTACTTTTGTTTTTGTCATATCTTAAAGTTTTGAGCATAACTATCTTCAAATTGATATTGAAGTTTAGAAATTGCTAATTTTAGAAAAAAGGTGTCCACTTATACCCCCCTTTTGGTACCACAACTTGGTGTACTTACCCATTTCTCAATTATTTTAGTGACTTGTACTGCATTTGGTAAATCTAAGGCATTGTACTTATTCTTTAGTTTCTACTAGTAGTTATCTACTTCTATATAGGTTTCAGCAAAATCAAGCTCTAATAAAACTTCCTGCATTATAAATGCCTGCCAGATATCATCATCATCAAAAACCTAAGAAAATTTTTTCTAAAATTTTTAAACTACTACCTCTATACCTATCAGTTTCTCCCATGCATCTTTAAAAAGTCTAGACATGCATCACTATAGTGTTTCTTAGCTTCTAAAATTTTGTCTTGAACTTGGTCCTTGAGCCTGTAAATCTCTGCATGTAATGACTCCATTACTTTAATACTATCTTTTATCTTCTCAATCCAATCATCTATTAAATCTAGTTCCTCTACTGTATATACTTTTATGAGCATCTGATACCTTTGGCCTTTGATTGCCTATAATACCTATAGATCTATTCCCTAGGTATGTAGCTCATCCATAAGACCAAAATATTGATTCAAAATTGCTACCATTTTATCTACATTCTCTAGCATAACATGTAGTAGCTTAAGATTTCCTTGGATAATTAGTATTTATTTCTCCACAAAACTCTCCTACCATTGCTAACATGTATTCAAGAATGGGTCCTATTACATGGCTCCCCTATCTCTCCTTTCAATAGCAGCTTTCAAAGTCTCCTTGGGGTTATCAAGATCCAATGGGCTAAAAACTTCACTCAAACATCATTTTTGGATTTCATTCTATTATCAAAGTGTTATTAACTTTATCCCATCATATTCTAGGCTTCTAAAAACCTCCTTCATCCCTATAGTGACCATAAACTTCATGGTTTCCAAGGTTTTCTTTCCAAGCATGAACTCTCATATTTGGTAATCTTGTGGAGTTAGTTCTTGAACATTTGACTATGGAGGAGGAAAAGCTACATGAGCAAAAAGGTCCTAATTTGAATCACTCATAACAAAGGCTAATGCACATCCTTAGGAGGTGAATTAGGTTTCCTTATAACTTATATTAATTCTATTATATCCTCCTCTTTAGTAGTGAACTATTGCTTCTTTCTTTTGATTACTTATTTTTGGAGCCACCTTGGTGCTGTGCTGGGGACTTAAATTTTGAGAATAAAGGAGTTTTTTGGCTATACCCTTCCCTTATTGCTCTTGTCTAAGGTCTTTTTGTAAGAATTTGGCTTAGGCCAGAATTCACCAAAGAACTAAAGAAATCAACACAAGCACACCGTAGACCAAAATAGATAGAGTATGATCAGAATGATGATATTCATTCAATATGATAGCTTAGCCAACTTCAGAGTACACTAGGAGTGCCTGTATATAAAGGCCTCAGGAGAGCTTCTAGAATGCATAGAAGTTAGCATCATGATAAGTCATACAACTAGGCACATGTCCACTAGATATGGGTTATCCTCCATTGAGCATGAGATTAAGTGTGATGATGTGAGGATAAGCCTATAATGGTGTAGCACACAAATCAATGGTGTAGACAATATGTGCTAAATGAGGAGTGCAAATAACTATGTTGTCATCATGACAACTCAGTGAATGATGCAAACTCATGTGTTGTAGACACCATGTACATAATTAAAGCTACGTAACTCAATGAGAGTACACAAACTCCTAAGTGTCTCACATAAAATAATAATAAAAATAATGCAAAATAATAAAATAATGCATTAACCGAAGTAAACTTAAGTAAGTGTAATAAGTAAATACTTATTTACACCAACACCCCCCCTTAAGTGCAACTTAGGGGAATGCCCTTAAGTTTAAAAAATCTAGGATGAAATGTAGATTGGGTCCCAGCTACTAGGCCATGTTAGGTACCCATGTACATAATGAAATGCAATCTCTCATCAAGTAGGGAAAGAGTGAAAACCTTATGGGAAAAGCCCTGCCCCAAAAAGAGAGATAAATAGAGATGCATGGATGGATGGAGTAATCAAGACCCCCCCATTACGACATACATTAGTATATACATGAGAGAATGATGAGAAGAGGAAGAGAGACAAGATGGGATCCCCCCCCCCCCGAAAGAAGAATGCCAAACAATGTCTGCTCTGATGAAGAAGTTGATCTAAGACTGTAGAATGACATTCCTCCCCTTAGGAAGAAACAATGCCAAGGGTACAAATGAGACACTTCTGCTATGTGTGGAAAGAATCCCTTGGATAAGTGATGTCTCTAAAATATACTCTTCTGGTTGAAGAACCTATCCCAAAGAACTATTTGTCTCTATAATTGATGAAGAACCCTGCTACAACTACTAATCATAAGTATCCATAATCACTTCAACCTGTGAGGATCGATCATGTAGAGAATGAACAAGAGAGTTGGATGGAACCCTCGTGACAACTAAAGAAGGTAATTCTACATCAAGAAGAAGAGGCAGATCATGAATACTATCCCCCAAATCTATCATTGAACTTGTATCTGGAAGACTGGATGTACCCTACTATTCTGGACCTATCACTATGGCAATGTATACATGTGGACTAAATTGATGAAGTGACCTCTTTCTGCAACTATCGATAGAACCCCATGTGTTTGAATCTGTTGAAGCATTATTTTTGGTGTCACTATTAGTTTCCACACTATATGATGTGCGAAGAGGAGTAGAGGACAAGATGGGTGAACTTTCCTCAAAATGTACATCCTTCTCCACAAATATCTAATGTGTCTCAGGATCTAGAAGTCTATATGCCTTCACACCACCTTCATAACTAATGAATGTACAAGGATGAGATGACTATGCCTTGCATCCCCTGGAAGATATCTTTTCCCATGTAGGAAAACTAAAGACTTTGAAGTGTGTCACAAAAGGTTTTCTACCATACCATGCCTCAAAAGGAGTTTTTCCATCTAAGGCTAGATAAGGAGAATGATTAAGAATGTGAGTGGCACTTGAGATTGCTTTGACTTCTAATGATGGATCTAGAGCCTTGGCATGAATCATACAACTTGCCATAGATTTTAAAGTCCTAATCCTCAATGCTGCAACATCTATCTTATGTGGATGGAATGCTCAAGGAGTCTAAAGATCAATGCCCTTGAGTTTGCAAAAGTCCATAAGTCTTCTATTCACATACATGCTTCCATTGTCCATGTGGAACATGAGCTTTAAAGGCTAGAAACTTGTCCAACACTTCATTCTTACTATGAAGAAAGTAGACCCAAGTGAACCTTGAAAAGTCATCAACAAAGGTAAGTATGTAGCGACCCTAGCTGAATGCAAAAGCACCTACTAATACCATGCGAACCATTTGCAGAACACTTGTTGCTCCTGAAGACTTTCCTCTTTCTAACTTCCCCTTTGGATGCATATCCACTGAATCTGTTGAACATTCACCTTTGGAAAAGTTGATTTCAGGTAGACCTTTCACCATTCTATTTGTGCAAAGTTGTTGAAGATAGTGGTAGTCAAGATGACCATACTGCTCATGTCATAATTGCATGTTTGAATTTGATTGTGATAACAAGGCCTTTGAAGAAGACTTTGGTACAAAATGAGAGAAAGAGTACAACCTTGCGTTATCAATCACTTTCCCCACTACAACCAAGGAATCATTTTTAAGATTGTGCACCTAAACTAAGTTTGGAAGGAACTCAACTCTATGTCCATCTCCAAGGTGAGTGATTTGGTAGATTGATAGGAGATTCGAACTTAGGTTTGGAACATAGAGAACCTCTTGAAACTCTCCATTTTCCATTTCCACATTTTCTTTTCCTTCAACTTCCATTTTTCTATCATTCCCCATGAAGATGTGTGGTACCTTGGATTACTTCATTGAAGAAAAATCCTCCTTTGAAGAACCCATGTGATATGAGGCACCTAAGTCAAATATCCATTCCTTTGAAGAGTTCAAATTTGCCATGAGTGCTTTCCCTTTTCCCTTAGAATCTAAAGATGACCCTTTATCCTTATAAGCATTAGGCAATGGAACATTATGTCTCTTCATGATGTTGGTTAATTCATCAATCTTTTTGAGATAACATGGATGCTCTTCATGACCCAATTTCTTGCAATAAGTGCACTTCTTGTTCTCCTTATTGTTGTCCCCTTTCTTGTTGGAATTTGAGGACTTGCCTTGTTGATTTGATTGCTGTGTTTTCTTTTCTGAATCCTTTGAATTGCTCTTCCACTTCTTCTTACCCTTTCCTTTATTTGAAGATTGTCTAGCTGAATTTTGGGAACCCTCATTGGCCACCAATGCTTTGGATTGAGGTGATTTGAGAATCTCGATTAATTTCAAATTCTTTTCTTCATCATCCAATAGTTTAGCATATTCATCAAATGTGACTTTCATGTAGGAAAACCCTAAGGTAGTCTTTGAGGTGTTAAAAGAAGATAGAAATGTGGAATATTCTGATAGTAGCTTGTTATGGATCAGATAGATCAGTCTATCATCTTTGATAGAACTCCCACAATCAGTAAGCTTTTTCCTTAGTTCATTCACCTTGATGATGAAATCCTGGATGGATTCATATGACTTAGGATCTAAGGAGACAAGCTCATCTTCGATTTTGAACACATCCTCTTCAGATACTTTACCATAAAGGCTTTTGAGGGTATCCCAAGCTTCCTTGGATGTAGTACATTTCTTGATTTGATACATGATCTTATCATCTACCCCCAAACATATATCACCTAGGGTTTTCCTATCCATGGCTACCCAATCTAAAATTTCACTTGCTAATACATTATCACCTACTAGTTTAGAAAGAGTACCATCTACATATTGTGAAACTCCATTATGCTTTAAGTGATACCACATTTTGATTGACCATGAAGCATAGTTATGAGGAGTTAATTTAGGAAACTTAAAGTTGCCCATAATGCAAAAATGAAAGAAAAGTGCAGAAAAGAGAGAACACAACACCAAGAACACCCCCTCTTTTTACTATATCAACAAACCCCCCCAAAATAGATGCTTTGGGAACTTTATCAGTAGTGCGATTACAATGGGCCACTTGCTAATTTTGTCCTTCATGGACTTCTAATTTTTTTTGTTACAACCTCTTAATGGAGTACAAATTTGAAACTTTACAATGTGCTAAAATTCTGAAACATTACAAAGCAAAGAAAGGCCCTATTGCTGAAAGTAACAATTTTGTCCACACAACCCTAAAATTTGATGCTAGATCTAGAAAGTAGACAAAAAAATACACACTTTAAAAAAAAATAGAACCTATTTTTGACTCTAGATGTGCCCATACAGAGCATTTGAAGTTGCAAAATGTAGGATTATGCAGATACAATCACCAAAAAATGCAATTTTTGAATAATCCATGCACCAAAACCAGAAAACAACTATACCATTAAAAAATTTAGAAAATTCTACCCAATTTCAAAAAAAATTACACCTGATTTGGAGTCTGAATGTGCGAGTTATGGCCTCCTAAAGTTGGACTTCAAAAAATAAAATGAATCTAGAGAGAGGTTGCATCAACAAATGATAGGGTTAAATTTGACATTCATATGGCTGTCTAAGTAGTTATAATTTGCCCAGAAATGATGTCCAAATAGGTGTCAAATTTAAGATGCTTAATTGATGATGTCAGTGAATCTTTGTCCAACGATGACATCAATGTCCTATGTGGCAACACCTTACTATACATACTATAAGGAAAGTATAGAAAATTTTGATGTGTCCTACCTATGTGTTAGTATAGAAGCTGATCAGATGCTGACTGGGTCTACAATAGTAGGTATCTGCTAGTACAAGTGGCGTTCCACATGTCAAACAACCAATGAGGTCGCGTGTCTAATGATTGTGCTACAGATTTTGTTGGGCACAAATTGGAAGGGCCACTGTGTGCATGGGCAATTTAGAGACTACTGAATGTGTAGTGGGATATAGCGTCAAATATTTTTAAGGGTGCTAGGGTTCTCATTTTCTTGTCGCTGGGCTTATAGAGAATTGTCCCATATGCATGGGAATAGTGCTCACTCCACTTTTTAAATTGAGACAGCTTGCCCAGTAAAGATAAAAGGCCGTAGTGTGAACAAGGCTTAGCCATGAAAATGAAACTTGCTACTGAGAAAGTTTGTATGGTTAGTTCTATTGGATGTAAGTGAATGGTATAGGTAGACCTTGTACGCCAAAAATTAATTGCAAATGCTCGCAAATAAATATGATAAATCCTTGCAAAACAATTAATTCCACAACACCAAAAATACAAAGCCGAGCTAGCAAAAATATTTTCTTTGCTAGGGAAATTAATAAATCTGAAAATAATAATTTAAAAAATACCCTAAAATGGTAGAGATGAATTAATTTAGATCTAAAAATCAAACAATCAAATCAATGAAACAATCATACTCGAATTGCAAATCAAGGCCTTCGAGTTTCAATTTGCAAAATTTTTTGCCTCACGATCAACTTTCAACTAATATAGGCAAATTTATAGTCAATCTTCACTGAATCAATGCTCTGGATGCAATAGTGAGGTTAGATCTAGCTCTAGGCACTCCCAATTTTTGCAAATCCTCTAGATTTATGTCACAGTGTTAAAGCATGAACGGTCTTGAATAGCTACGTGATGAGAATCTCCCTTAGCTTTGATACCATGTAAGAATTTACCTTTGGCTAGAATTCACCCAAGAACTAAAGAACTCAACACAAGCACATAGTAGACCAAAATAGATAGAGTATGATCAAAATGATGATATTCATTCAATATGATAGCTTAGCCAACTTGAGAGTACACTAGGAGTGGTTGTATATAAAGGCCTCAGGAGAGCTTCTAGAATGCATAGAAGTTAGTATCATGATAAGTCATACAACTAGGCAAATGTCCACTAGATATGGGTTATCCTCCATTAAGCACGAGATTAAGTGCAATGATGTGAGGATAAGCCTACAATTGTGTAGCATGAAAATTAGTGGTGTAGACAACATGTGCTAAATGAGGAGTGTAGATAACTGTGTTGTCATCATGAAAACTCAGTGAATGATACAAAATCTTGTGTTTTAGACACCATGTGCATAATTAGAGTTGCGTAACTCAATGAGAGTACACAAACTCCTAAGTGTCTCACCTAAAATAATAATAAAATAATGCAAAATAATTAAAAATTGCATTAACCTAAGTAAACTTAAGTAAGTGTAATAAGTAAATACTTATTTACACCAACACTTTTCCCTTTTTGAAGGCTCTTCATCCATAGTCCCTATATTTGTGGAGCCTGTAGTTTGAACCTCTGTGTCCTAGGAAGTTTTTTGGGGCTATTCACCTATCTATCCCTTTTTCAATACTTCTTCAGTCAATACTTTTTGTGGCTCCTCTTCAGATTCTACTTGGACTTTTTCAATTTCTATTCTTTGAGGAAGAGGGGTAGCAGATCCCTTATCAACACAAAATGTGACTTACAACTAGGATTTGGGAACCATTTTGAGTCCTTCTGAATTGAGGGCATCTGAGTTTAATCCTCCTATTAAGGATGATTTTTTGGCATATCTCTGATCTTATCCCCAACCAACTCAATACCCACAAGCATAAAGTCAAAATTAGACATCTCAACAACATTAGTGTCCTCTACATATCGTTCATTTATCCATTCTTACATCTCATCCTCTAAGGTAGTGGTTTGTAGAGGTTCATTTGGGATAGATAGAGGCATAATCATAGAGCTTCTCCTTCATTCTTGTTTTGATGCTCTCACTAGCCAAGTCCTTTGACTCAATGGTAGATTATCTTCTTCATCCTCAACACCCTCTTATTCTTCTTCTAGGATGGTTTTAGGTATGGATGGAAAAGAGATCACTTTCTTGATTAACATTTGTCTCCTTTTCATCGAAGTCTTAATCTTTCTTCTTTTTGGTGCTGAGGGGGAGGCTTTTTCTACTTATTGAGGAGGTTAAACCTTTCGAATCTCAATTTATATTTGTGTTTGGCTTGGCACACTTGGTGGCACTTGAAGATCAACCTAGGCTTGTGTAGCTTTAGTATTCTCTAGCCCTTTAATGTTTTCTCCCCCTACTATGGAGGTGCCAAAATTTCTCATTCTTTAGGTTCAGCTCTTTGAGGAGAATTTATTTTCCTCTTTTCTTGGCCTCTACCCTTATAAGCTCGATAATAACCAAATAGTCTATCAAGTTGGTACATCATTTCTGGCCTTACTATTGACTAAGCTAAAAGGGTAGGGATGGTGACCTTTTTCCCTCTACCTTTGGTTGGATGGGCTTGTGCATGAAAGATAACCATTTGTGGAATTAGATCAAGGTTTAATGGTTTCTTGATCCAATCCTATGCCATTCTAATGATGTGCCTCACCCTATGTTTGATATTATAATCCTCTTCTCTATGAACCTCAACGTTGATAATGGGTCTTTAGCCAATCTTATCCCTTTTGAACAATGGATCAAGTAACTCCTCTAAGTCTTGTTGCAGTATCTTGAATGGAATATTTATTTTAAAGGCCCTTTTTTCTAGATACAAATTCATCCTACAATAATCCCTTATTTGGATATTGTAGTCATTTGTTGCATTCATCTAGTGATCTTCGATGGCTTCTTCATGTTGATATGTTTTACTTGCCAAATATTGTACTCTCCCAATATGATCAAAACATGCTTGCAAACAATTGTACTCTTCCAAAGAATAGTGATCCCATTCACAATAAAAAGAAGAGATATCTTGGTATTGATCTACCTAGAAAGGTCTTATCATCATAGGCCACCTCCATCATGTTTTATGCTACTTTCTAACTCTATCATATGCACACAAGAGTTGTCAAGAGATCTCTAGGAGAACAAGTTTGTCACTGGGATACCTTAGGAGCTTCTTGGGATTAATTGTGGTACCCACTACCCTTTGATATGTAGATGTCCTACACTAAGTATAATAATCCTTAACCAGTAATATATGTGCCACTACATCATCTAATAATCTCTTCACATAATCTCCTTTTATCAATCAGATTATAGTGAATATGAAGGCATCATTTGCAATTTTGTATTCTTTGTTTTTTTTCTGAAATCCCTTTCTTCACTAACTAAGGGTACACAATATAAGGCCATGCATTGGCATCTTGCATGTTTCCCTTCTTATAGAGCCTAGGATAGTCTATTGACCTCACAACTAGCAGGTATATGAAATACAAAGTCATATAAATTTTTTTGTTTTTCTTAGCTGCCACCAACTACTCACACAAATTTTCACTAGGAATGGAAGCACAATCTAGTGGTATCTCTACTTTCTTTATTATTTTAATAAAGTGCACCATGAAGATGTTTAGGTGTCCACCTACTAGTAGACCCATAACTTTGCTCAAAATTATGATTGAGTATCCAATGTCTTCTTTCATGTATCCTCTAATCATGTCCACTTTTCTAGTTTTCTTTTACTAAGGAGTCTTCTCTATGAGGTATGATGATTGAATGATTTTAAAAGTCTCTTCAATGTGTTCCCAATACCACCTTTCTACTTGTTCATAAATAAGCCTGATGAATTGATCTTCCCATGGGAGGTGGAACACTTTCTCAATGTTCTTTAGTTGGAGATCTAGAACTATCTCTCCGATTATGCTTTTTACAACCCTCTCCTCAAGAACAAAGTGTTCTACAAGTGTCATAATAAGTTCTAAAGAATGCATTGACACTGAGTACAAAGCTACATTGACAAGTCTTGATTGGATGAGTATAGAGATCATTTGGGACCTCTTAGTTAAATTGTTGCAAATCTTCAAAAATTCTCCCGAATTAGTATGTCCCAAATCTATATCTTGGATTCTAGAGTTGCCATCTTGAAATCGTGATTTTGTAAGAATGCCCTAGAACTTGAACACTACTAGTTTCAGTGCCATTTTCTTGCCAAGGGAAGATGAGAAAGAAGCCATTGTATCTACATAAGAAGACATCCATTATCTTAGAATTGAAAAAACATGATCAAAACAAATTCTGATAATGGTAAAAATAAGATTGAAAAACCTAATTGCTAGAAGACATTAAATAACCAAAAAATGCACCAATATAGTGCACCTAGTAGGTGTGTGAGGTGCACTCATTTTTTGAGCAAAGGTCTTATGCACTTAAGTTTTTTGAAAAACAAACATGAAATAAGTTCACATTAGTACTGTTGGGAATCAAAATTCAAGCCCCGATTTTGAGTACCATTGAAAAAATCAAGCCCTATAAGAAATTTTTGATGCATGTGTACCTAGCTATCCATTTGAGGTCTAAGAGGTGTTTAATTTTTCTAGCACATTTCATTTAGTGTGCCTATGTGTTCCATGATGATAAATTGCCATTCTGTGAAGTCCCATTTTGAGCAATTTCCAATTCTACATTTTTGCCTAAGTGTCAAATAGTGAATGGAGCCTTGTTTGTAATTCAACATCTCACACCTAGTAATGCAAATATTTAGATTGACAAGATTTTAGTGCAAGGCTTACTAATTATGGATTTACTAACAACAATAAGGAGATAGATGCTATCAATAATTCTTCTATGGAAATGGCATATCTTGCACCTAAAACATTGTCACAAGGATTATTGACACCTAGGAGTGATGTTGGGAGTTTTGGAATAGTTCTTTTGGAATTATTCACTAGATGTCAAAACTTGTGAACTTCTTATTTAAAGGAGAAGGAGGAAAATGAAATAAGTCAAAGGGAGATGGCATGAAGAAGAGGTAGTAGCATGCGAGGCAGTCCACAGCAATGGAAATTACATGAGCAGCAAGGAGGTGTCTTAGTTTGGAGTAGCTATCAGTGATCAAAGGCTTCTTTGACCACTCAATGAAGCTAGTAGAAGAAGTAAAACAAGTCCACAATGTAGAGAGATGCCCATGGAAAGGGCATCCTTCAAGGCAGAAGGTGGCTTGTGTATAGAAACCCAATTCATAGCAAGAGAGAAGGTGATGTTAATGACTAGGAAGCTTGTGTTAAGTGGAGCAAACACCCCATGCTATGTGAGGGAAACCCATGCCCATGATGGGATAGAGGAAGGAAGCCATAGGGACCTAGCTAGGAGGAAAACACAGATAGAAAACCATGCTATGAAGAAATTAGAGCTTGAAATTAATCTTTCTTCATAGATCTTCCCTCCATTCATATGCTAGCCCAATGTACATCTTGGCAGCTATCATGAAGAATCTCTAGTAAAAAAATTGGCAGTGCTAATAATAAGCAATCCTAAGAACATGTGAAAAATGCATAATGCATTCAAATACAACCAAAGATGTAGTTGGCAAAATCTATGACAAAGGAAAATTTGCAATGTTTGGTCTTTTCCAACTTGCCAAGGATTGGAGAGATGGCATGAGAGCGCTTTGTTCCACATTGGCTAAGGGAAGGGATTTCTAAGTTTTTAAATACAATGATGTAAACATACTAATTGTCTAAAATGACATGAGCCTTTTGGAGGGCAAGCTTGTGCAAAGACCCCACTTGGCCAAACACTGAAGATAGCTAGTTGGAGGATAATTGAGGTATTTTTGAACAAATGCATTGATAAAAAGGTCACCAAAAAAATTGAAGAATCTAGTGGTTGCCATGTCATCACTGGAAAATGGGAGCTTTTTTAGTAAGTAACATGGTGACCTACCAAAAACTCAAAACTGGTGAGCTCATGGGCTTGATCAAACTAATGACTTGGCGTAGTGATGTGGTAAACAAGTGATGTGGTGAGAATTTCAATAAGGTAGGATGGAAACACATGGCAGATCTGACAATGGTCACCATGTCAACAAGAAAAAATTGCTTAACCATTAACAATTTGACATGGTGACCTAACCAAAAAGTGGCACATGTCAATGAGTTGGCACTAATGTGTCAAGATGAGGTGGATGGGTGACTAGGCATTGCGGTGGTGGTAGGTGACATATGTCACATGGTTGTTATGTCATGATGATGTGGCATGAGGCTAACTCAGAATGTGACATGGTGACCTGACTAGCAAGTGACATGTGACATCTAGGTGGCAAGGTTCAAATGATGAAGCAAAAATCAACCAATCAGGTGTTGCCACATGGCAACCTAATGAAACTAGGTTTGACCCAAGTTGCATGGGTAGGGCCAATTTTTAAAATAATAAAAAAATGATTTTAAATCATTTTTTCAAAAAGGAATACTTATAAGCCTTTTAAATTTTTAAGGGTTATATTCTAAATTGTAAACCTTTGAGTATTTTAAATTTTTTTTAAAGTGAAGTTGTAGACCAAAGCCATAGCGGGGGTGCTTTTTTCAAAAGTGTAGTTATAGGCTTGGTAAAAACACATGGTAAAAAGTCTATTGGATTAATTTTGAGGATATTATACCATTTTGTTATAATTTAGTTCAAATTTTTAGTTAGGAAGCCAAATTAATTGAAGATTTGATTTACCAATTGTAGATAGAGATTAGAGAGATGCTTGGTCACTTCTGGTAAGTTTTCCAAGTGGACACATGTCATCTTTAGATCAAATCTTGGAAATCACTCCTCTATATCCTGCTCTTTCACATTCTTTGTAGAGGTTCTAATTTTTCATTGTGAAATTGGTTGGTTCTAGTTCTTGATATTTTTTCATGACTATGATACCATTTCCTTTAGCATTTTCTCTTGTAATAAATAGCAAGAAATGAGAACACAGATAGTTTTGATCTATTAGGTACTTTGGAATTTCAATTTCATACACCTCATTGTATTTGTTTTAGAGAAATGAATAAAAAGGTAGGAGCAAGTTAGTCTGCATTTTGATGTCTTGTCTCCCATTTATGTTATTTGTGATCTTTTATGTTTTGTAAACAAAGATTATGAAACTCAATTGCAATCTGTTGGTTGTATATTTGATTTATTTTTCTTATAACTCATAGAGTTATGTAAATCCTTGATTCATCATCATAGCATTGTAGATTTCATGAAGGGATAGGTCAAGTATGAGGTTCAAAAAGTTACAAATGTCTATTCACAAGGTCAATAGCTAGATCAAGAAGTCCTAATGTATGTGATATGTCAATGGCTTACAAAGATGTGTGCTAAGGGTTTCATGAAATCACCCAATAGATAAGGCACTGATCATTTTGAAGGATCGGTGTGTTATGTTGTTCATGTCATTTTTTGCTGAAAATCAACATCATTAATCAAGTGTTTTCCCTTTAAAGTTGAAGAGCAAAAACAAGATGCCCTCACTTAGCTTATGAATTGCATTGTCTTGCATTTAGCTATTGTAGATCTATGTTATTGCATGAGTCATTGGGTAAAATAAGGGTTATTTCTACTCTTAATAGATTAAAGAATATGTTTAGCATTGGTACCATATAAATTGAATCTAAGGTCCACATACCTACGTTTTGTCATGCCTAAAGTAGAAGAAGGGTCTAGCCTTATAGTTGGCCTGGTGTCTAAAATGGTACATTGAAGATGGGAGTTAGCTGCCCCTAGATGTATCTTTTTCTCACGAGGATAATTTGAAACCTATAGCATTTCAAAACACCAACAAGTACACCAGCAAGTCAAATCTCACACCTTCATGGATCATCTTTGATTACACTACTTTGGTAATCTAATTTAGCCATCTCTAAAGGCATCATTAATTAAATTCTTATTTAATTAATCCTTTGCCATCCCTAGTTGATTAATTTAATTAATCATCTATAGTCCTAATTGATAAATCAAATAATCTATTATTTATCAATTAAATCCTTTTCTCCTATCTAATTCCAAAAATCCCCATTTATTAAATAAATCTATTTGATAAATGAAATCCTCAAATTCAAAAAACCCCTAACCTATCTCTAATCCTCCATTTAGCCTAATCCACCCCATCCACCCATACTAACCAAGCTTAGCCACTAACTCACCCACCCTCATTAATGCCATCCACTTGCACATCTCTAACATCCCTAATCTAATCCTAAACCCAAGGCTAATCCACCCCCTAATGTTGTCACATTCCTTAAATAGGTTTAAGACTTTCCTAATCCAAACCAAAGTCTCCCCTCAAAAAACCCAACCAATAAGTCATGAGTGCTCTTACAAAACATAAAAGACTCTTACAAGCCCACTCATGACTCTTACACCCATCTTCCACACTCTTCCCTCTTCCACACTCATTCCTCTTACATCCCTCTTACATACTCAACCCCACTCATCATGCCTTTAACCAACCCTTTACCCTACCCTCTCACACTCATCCTCCTTGTGACAAGTTTCACTTTCCCATTGGTGCTAAACAAGCACAATCCATGTGCTCCCCTTTGAGTGCATCTTAGCCCTCCTTAACCATCTCCCCATCCTTGCATCTAAGCCCTCCATCCCTCAAGCCCTTAGCCTATAAATTGAATCCCATCCCAAGCCATTTCATCAACAATCTTTGAGCTAAAGTTACCATGCTATTTTGAGAACCAAAGCCATCAATCTTACCCTTATAATGCCAAATTGAGAGCTCACAAAGCTACCAATTTGCCATTACCCATCTCCATTGAAACAACTTTTGAGCATCTTGAGCATACATCCACAGCAAAAGGACACATCTACAGAATCCAGAAAGCATGGAGTGTTTTCTCTTGTGAGGTTTGCATTGTTTGGTTTGCTTTCTTTGTCTAAGCATATATGTGAATTTAGTTTTTGGTTTGTGAATGTTTACTTTATTTGTTAATGTTCTTTGCATACTAAATCTTGTTCTATAGGAAGGTGCACTAATGTGCACCTATTTTATGTGTTTGATATAGTTTTTAAGGGCTTTTGAAGGAAGTTTTGGTGCACATCAATGCACTTGAGTAGGTACACTAATGCAACCCAAACTTTGGGTTATTTTCTAACTTGTTTAAGTTTTTATTTGTGTTTTGAAAAGTGTTGAAATAGGTGTGCATTAGCACACCTAGGTAGGTTCACTAACGTGCACATGCTTCAGTGTTTATCTTTATTTGTAGTGGATAGAGAAGCATAGAGGGCACACCTAAATTACTTGTGGCTATAGCTAATGTCTTAGTGGAGTGTAGAGGAAGAAAAATGAAGATAAGGTGAGAATGAGGAAAGGGATAGGGGTTTTCTAGTCCCCCAAGTTTCTTAGGTGTCACAAAGGTCCTTAGCTATAGAGCTATGGTAGTTTGTGCAAAAACTCTTCCTCCCATACTAATATAGGGCATCAATGCGCTTGGCTAGGTGAACTCATGTGACTTATTTTTACCAAAAAGGCTTATCCACTCTCTTTTGGGATCTAGATCCTTGAACTAGGACCAAAGCATGAACCAAAGCACAAGGAAAAAATATAAAGGACTAGAACCCTAAACTAGGGTTTTGATTAACCAAAAAATAAAGTAGGGGCTCCCAATTTATAATTTGGAAAATGGCGTGTGTGTTATGGAACCAAAATGATGTGAAACTATCTTAGTGTCAACTATAGCAACCTCAATTACTTCTTGTTCATCTTTTTCATCACCTACCTCTGGTTAATTTCCTTAGGTGTTGTCAGCCCATAAATTACCTTCCATATTTTAGTACTATACTAAACAACATCTTCAATTTTATTCTATAAGATATAGAATGCTCAGTGCTTTGGAAAAAATCTTATTGCATATGTGTTGATTGTCTTAGTCATCTCAAATTTATCTAAATATGGTATCACTCTTGCTAGTGTAGTTTCTCTTATGTTTCCCTCTATTGTGAGACTATATTTTCACTTTTGATCAACTCTATCATACAAATTCTTTGGGAGAGAATTAGAAATCTCAATTTGAGTCAACTTGAATGTTTCTATCATGGCATATACTAACTCTTCTATCTTATCCATATCTAACTTTCTAAGCCGATCAAATTCAATATGTGAAAATTCACTCAAAATTTTCTCCCATCTACTCAATTTATTCACCTACTTGTACTACAATAGACCTATTTGTTTTCTAAGAAACCTTTCCAAAGGAAGGAATTTGTTTTGCACATATAAAAATATACATACAAGTATTGATCCAAACTTGCATTGTGGAGGGAATTGAGAGGATAAAGAGCTATGCTAGGGCTTGTACGACCTCTGTCTGAATCCTTGCTGGTTTCCATTGTTTTTCATACCACATTTATTGTAGGAATATTTTAATTTATAATGAGTTTAACCTTCTCTAGTCCAATACTTGATGCTAGTGCTAGAGTTGCTACTACTAGTAGAGTTAATGGCTCTACTGACCAAATGTCCACACAAGATTATTCTCAAAGTATTCCATAAGGTAATTCCTCTCCTATTATTATTTTTAATGCTAAGGATTTTGATAGTGCATGCACCTAGTTAGAACCAAAAACCCTTATTGAGTATTTTTTGGGTCATACTCCTTCTGAAAGCATGCTACAAGAATGGGTTTCCAAGGTTTCGACACCACAGGGTGTTCACCTTGAAGGCATTCAAAGCCTTACCAAAGGCTCTTTTCTATTTCACTTTGGCAATGCAAGCCAAGCTAAACATGTTAATGTGTGAGCCCCCTATACTATAAAGTCCTCTCTCCTAGTTTTTTAGCATTGGTCACATGATTTTACTATTTTTGATGATAGAAAACTTAAGGTACCCATTTGGGTGGAGTTCCTTGGGCTTCCCATTCCTTACTAGTCTTTTTAATTTTCTATTGTGAAAACCATTAGCAAGGTTGTTTGCCTTGAACCAAAAAAAAAATTCAATGCTCATGCCCAACATAGGGTTTTTGTTGAGGTTGAACTATCTAGGGACCTCAAGGATATAGTGGACATATAGATAGGTGGTACCACCTTTACTCAGAAGGTTTTTTACCTCAACCTTCTAAATACCTATTATTAGTACCAGTTAGCTAAGCATAAGATTAGGGATTATTCCTTGTTGGACCATAACCATCCCTCTACTTCAAAAACCTAACCTACTTTGACTACCAAAAAAGATGAATGGACTACAATGGTGAGAAAAGGGAAAGGTTTGGCTGTAGCTAAGGCAAGCTCGGTGCCTATGGATCATGGTAAATCTAGTTTGAGCTAGATTCCCCATGAAGCCCCAATTCCCTTTCTCCCTTCACCTCCTATTTCAAACCCTAGAGGACAGGGGACAATGTTTGTTCATACCCTAGATCCACATCTCTTTGAACTTGAGTTCCGCAAGCGGCATCAATGATTGTCCAACAAAAGCTACATCGGTCTCATAGCCTAGATGGCTAATAAGAGTTTTTGGGAGAGAAGCTTCAAAGGGTCACGACTCTTGATGACCCCTCTTTTGAGCCTCCTTTTTTTCATAATAGTTTCTCCTCTCTTGGGGATGAGGATGCCATGCAAGTTGGGTTACTTTTCATGTCATGGAACGTGTGGGGGCTTACAGACCTCCCTAGAAAATATTCTATGTGTGATATCGAATGTCAGTTTGGTCTAGATATGCTTTGCCTCTAAGAATTTAAATTTTTTGGGTTTCTTCTTACCTCATCCTATCAAATTATTTAGTTGGATAGTGCCATTTTCTCTTCTTAGCATGAAGTGAGTTGAGGTGGTGTTTGTACTCTTCTCTCCCCTCATTTAATATCCTCTATTGTTTTGCATGGTTCTAATTTTTTGCATAGGGTGGTTTAGATTTTTCTATTTTTTTAGAATCATTCTTTTGGAATTTTTAACATTTATGCTCCTAATGATGCTATTGAGCATTCACACTCGTGGCATTGGTTGGTAGATCATCTACCACCTATTACATGGGTTTTCTATTGGAACTTTAATATGGTTGAGCTGACCTCTAACAAAGATGGCCTTCTACCATTTAGATGGGTAGCTGGTGAACAAGAGGCCTAGTTTTACATGTAGAAAAAATTAGGTCTTTTTTATCCTAATTCTTCTTGCCACCCCTCTAATCGGATTTGACACACTTGGTCCAATTTTTGAGCTAGATCTGACAAAGTTTTTAAAAGACTTGATAGGGCTATGATTTCTATGTAGTCCTTTTTCTCTTTCTCTCAAAAGCATGCCTTTCCTATCATTCCTCTAGCTAATGTGATGTTGTCAAATCACTCCCCCATCCCCTTTTCCATCACTTGGTAGATAGCTTAGCCTTGCCCAAGTAGCACACAACTTTACCTTAACACTTTTGTGTTGTCCCATCCACCAACTATTGCTCACATCTTACATGTTTGGAACCCTAAGCGTCAACCCCACAATCACCTTGGATGAATTAAATGGTGGAATGACACTATCCTCTGTACTGCAAGATTTCTTTACATTTATAGTAGACAATTAGCTATGTACCATAGGCAATCTTATGAAGCTACTACTCTCAATTTTTGTATGACCTCTAAGGCTCTTTCCATGAATTTTTTTGATATGGATCTCAATGTCTATCTTACCAACATTTGTCATCAAAAGTAGGTAGTAGATAGTTATGTTGCTAGGGGAGCATAGATTAAAGCACATCTCTATTGGTTGGATGTCAAGAATCAGGTCTCTAAGGAATTTTTTAATGCCTTGAGGGCTCATCATTCTACCATGGGTATTAAGAAAATTTGAGAAGATCAATAGGTTCTCATTGACCTACGTCATATTCTCCAAGATTTTGTACATCATTATGAGTAGGTTTTTATGGCTCAAAGGCCATCTATTGATCATGATCAAGTACTGCAAGCCTGTCTTGATGTTACTCCCAATAGGCTACCTCCAAAGTAGTATGTCTTTTGTGAACAAAATCTCTCTATTGCAGACTTGAAGGAAGCTATCTTAGACATGGTTGATGATAAAGACCCTAGATGTGATGGTTTCTAATGTGAGTTCTACAAGACACTTTGGGATGAAATTGGCCCTAGCTTGCTTCAAGTTTATCTTCAAGCTTACAATTCTAAAACATTAGGGAGCATTATCAACAAGGGGAATATTAAATTCATACCTAAAGCTAGAGATCCTAAAGAGATTTACAATTAGAAGCCCATCACTTTGTTGAATGTTGTTACATCTAGTTTTGCCGCCAAAAGGTTTAAATTCAAATCCACGGCCTATTCAACGGTTAGCCAAAAAATTGTTATTTTAATGCCTTGACCCGCCAAAGTTTCTCTCCGTCAGATTTTAGATGGATCGACGGTAGGTGCGATCTCGTCATCGAAAGTTGCACGGGAGATAGTATCGGCAACATCGCGCCCGATTGACACGTTTTTGGTGGGCCCGGCGGGAGGCTACAATGGAGGGCGAGTTAGAAAGTTTTTCGGCGCCGCAGGCGCTATGGCGCTATCGCACGCCAACCGGAAAATCTCCATGGAAACATAGCGCCCGGCGGAGATGCTCACGTCGGCAGGTGGGTCACGTTGTCAAAAAAATGTTGCGACGATCGGGTAAAGTTTGGTGGGCCGAAGAAAATAGACGGCAAGAACTTCAAACAAAATGTGGGGCCCCATTACGTACCTCATCTGCCCAGTTGGCGGAGCCCGTGTCACGGCAGCAAATCAAAAAGAACCATGCACAGATAGGGACACATCATCAGTTGGGCGCTATGGCACTATGGAAATTTAACCTCGATTTTCCCATAGCGAGATGGCGCCTGGTCAACACGTGGTCACCCTGTGAGGCCAAGCCGCAAGATTGCCTAGTAGTGTTCCGCTGGGCTAGTGAGGAACCGCCACGTGGCTGTTCCATGGATCAAGTCTTGGGTTCAGCAACCGGATGACGCCATGTGTATATGTCAGGACACAGCAACCAGTGGGCCCAGTAGTTTCAGGAGGGACGGTGAGTGAAGTACGATGTTGCTCTGATCGTCAAATCTGCAAAGATCTACGGTTGGCGCTATCTCGCCATCAGGAGCTGCCCAAACTTTAGCATCAGCGACATAGCGCCTGTGCACCACGTGTCCTGGTGGGGCTGCGTTTCATGCCGTTAGAAGCAGATAGGGTGAGGTGACTGACAAACCAACGGAGGGATGCCACATGTTGGCAGGCCTGGCGAATCAATAGGAGCGGAGGGTTACAAAAGGTCAGGATCTCCACCGTCAAATTTGAAAAGATCAATGGTAGGCGCCATGTCGCCTTAGCAAAACTGCAAGATTTTTACCATGGCGACATCGCGCCCGACTAACACGTGTCGGTGGAGTCAGGTCTTGTCGGATGCATCATCGAGGTGGCGCCGATTTGGATGGGGCCCAGTCATAGGAAAGAGAGTTCGCAGCGAATCGAAAACAACCAAGTGTGCCGAGTCAAAACACAAATGCGTCGAGGGGTCGATTCTCCACCATCAGATTTGCAGGAATCTAGGGTCGGCGCTATCTCGCCATGGAGGAACTGCGCAGATTTTACAATAGCAGGTTAGCGCTTGGAAGACACGTGTCCTTGCATTTCGGTTTTCAACATGGCAATTAGCTGACAGCCAGCAGTTAGGTGATAAAGTGGTGTAGTTAGTTCGACGAAGGCGGTCAACTGCGAAAGGACTTTCCAAGTGGCAAGACAAAGGATTACAATTGGCCCGCGTGGCCTAGTCGGCTTATAAGGAGTCGGGTCGACTGATAGGCTTGGATGATTCATGAACCAAAATGCAGAGGCGATCGACGTATCTTGTGATCTGATCTTCGCGATCATTTTTGACCTACTAGGAATGAATGCAGGACATAAGGACACTCCACCTATCCGGTCGATCCATCTACCATGTCAGGGAATGTTGTGGTGCTATTTCTATCTTCTCTAGGCTCTTCTCAAAAGAAATGAGATTTCTCGGTATGCAGGCCAGGATGTCAATCCAGATCCCCGATTGGATTCTCAAGACAGGAAGTTAATGCCAGTAGGTAAGAAGTGAATGTAACGCAAAAATCTTCAGTTGTGCCTGATCTATAAAGGCAGTTTTGTGATTTGTTCTGAAGGTTGATTCTTCCTGATTTTCTTTGCTACTGCTTGCAGACTTGCAGTGTAAAACCCCTTTATCTCTGAGCCATGTAATAGCCTGTATCATCTCTTTTAGCCATCAGTGTGAATGTGCATCACTTTGCCTCCCATTGGTGTATTGTTGAGATCAATGATCCGCATACTGTATCTATCTTTGGCCTATCGAATAATACATAAGTGAAATCTCCTTTTCCTAGTGTCATTCGGTTGGTTTCTTCTGATCTGTATGTGATTACTGATCAATATAAGCCTGGATGTGTATGAATTTTGTATGTTATTCTTGTTTTGTAGCATATATATGGGCAGGAATGAGTCTGAACACTCTGTTTTGGTGCATCACCGCCTTATATTAGACTAGGTAGATTTTCTTTGACGCTCTCTTTCTCCCTTTCCCTTCTGAGAATAGATAGGTGCGCCCTGACAGTAAGAGGAAGCCGGCCTTCTCCGGAGACTCAACCTCGTAGTTCAAGTCCCATAGCTTGGAGGTTGTTTCCATGTTTCACTAGGTTCTCCTCGTGCATAGGCCTTGGACAAGGGTGCAAACCTATGTGACAACAGTTTTTGGCATGCCCGATGGGACCTATATCAGAAGATTTCATGTCTACTGGTGTCAAAAGAAGAAAGAGTTTCTGAGATTAATGTTGAAGAAGTAGTGCTGGCTTCGGTATTCAAGCCTTCAAGAGGCTGATTCATCAAGTACTTGGTGACTCTGAGCATCAACAAATCTGGTTTCAGGCCAAAGTTGTAGAAATTCATGCCCAGAGCTGAAACAAGGGCATCTTCTAGAGGTAATTTTCAATATCAAGAACTCTCACTTTCAAGTCCTAGAAGAAGGAGGGCTAGAGCTTCATTATCACCAGTTAGAGGTGAAGTAACAATCAACATACCTATGAGATCTGTCTCTACTCCTCCTACTATCCGAACTCAGCCTAGATTGCCATCAGCACTCATCAATAGAACACTTGTTTATATGGCACAACCAAGAGTTCACCCTTTTTCCACCTTTAATGGTGGAAGTCCTCTGTTGTTAGCCCAAAGACATGATATACCAGTAGCTACACTAAAAAGCATACCTAATTTTACTGGTGAAACTTCTATTTCCCCCCTAGAGCATATCCAAGAGGTAGCGAATGTCTGCAATATTCATGGTATTACGGAAGATGATGTTGCTATCAGACTTCTAGCCTCATCTTTAAAAGGAAAAGCATTACAGTGGTATAGAGGCTTAGCTCATGGTTCCATAACTGATTGGGATGGACTAGGAGCAGGATTATGCAAACATTTTGAGGATAAGAGTGACCATTTGTCACTATTCGAGCAGCTGACTACAATAAAAAGAGCCCCCCATGAGTGTATGACTAATTTTAATTACAGATTCCAAAAGACATGGGATAGAATACCTACTATAGTGAAACCTACCCCTGGTAATGCCTTCTTGCATTACCTTAGAGCTTTTAACAGTGATATTGCCACTACAATCCAAACTATGGGAGGAGATACATTACCTAATGCTTATGAGACAGCCATAAAAGCTAAGAACATTCTAATACAAGGAGGAAAGTTGGCCCCAAGGCCTCCTATGCCTTTCTTTCCTGATGTTCCCAACCACCAACCAGCAATAGCCCCTCTCCCTACAATCTCTACATCGCAAGCCCTTACTCCAGTTCCCCAAGCTTCCACATCCTCAAACGGAATAGATGAACTCAAGGAAATGCTCCAAGGTCTAGTATTGAATGCAGATAAAAGAGAAAAGACCCTGGATAAAAAATTACAAGAGCAGGGAAGGGAGTTGAAGGACCAAGGGAAGAGACTAGAGGATAGTTTTTCTCTAATACAAAAGATGAGTAACAAGGTGGTGGCCTTAGAAAGACAGCAGGCTCAAGGTGGCAAGCCTCCCCAATTGCAATATCAGGCTCCAAGTGGTGGTAGGCCTCCTAATCAGTGGAATAGCTCTTTTGATCAGAATAGGCAGAATAGTCATGCTTTTGCCTCAAGCTCAAATCAGAATAGAGCTATAGTCCCTCAAAATAACTTGGCCCAAGACCAAGATTTTTGTCCCTCATGTAACTATTCTTATACCTACTGCTTGTGTCAGAAAGTAGAATCTTATTTGGCCCTAACTGTCCAGGAGTCCACAGTAAAGAAATCACACAAAGAAGATCATCCCAAGGAGGCCCCATGTGTTTAGAGGCAGGGTGATTTCTCTTTTATGAATCATCAAATGGAGGAACATTGTAATGTAAACCAGGACTCCATTGCTCATAACACAAGAAGCAAGAAGAGAGCTATGGAACATGTTGCTCCTCCTTCTCCTAAGCAGGCCTCAACTTCAAGTGTTATACCTAAGACACAAACAACAAACAAGCAGACAAACACTTCACAACAGCAAAAGCAAGGTCCAAGAAATGAGGATGCAAGTGATCCTTTTGTTGCCCCATCTCAACCTCTTATAAGTGCAGCCCCCAAAGTTTCTACCAAAATTCCTAGTGCACCATTGAGCGTGGTAGAGAAAATGAAGAAGACCAATGTAAACATTTCCATGTGGGATGCTGTTGCTACCATACCAATGCAGAGGAAGATGCTGCAGCAAGAATTGGAAAGGATTGAGCCCAAGGATCAGTCATCTACCATGGAGAGTGCCACTAGTTTAGTACAACCAGCAGGAGATGTGGAGGCAAATAAAAAGGTTAGATCTCCTCCATTTTATGTTTCTCTGATTATAGGGGGAAAATTAGTCCATAATTGCATGATAGATTCAGGGGCTAGCAGCTCAGTAATGCCTAGGTGTGTTGCTGATGCTTTAGGGATGAAATATGAGCCCATTGTTAGGGATGTGTTACAACTAGATGGGAGTACTGTCAAAACCGTAGGCATCCTTAGAAGTGTGGAAATGGCCCTACACGCATGCCCTGGTTGTACTGTGATTCAAGACATATCTGTGGCTGAGGTTAAGCCCTATTTTGCCATTTGTCTTTTGAGAGACTTCACTGCTCAAATTGGTGGATTCATATCTGCTGATTGGTCTTACATGTCATTTAAGACCAAATATGGGGCCAATGCTTCAATAAGAGTAGAACCTCAAGCCCTTCACCACACTGAACCCTACACTCCCAATTTCATCAATATGAATTGCCCTATCCTAGAGGTGAATGAAAATGACATAGTAAATGAGCCTGTCACTTCCATAGCAGAGATTCCTGATTTCTTCTTGGATGAGTGGGCAAATACATGTCAGTTTGAACCTATGTCGGAAACCCTTGAGACGGGCCTTAGTACATATTGCATAATAGAGAAGGAGGTTCAAGTTCCTGACCTTGTTAGGACTAATGATGACATAAATGGAGTATGGAGAATGTACTTTGATGGCTCAAGGAATAAAAATGGATCAGGGGTTGGTGTTATGTTGATCTCTCCTACACAAATAAGATACTACTTCTCCTTTAGGTTCCAATTCAGTTGTACCAATAATGTGTCCGAGTATGAATCCTTGATCCAAGGTCTCCTACTTGCCCAAAAGAGGGGAATTCAAGCCTTGAAAGTATATGGAGACAGTGAGTTGGTAGTGAACCAAGTGAGAAATCAGAATATCACCAAAAATGGCCTACTCAAGTCTTATAAACATAGAGTCTGGGATTCGCTCGAGGGTTTCAATGCATTTAACATTCAGAGCATTCCTAGGAAAGAAAATAAACATGCTGATAGACTTGCAGCAGTGGGTGCATCTTATGATGTGCCAGGGAATCTTGAGGAAGAAAAGAAACAACAAATAAGGGTAGTGGTGAGGCCTGTTGTTCCTGATAATAATACTCATTAGCAAGTGTTCGAGTCTGATGAGCAAATTGTGAGCTTCTTGCAGAATGAAGCAGAATTTTCAGAGAGAAGTCAGCTAAGACTACAAGATCAATATGGTGATCAGATCATTCATCTCAGTTCCAACAAGCTACCCAAGGGTCTCATTACCTTGGAGGGCGTCTTTAATCCTGATGATCAAACAAGAGGCAAAGGGATGAATCTAGTTGCAGAAAAGGATGACCATGCCCTAGTTACTATTACTGATGGAAAATCTCTTAACATGGGGAAGGTATGTTCTAAAGCTGAGCAAGAAGATTTCATTCATCTATGTCAAGAATTTAGTGATGTATTTGCTTGGACATATGATGATTTAAAAGGGTTTGACCCTAGTTTGTTTCAGCATACCATAGATTTAGTTGATAGGGTCAAACCAGTAAGGCAAAAACAGAGGCCAGTGAATCCCAAGATTGAACCTTTAATGAGGAAAGAACTATCCAAACTGATTGAGGCTAACATAATTTTTCCTATCAAACACTCATCATGGGTAGCTAACCTTGTCCTTGTGAGGAAGAAGAATGGAGAAATCAGATTGTGTGTGGACTTTAGGGATCTCAATCAGGCTTCCCTTAAAGATCACCATCCTCTCCCTTCTATGGAGCAAATTCTGTCCAAGGTCAGTGGGTCAAGGAGATTCTCTTTTCTTGATGGGTTTTCTGGTTATAACCAAGTGCTGGTTAAAGAGTCTGATAGATACAAGACAGCATTTACTACTAAATGGGGCACCTATGCTTATTGCAAAATGCAATTTGGGTTAACAAATGCAGGTGCCACATTCCAAAAGGAAATGGAGGTAGCTTTCAGAAGATTAATTGACAAGTTTGTCTTGGTATACCTTGATGATATAACTGTGTATTCCAAGAATGTGGAAGATCATCTTGATCATTTGAGACAGGTATTTCTAAGATGTAGAGAGTTTGGGGTATCTCTCAACCCAGCCAAATGTGTCTTTGCTACAAACCAAGGAAAACTATTGGGACACATTGTATCTAAGGATGGGTTGACCGTTGATCCAGAAAGGACAAAAGCAATACTTGCCCTTCCTCTCCCTAAACACAAGAAAGGGCTACAAAGTTTCCTTGGTAGGATAAATTTTGTAAGAAGGTTTATTCCTAATCTTGCCACCATGGTGAAACCCCTTACAGCCATGCTCAAGAAAGATATGGTCTTCTCATGGACCAAGGAGGGGAAGGAGAGTTTTGAAAAGATCAAGGCAGCCATAGCATCGGCCCCTACCCTCGTGAACCCAAAATTTGAGAAATATTTCATCCTCTACACTTTAGGTGGTAAGTCAAGTATCTCTGCTGTCTTGACCCAAACAAATGATAGGAATGAGGAGCAGCCCATAGCCTTCTTTAGTGAAGGGCTTAAGGAATATGAAGATAAGTATAGCTTTTTTGAGAAGCAAGCCCTTGCAGTCATTAGAGCCTTGAAGAAGTTCAGGCACCTCTTATCCCATAATAGGATCCATTTGTTGGTACCCCATGCAAGTGTAAAAGACTTCCTGTTAAACAAAGATGTCAGTGAGAAGAGAGCTGGATGGATCACTAGGGTAATGGAATATGATGTTGACATTTAGATTACCAAATTGGTAAGAGGAAGAGGATTATGTAAAGAAATGTTATCAGATCAGAACTCAGATGAAGAAGTTGCCATGGTGATAGCAGAGCAGCAGGAGGAAAGGTATGTTGATGGTCCAAGGAGCTGGATAAATGACATGAAGAATTTCTTATTAGGGAATGGATACCCTCAAGGATTGGACAGAACTAAAAGAAGACAATATAGACTACAATCCATTCCCTATGTTGTGATTGACAATATCCTATTCAGGAGGGATTTTAATGGGACCCTGTTGAGATGTGTTGAAGAGGATTAGGCTGAAAGGGTGATTAGAGAGCTCCATGATGGCCCTGATGGCAGCCACTTCTCTGCAAGAACAACCTCTATGAAAATCATGAGGGTCAGATATTATTGGCCATCTCTGTTCCATGATTGTTACAGGTATGTGAGGAAATGTGAGAAATGTGCTTTTTTCTCAGGCAAACAGAGACTTGCAGCTCTTCCTCTTCATCCTATTCAAGTGGATCAGCCCTTCACTCAGTGGGGGTTGGATTTTATATGCCCCATTAATCCTCCATCTAGTGTAGGTCATAAATGGATCTTGGCTGCTACTGATTATTTCACTAGGTGGACAGAGGCAGTTGCCTTGAAGGATGCCACAGAGCCATCTGTTGTTGAATTCCTTGATGGAATTGTATCTAGATTTGGTGCTCCTTCTACTATCATCTCTGACAATGCCAAGTCTTTTGTTGGAACCCAAATTTGTGCATGGGCCATGAATCACAATATCTACCTAAGCACATCATCGAACTACTATCCTCAGGGTAATGGTTTGGCTGAATCTTCCAACAAGAATCTGATAAGAATTATGAAGAGGACAATAGAAGACAATCAGAGGACCTGGCACAAGAAGTTAAGGACTGCTCTGTGGGCTGATAGGATAACACCCAAGAGATCTATTGGGAATTCACCTTTTGTGCTAGTATATGGTAGGGAAGCTAGACTCCCAATCTCATTGGAGTTCAAATCCTTGGAGTTGGCTCATCAGCTGGAACTGGTTGAAGATGATGCCATGACAGTAAGAATGGCAGAATTAATTGAGTTGGAAGAAAAGAGAGACAAAGCCATGAAAACTCTAGAGATTCACCAGCAACAGATGAAGAGGAATTTTGACAAGAAGGCAAGGGCCAGAATCTTCAGAGAGGGGGATTTAGTTCTCAAGTGGGACTTAGATAGAGAAAAACTAGGAAGGCACTCCAAATTTGACCCATTATGGAGTGGCCCTTATCTGATTTCCAGTTGCAAACAGGCCAACGCATTCCAACTAAGCAGGCCAAGTGGTGAAGTTCTACCCATTCCAGTCAATGGGATCTATCTGAAGCCCTGTTTCTGAAGGGTTGTGAATCTATGTACATAGTTAATCTAGTTGCTTCCTTCTTGTTTCTATTTTGCAATAAGTGCACGAGCACATGGCTCTCTTCGTGAGTCATTTTTGACATGTCTCATGTTGCTAAGGAGGTCCTATTTTTTTTGTTTCCAATCATAGAAGCAGAGTTAGAACCTTAAGGGTTTTTAATGTTTTGATTTCCTCTTTAAGGGTTAGGGTTCTTGCAGCTCTTAGCTTGTGCCTCCTGGTCCTCTTTTGACTCCATAGCCCAACGGATCATTCTTAGGCACTGGTCATGCATTGAGCAGGCTCATGCCCCCTTCGAGTCACCAGAAGTGTTACCTCTGGTTTTGCCGCCAAAAGGTTTAAATTCAAATCCACGGCCTGTTCAACGATTAGCCAAAAAATTGTTATTTTAATGCCCTGACCCGCCAAAGTTTCTCTCCGTCAAATTTTAGATGGATCGACGGTAGGCGCGATCTTGTCATCAAAAGTTGCACGGGAGATAGTATCGGCGACATCGCGCCCGATTGACACGTGTTTGGTGGGCCCGATGGGAGGCTACAATGGAGGGTGGGTCGAAAAGTTTTCCGATGCCGCAGGTGCTATGGCACTATTGCACGCCAACCAAAAAATCTCCATGGCAACATAGCGCCCGACGGAGATGCTCATGTCGACGGGTGGGTCACGTTGCCGAAAAAATGTTGCGACGATCGGGTAAAGTTTGGCGGGCCGGAGAAAATAGACGGCGAGAACTTCAGACAAAATGTGGGGCCCCATTACGTACCTCATCTGCCCAGTTGGCGGAGCCCGTGTCATGGCAGCGAATCAAAAAGAACCATGCACAGATAGGGACACATCATCGGTTGGGCGCTATGGCGCTATGGAAATTTAACCTCAATTTTCCCATAGCGACATGGCACCTGGTCGACACGTGGTCACCCTGTGAGGCCAAGCTGCAAGATTGCCTAGTGGTGTTCCGCTGGGCCAGTGAGGAACCGCTGCGTGGCCGTTCCATGGATCAAGTCTTGGGTTCACCAACCGGATGACGCCATGTGTATATGTCAGGACACGGCAACCAGCGGGCCCAGTAGTTTCAGGAGGGACAGTGAGTGAAGTACGATGTTGTTGATCGTCAGATCTACAAAGATCTACGGTTGGCACTATCTCGCCATCAGGAGCTGCCCGGACTTTAGCATCAGCGACATAGCGCCCGTGCACCACGTGTCCTGGCGGGGCTGCGTTTCATGCCGTTAGAAGCAGATAGGGTGAGGTGACTAACAAACCAATGGAGGGATGCCACGTGTTGGCGGGCCCGGTGAATCAATAGGAGCGAAGGGTTACAGAAGGTCAGGATCTCCACCGTCAGATTTGAAAAGATCAACGGTAGGCGCCATGTTGCCTTAGCAAAACTGCAAGATTTTTACCATGGTGACATCGCGCCCGACTAACACGTGTCAGTGGGGTCAGGTCTCGCCGGATGCATCATCGAGGTTGCGCCGATTTGGATGGGGCCCAGTCATAGGAAAGAGAGTTCGCGACAAATCAGAAACAACCAAGTGTGCCAAGTCAGAACACAGATGCGTCGAGGGGTCGATTCTTCACCATCAGATCTGCAGGAATCTAGGGTCGGCGCTATCTCGCCATGGAGGAACTGCGCGGATTTTACAATAGCGGGTTAGCGTTCAGAAGACACGTGTCCTCACATTTTGGTTTTTAACATGGCAATTATCTGACGGCCAGTGGTTAGGTGATAAGGTGGCGCGATTAGTTCGACAAAGGCAGTCAACCGCGAAAGGACTTTCCAAGTGGCAAGACAAAGGATTACAATTGGCCCACATGGCCTAGTTGGCTTATAAGGAGTCGGGTCAACTGATAGGCTTGGATGATTCATGAACCAAAATGCAGAGGCGATCGATGTATCTTGCGATCTGATCTTCGTGATCATTTTCGACCTACTAGGAATGAATGCAGGATATAAGGACACTCCACCCATCCGGTCAATCCATCTACCATGTCAGGGAATGTTGTGGTGCCATTTGTATATTCTCTAGGCTCTTCTCAGAAGAAATGAGATTTCTCAGTATGCAGGCCAGGATGTCAATCCTGATCCCCGATTGGATTCTCAAGATAGGAAGTTAATGCCAGTAGGTAAGAAGTGAATGTAACGCAAAATTCTTCAGTTGTGCCTGATCTATAAAGGCAGTTTCGTGATCTGTTCTGAAGGTCGATTCTTCCTGATTTTCTCTACTACTGCTTGCAGACTTGCAGTGTAAAACCCCTTTATCTCTGAGCCATGTAATAGCCTGTATCATCTCTTTCAGCCATCAGTGTGAATGTGCATCACTTTGCCTCCCATTGGTGTATTTTTGAGATCAACGATCCGCATACTATATCTATCTTTGGCCTATCGAATAATACATAAGTGAAATCTCCTTTTCCTAGTGTCATTCGGTTGGTTTCTTCTGATCTGTATGTGATTACTGATCGATATAAGCCTGGATGTGTATGACTTTTGTATGTTATTCTGGTTTTGTAGCATATATATGGGCAGGAATGAGTCTGAACACTCTATTTTGGTGCATCACCGCCTTAGATTAGACTAGGTAGATTTGCTTTGACACTCTCTTTCTCCCTTTCCCTTCTGAGAATAGATAGGTGCGCCCTGACAGTAAGAGGAAGCCGGCCTTCTCTGGAGACTCAACCTCATAGTTCAAGTCCCACAGCTTGGAGGTTGTTTCCATGTTTCACTAGGTTTTCCTCGCGCATAGGCCTTGGACAAGGGTGCAAACCTATGTGACAACAAATGTCTTATACAAGATCATTGCCAAAGCCCTCTCTCTTAAAATTCAGCATATGCTCCCTCAGATTGTTTGACCTGAACAAACTAGCTTCATCAAGTCTTGCTATATCTTGGACAACATCATTGATGTCTAGGAAAGAATGAAATAGGCCAAACAATCCAAGCAGTGGGCCCTTTTCTTGAAGATTGACTTCACCAAAGCATATAACCATATTGAATGACCCTTTATTCTTACTATGCTTCAAGCTTTTGATTTTGGCCCAATATTTTGTCAATCAATGCAAATGCTATTTGGGGATACTTCTACTTGCATTACCATTAATCGTCACTAGTCTAAAGCTTTTGGGCTCTTCATATCCATCTGTCAAGGTTATCCTCTTGCAACTCTTCTCTATGTTTTGGCTACCAAAGGCTTTGGTTATCTACTCACTAATGCAATTTCTAGAGGGATGGTGCATGGCATTTCTTTACTAGAAACAACCAACTAGCTAGGTAATGGCCATTTTGCAAATGATTCTTTTCTCACTTTGATTGAGGATAAGGAGAATATTACCAATTCCTTGCAGTGTCTAGATACTTTTTACCTTGCTTTAGGGTTAGCTATCCAATGGCACAAAACCCTTTGCTATCATCAATCTTTTCTACCAAGCCCTCACTACTTATAGTAGTATGGATGGAAATAGGTCCAACATTGTGAAATTTTTTAATTCTTGGGCATTCCCTTTACTTTTAAAGAATCTTTTGTGGAGTTGTGGAATGTTGTGCTTGCTCAAATTGAGAAGAAGCTGGAGTATTGGATCACTAAGCCCCTTTCTCTTATGGGGAAATTCCAAATATGTTCCAAAGTGCTTGATGCTACTCATGTTTATTATTCCTTTTGTTGGGCTCCCTGAAAAGCCTCATACCTTAAGATTGAAAGTCCTCTTAGGGATTTTCTCTAGGCCACTAATGCTATGCATCATGGCTTTCATAGAGTGGCCAAGGATTACTATTTTTTACCCAGGGATTTTGGTATTCTTAGCTTGCTTTCCACTAGCAAATAGGGGATTTCCATTTGTACCAAATGGGTCATATGGGCTTTCTCTAGACATGAGGCCTAGAGAATTTTGTTATGTCACTGCATTTCTTTAGGCTTTCTAGTTAACTACCTAGCCTAGAAAGGGATTGTTTTAAAACCCTTCTTATTACTTCTGAACCCATTTAGATTTAGGGCACCTTTGTTTCTAAGAGCATTTGGAAATCATGGAAAGCCATTAAGCCTTGGCTTCACTAGGCTGGTAATGGACTCAATGATGGTCTCTTGATGAATCAACAAAACCTTTTGTGGTCACCCTTATTTTCCACTCAAGAAGTGCCTTTAGCCAAGATTCAAGGAGCCACTACTCTGCATTTATTTTGCAGGGGAATTAAGACAACCAAATATTTATTTTTTAGGGTTACTATGAGCCTTTTCTTACGGGAGGACTTGTAGGTGTAGTATCATCTTATCCATCCAGATCAACAAATAATTGATCTTCTAGTTTCTGTGGTTCCTCCCAATTTGTTACACAAGCTTGGAATTCATTCATCCTACCCTTGGTGGAAAGATTGGAAATGGTATCCTACCACTCCAATGACTAAATAAAAACCCAAGTTAGGGTATTAGTGGTTGGTACCCCATCTTCTGATGGTTTATACCCTCAATTAGCATTGGCATTTGCATTCTTTGCATAAGACTTGGAGTTTTGGATTTTCCACTGCTTGGCACGCTATTACTAAGCCAAAGATTTCTAACTTTGCTAGGTGTCTACTTTAACAAGGTTTTCCTTTTGGGTTCTTGGCTCTAACATCTAGGGATTCCTAACCCTAGATGCCCCTTTTTTGGCCAACCTAAAAGCTTTCTACATAGATTTTAGTTTTGCAGAAGAGTTTAGAATTATTGGCTCTAGATTTTTTATTTCTTTAGGCCTTTTCATCCAGAGGCCTTCACTTGGCATATGGTTGTCCAAGGTGATGCTCCTAGACTCCCTTTTAGAAATGCCTAGATTTTGCATTCTTTCATAATAGAGATATTATTTACAATATGAAAAGATTACAATGCTCTTCTATTCTCTCACAAATTTCTTGATATCTATGTTGTAATGTACTCTAAATAAGATATATGTAGTAATGTTATGATGTTGATACAAGTACAAACTAAAAAGGTCATGCTAAAAGTGGCTCTCCTATAGGAGCTACTTGCTCATTGGGAGAATGCCTCTTATATGGTTGCCTAAGTACTCTGGATGCTTTTTCTGGTGACTACACTCCTCATGATTACTGAAGAGGCCAAAGTAGCTCTACCCATTACTCATAGACCCCTAGGTTGCAACCTTATTGCCACTCTCCTAGTGGTGGATTTGGTGGTCATCATTGCTCAGCCTCACCTCCTTGGAGGGTAGTCTCAGGTTGGTCCCTAGAGGTTCCTCCTACTCCCACTAATGGAGGTTAGTTAATTGCTCACTATGACCCTAAAAGGGCATTGTCTTGATTGGATTTATCCATTTCTACTTCCAAGGCCAAGGAAGATAAAGATAAAGATGTCATAGCTACTAATGGTTGGGCTCCCCCGAAGCCAATCAATGACCCCAAGGACTTCTAGGGTTCTAATAACAATGACCCTCCTTTGGCTAGCACTACAATGGGAGCCTGAAGTTTTTTTTTTTTGCTTTTTTTTTCTTTAATGAATGGTTGACTTCTGGCCTTGGGTTGTTTCAACTTGTGGGGTGATCCTTTATCCCCTAACCCCTCTTTTGTGAATATGTATCTTTAAAGTTATAAATTAATGGAAAAGGTATATTCATAAAAAAAAAATGTTTGCATTTTTCACTCTTGGTTTTCCTTATGGCTCCCAATTTTTTCTGATAATTGTTGCAACTATAGCTCGACAAGGTCACAAGTATGATCCTTCTTTACTATCTTGTGTCAACATCAATAGTAAGAAAAGGTATGCTATTCAACCTACTTGACTGAAAGAATTTGTGTGAAATAAATCTTACTACAAAAGCAGTTAGGGGATCTGTAATGGTGAAATAATTCTTACTTCTCATGGTTTTGGGTTTGTCTAGGGTTGGATACCTCGTTACCCTCTACACAATCTTCTTAGTGATCTTAATTGGTCCATTTTTTAACCAAACATAATTGTCATGAGTTTTTCTCAAGAAAATCTTTATCCACTTAGTCTGAAAGATGTTTGGAAAATATAAGGCATGAGTTAACCCTTTTCTTTCTAAAATTTTATATTCCTCCTTCAATGTTCCATTCTCAAAAAAATTTCCATAAAAGGTTTTTGATTTCTATATCTCCTATGCTACCCACCTTGTATGTGTAACAACATCTCACATCTTGAATCATTACAACTTGTGGTATCATGGATAATGCACTAGATGGGGCTTGTTCTAATCAATGTTAGGAATTGCCTTTAAATTTGGTAAGTTAATCTCATTACTGATTAATTGAACATTTAAAACTTCCTTTCCCTCTTTGACCTTAGTAGCAAAAGAACTAGATGCCATTTTTATACCTAGGGTTTGCACAAATACAAAATAGCATATTTTGATACATGATAAATGGCTTGTAAAATTTGATGAGTGGTATCAAATGGTATTTTAATTCACTCTACAAATGCTTGGAATGATCTCTTAAATTTCACCTTTAGCTCTTTTTGGTCTCTACTTTTGAATGATGTTAAATGAGTCAAAAATCGATCATATAGACCTAAAAACTTTGCATTTAGTACTTAGTGCTTACATAGATGTAAGCTTGGCTTGAATAGAAATTGTAATTCACTTAGATTTCATGTAGTTGTTGAGATAATGAGTTTTGAACACATTGCATAATATTTTTATATTGTTTTATTTTATTTTATTTTGTAATGTTGCCTAGATAGACCTGCAACATTTAAACCTTCACACGGGATATACTTGATGAGTTGTATTGTAATATTGTGATAATATTCATGTAATTATCTAATATTGGGGAAAAGAATTAAAATTCCAATATTAAATGTGGGGTCATTAGGTTAGGTATTCTGTGGGACTTGCTACTATATAAGAAACCACAACAATAGTTATTGTGTGAGAAAAAGAGAAGATAGAAGGGAAAAGGAAAGAGTCAAGTAGGACAAGGCTTGATAGGTTAGCCAAGGTAGCATTTGTGAAGGTTGGAAGCATGGTATGGGATGTGTGGATTCATGCTTGTTCACATAGATTTCTTGGTGGTGGCTATGGCTTTGAAGATTTCCATGGTTGTATTGCAATAATGTTTTTGCTAAATAATACATGGTGATGGATGTTTTTGGAGGTTAGGTCTTTCCCTCAATGAGGATTTTTGAGGTTATTTCTTGTGTCACAACTTTATGGGTATGTTGTCTATTCTCTTGCATATTTTTTAGAGATCTATTATGGGTTATGTGGAAATAGTTATATTCTTTGTTGTAAATTTCTTTACAAGTGGTATCAGAGCTATGGTTTTATTATTGTAACCCTAGATTGAACCCATGGGAATGCATGAGAGGATAAAAGAAATGGTAAGATATATGAGTTTTTTTTATTGTAGATCTAAGGGTTTTGGGTTTGCTATTATGATGAGATGTTGGTAGATTTTAGGCATGTGAAATTGTTGGAAAAAAGGGTTCTTTTTGGATGTTTAATATAATTGAGGTTTTTAGGGGGAGCTTGTTGAAATGACCTGTTGGTTAAAAATGGGCCTCACCATTGGATTCGAGTCAATGTTTCCACAAATTTTGCTATATAATATGCCTTGGTTCGGCCATATTTAGACCAAATGTATGAGTTTTTTAGTTTCAACTTGTGATGGCTATCAAATTTAATCCCATTAGAATTTCTGTCACAAAAAAAATCATAGTGAAAATGGTAAAAATACTATCTTAGTAAAATGGAGATAACTTTTTGTCAAGATATCAGATTTTAGAGTTCTTGTAAGTGTTGGAAAGATAATTTAGAGCACTACAATTTGATGTAAGTTTGGTTCTATAATTTTGACATTTTGTTAGGTTTTACGAGCTTGAAATTTAGATGTTTTTTATTTTGAGAAAATATTAGGACATAACTTTGACATACATAGTTAGATTTTAGACTTTGAGTAGTCAACAAAAAGCCCTTTGAGAGCTCTACACATTGGTTCAAATTTGATAAAGGTTTGGCATGATTTATTTGGTGATATATTAATATGAGTAGTTCTGTTGGAATTATAGATGGAGTAACTGAGAGAGGACGGGTGAATCAGTTACTGATAAAAATTAATCCATAGATCCGTTAGATGTCTTAAAGATCTAGATACTACTGATACTCGGTAAAGAAATTTTGTAACTCGGTAAATTAAAATATTACTTTCTTTTCAAGCATTCATGCATGTAACTGAAAATAAAGTGAAAACAAGAGACACCAGATTTAACATGGAAACTCAATATGGGAAAAACCACCGAGTAACTGGTCACCAATTTTCACTCTTCTGAAGTGAGCCCTGTTAGGAGTCAACCTTGTTAAAGGTTACAATACACACTATTAGGTGTGACCCTATTAGAGGATTTAATCACCCTATTAGGAGTGGCCTTACTAGACGTCTTTTGAAACAATTCAACTGAACTGTCACCTTGTGAGAGGATTTACAAAATGGCTATTAAACCAACTCTGTTAAGAGATTTGAAATCACTGCTATAATGGTTAGAAAGAAACAATGAATTGACTTGAACAAGATGCAACTAAATTTGCTGGCTACAGGTCTTTGTTTAGTATCATTAGATCCTCCTTGATCGAATGTGGCTCTGCTGCTCCTTAATGATCTCTAATTATTCGCTTCCACAATAATTAGTCTTCATATCACATTTATTCCATTCACTTGCACACTTAGAATTCACAACTTGACCTCTTACTTATACCATTCAGATTGTCAAGTTGACCTATTTACATGTTATATTTACCAATAATATATACATCAGTCAGCTATAGATATTACTCTAAACAATTAAACGTTATTTCACAAAATAGTGGAATCCTTTACTGGTCAACCATGCTCGATAAATAGTGCTTACAAAAATTTCCTAAGTTAACCTTCTTGACTCGATTAACATTGCAATATCCTTAAAACCCTTTGGCTGCTAAGTTTTACTCAGTGAGAATTGTTCCTTCCATAATTCCTTCGATGACCGAGTGAGCTTGGTAAGAACTGTTTCTTCCATATTTCTTTTGGTGACTAAGTGAGCTTAGTAAGAACTGCTTCTTCCATTTTTTCTTTGATGACTGAGTGATCTCGATAAGAACTGCTTCTTCCACATTTACTTTGGTGACCAAGTGAGCTCGGTAAGAACTGTTTCTTCCATTTTTTCTTTGGTGACCAAGTGAACTCGGTAAGAACTGCTTCTCTACTTCACTGACCTTCTAAGCTCGGTAGACTCTTTCCTTTGCCTTGCTAACCTTCTGAGCTTGTTAGACATTATCTGATGACTGATATGACATTTGTGTGACATCATAGACAACACACAATTTGAACAATTGTATCCAACAATCTCCCTCTTTGGCATTGATGGTAACACAACATCTCATAGTAGAATGAAATTTGAAAACAAGTCTTGTATTGATAGAATACTTTACTTTCTTCTTAAAAATACAAAAAACTCCCTCTTTCATAATAATCTCTCCCTTTTATACAAACTCTTATTATTTTGCAAATTTTAGAAAGGATATGATAGTATACTCTCCCTCTTTGACAACACATGCCAAAGACAACTCAAAACAATTGAATAGCATTGTACCTTACATATTGATTCATATGCAATGTCTTCATTACTTTGCTACATCAACTAATAGATCTTCAATTCTATTCTTGTTGATGCATCACTGGAACTATATTTTAGTGAGCTTCAGATAGGGGAATGACCCCTAACTTACATCTTAGATACAAGAATGCATCTTTAGGTAAAGGCTTTGTGAATATGTCAACAATTTGTTCCTTTGTATGCACATATTCCAATCTTATTTCCTTTTCTTGCACCAATTCTCTAACAAAGTGATACTTTATGGCAATATGCTTGGTTTTTGAATGCATCACTAGATTCTTGGAGATGTTAATTGCACTAGTGTTATCACAAAACATAACAACATGTTCTTTGATTTCCTGCTTCATACCTTCCAATAGTTGTTTAAACCATACAATGTTTGAGCAATTTACTGCTGCTGCAACATATTCAACCTCAACTGTGGATTGTGATGTACAATTCTACTTTTTTCTTGTCCAAGAAACCAATCTTTTTCCCAGAAAGAAAGCTCCTCCACTTGTGCTCTTTCTGTCATCAATATTTCCTACCCAATCTGCATCAGTGAACACCTTTAAATTCAAATTTCCTCCAAGCTTATACCATAATCCATATTCTTTAGTTCCTTTTAAGTATCTCACAATCCTTTTGATTTCCATCATGTGATTTTCTTTTGGTTTTGCTGAGAATCTTGCTACAATCCCTACTGCAAGTGCAATGTCTGGTCTTGTATGTACTACATACTGCAACTTTCCAATCATAGATCTTTACAATGTTTGATCTACATCCTTAGATTCATCATCTTTGGTAAGTTTCAATCTAGTACACATAGGAGTCTCAACTGTTTTGCAGTCTTCCATGCCAAACTTTTTTAGTATCTCCTTGATGTATTTAGATTGAGTGATGTAGATGTCATTCTTACTTTGTTGAATTTGAAGACCAAAAAAGAATTTGATTTCACCAAACATTGACATTTCAAATTCCTTGTTCATATGTTCTAAAAATTCTTTGCAAAGATCATCATTTCCTATGAACATAGTGTCATCTACAAATATCTCTGCTAAAACAATCTTATTATCTGATCCTTCCTTTATGTACAAACTATTGTTATCATTGGTGCTTTGAAAACCAATCTGAATAAGATAGTTATGCAATCGTTCATACCATGCTCTAGGGGCTTGTTTCAGACCATATAAAGCTTTATGTAGTTCGTAGACCATGTCAATCTTATTTTGATCAACAAAACCTTTAGGCTGTTCAATGTAAACTTCTTCATCTAATATGCCGTTGAGAAATGCTAACTTGACATCCATCTGATAAACTATCCTTTGAATGCAACATATGCAAGTAAGGTTCTAACACCTTCCAATCTTGCAACAAGAGCAAAAGTTTCTCCATAGTCTACACCTTCTTCTTAAGAGTATTCTTTGCATACTAGTCTAGCTTTGTTTCTTGATACCTTACCATCTTCATTCAACTTGTTTCTAAATACCAACTTAGTTCCAATCACATTTTTGTCTTTAGGTCTAGGTACAAGAGTCCATGTTTTATTTTTCTCTATTTTTTTATCTCTTCATTCATATCTTCAATCCAACTTTCATTCACTAATGCATCTTTGATATTTCTAGGTTCAAAATCAGCAAGTAAACAAGTGCCTTTCAACCTACTTCTTGTCATTGTTCTTTCTAATTTATCTCCAATGATCTGATATGGTGCATGATGCTTTCTAACATACTTGGCTAACACGAGCTCCTTGCCTTTTGAATGACATCCATGATTATCATTCTACATCTCAACTTCTTGTTCTAGATTTGGTTGCTCAGGCTCGGTAGATGTTGATTCAGTAGGTTCTATTTGCAACTTAGGTTCTTGCAACTTGAGAGGCATTAGCTCAGTTTGAACTTCCTATGTCTCGGTAACTGAAGACTCTGGAGTTGAGGATTCCTAATTAACTAGTATCCTTGGCACTGTATCAAGTTCAATGAAAACAAATCTTCTGTAGTCTTTAGGTTCCTTCTTGCTTTCTTCTTCTATTCTTTCTGCAAACTCATCAACTTTCACATGTGCACTTTCTATGATTTTGTGAATAGACAGATTCAAACATCTATATGCTTTACTTTTGCAAGAATATCCCAAAAATATTCCTACATCACCTTTTACATCAAATTTACCTTTTCTTGATTCTTTCAAAATATAACATTTGCTTCCAAATACTTTTAGGTAGTTAACATTGGGTTTATAGCCATACCATAATTCATAGGGTGTTTTGAATGAGTCCTTTTTTAGCTGTACTCGGTTCAAGGTATGAACTGCAGTGCTTATAGCTTCCTTCCAGTATTTGATAGCAATGCCTTTCTCAATCATTACGGTTCTTGCACAATCCATGATGGATCTATTTCTTCTTTCTGCTATTCCATTTTGTTTAGGAGTTCCTGGTGCTGAAACCTATCTTTTGATTCCCCTTTCAATGCAAAAGTTAATGAACTCATGTGAAATGAATTCACCACCTCTGTCAGATCTTAAGCATTTCACTCTTTTGCATGTTTCCTTTTCTACTCTGGCCAAATACCATTTGAATTTTTTAAATGCTTCTGATTTCTCTCTTAGGTACATGACAATCATCATTCTTAAGTAATCATCTACAAAAATAATGAAGAATTTTTTACCAATATAACTTTCAATGCCAATGGGTCCACACAAATATATATTCACAATTTCTAGAACTTCTTCAGACTAATAGCTCTTGCTCTTAAAACTAGTTTTTCCCATTTTACCAATTTGACAATTCTTGCATAGACCAACCTCAAGTTTCTTGATGTGAGGAATACCTCTTAATTTTATGAATTTATTGATCTTTATCAAGTTGTCAAAGTTTACATTACATAACCTCCTATGCCATAACTAAATTTCTTCAATTTGAGCAATAAAACATGAACATTCGCCAAGTTCAAGATAAAATAAGTTACCTTTTGTTTAAGTTCCTGATCCAATCAGCTTTCCTTTGTCATCCAGCAATCTTGCTTTTCCATGCATAAATTCTACTTTGAATCCATTATTGAGTAGCTCTACCACACTCAACAAGTTATTCTTTAGTCCTTCTACCCAGTATGCATTATCACATACAAGTTCCTTGGCCAGTGAGATTCTTCCTTTTGCTTTTATACAACAAGGTTCATTGTTACCAAATCTTACACCTCCACCATCATAATCTTTAAAGTATTCAAACATAGTTCTATCACCAGTCATGTGATGAGAGCAACCACTATCTATGATCCATGTATAATTTCTACCCATATGAGAAATGAGTGCCATTTCCTCATCATTATTAGACTCATCTTTCACAACAATGTAGACAATTTCATCTTACTCTTCATTATCAGAATCATTAGAATTTTTAGCCATAAAACATGTTTTCTTACCTTTATCCTTGAATGATCTAAAATCTTTCTTGCCATTGAACTTGTAACCTTTCTTCTAATCCTTGTTCTGCTTATTTGGGCACCTAGCAGAAATATGTCCAATTTCTTCACAAGAAAAATAGATTAGAGGAACTTTACCTTTATATTTCCCTTTGGCTCTTGAATATTTTCTTGCTAGTAGAGCTTCAACTACCTCAAGATCACTGTCAGAACTTTGTTCTGATTCTTCATCACTCTCTGATTGTGAATCCTTTATCTTTTTCCCTTTTTCTTTCAGTGAAAGCTTGGCTTCAAATGCTGATTCAATGTTCTTGGTAGCAAGAACATAATTGTCATAGTTGTCTAGTTCAAATGCAGTCAATCTTCCAACTATGACTTCTAGATTTGTCTTGTGATTTGCTTCACATCTTCTTTCTTGAATTGTAGAGACTCTGATTGCATAAATGGGAAGTAGAGTTTTGAGAACTTTACTTATAACTATCTCCTCATTGATATCTCCTCTAGATGCTTTGATTGCACTAACACAAGCTTTGACTCTTTCAACACATTTTGCAATGTTTTCATCCTCTCTCATTCTCATTTGATCAAATTATCCTTTCAAACTTTCTGCTTTGGCTCTTCTTACATTATCATCTCCTCCATAGATTTCTTTTAGCTTGTCCAACATTTCAAAGGTGGATTTTCAGTCCTTGATGTCATCAAATTCTTCATAACTCAGAGAAAATGCTATATCTATCATCATAATGTTGTGGGTCTTCTTTTCAGAAATATTATTGAAAGATAATGCACCAGTTGGTTCTTCATATTTTTCATCAAGGTACTTCAGTCCTATATCTCCAATAGAAGCTAGATGATGTCTCATTGACCCTTTCCATGCTGAGAAGTTGTCTATGTTAAGTTTTTGAATTTCCCTCTTATAAGACATCCTAACCTTTGGCTTAGATCCTTAAAATCTTTTCCTGCAAGCACCAAAAGCTCTAATACAAATTGCTGGAATTATAGATGGAGTAACTGAGAGGGGAGGGGTGAATTAGTTACTAATAAAAATTAATCCACAGATCCCTTAGATGTCTTAAAGATCTAGTTACTACTAATACTTGGTAAAAAAAGTTGTAACTCAGTAAATTAAACTATTACTTTCTTTTCAAGAATTCATGCATGTAACTGAAAATAAAGTGAACAAAAGAGACACCAAATTTAACGTAGAAACTCAAAATGGGAAAAACCACCAAGTAACTAGTCACCAATTTTCACTCTTTTGAAGTGAGCTCTATTAGGATCCAACCCTATTAAAGGTTACAATACACACTATTAGGTGTGACCCTATTAGAGGATTTAATCACCCTGTTAGGAGTTTCTAGAGGTCTTTTGAAACAATTCAACTAAACTATCACCTTGTGAGAGGATTTACAAAATTTTTGTTAAACCAACTATGTTAAGAGATTTGAAATCACTGCTACAATGGTTAGAAAGCAAACAATGAATTGACCTGAACAAGATGAAACTGAATTTTCTGGTTACAGGTCTCTATTCAGCATCATTAGATCCTCCTTGATTGAATGTGGCTCTGCTGCTCCTTAATGATCTCTAATCATTCACTTCCACAATAATTAGTCTTCATATCACATTTATTCCATTCACTTGCACACTTAGAATTTGTAACTTGACATCTTACTTATACCATTTAGATTGTCAAGTCAACCTATTTACATGTTATATTTACCAATAATCTATACATCAGTCACCTACAGATATTACTCTAAACAATTAAACATTATTTCACAAAATAGTGAAATCCTTTACTAGCTGATCCTGCTTGGTAAATACTACTTACAAAAATTTCCTAAGTTAACCTTCTTGACTTGGTTAACATTGCAATATCCTTAAAATCCTTTGGCTACTGAGTTTTACTTAGTGAGAACTATTCCTTCCATAATTCCTTCAATGACCGAGTGAGCTTGGTAAGAACCGCTTCTTCCATATTTCCTTTGGTGACCAAGTGAGCTCGATAAGAACTGCTTCCTCCATATTTCCTTTGGTGACCGAGTGAGTTTGATAAGAACTACTTCTTCCATTTTTTCTTTGGTGACTGAGTGAACTTGGTAAGAACTGCTTCTCTGCTTTGTTGACCTTCTAAGCTTAGTAGACTCTATCCTTTGCCTTGCTGAAATTTTGAGCTCGGTAGACATTATCTGATGACTGATATGACATTTGTGTGACATCAAAGACAACACACAATTTGAACAATTGTATCCAACATAGTTTATGGTTTATATTGACTATGGTAGCATTATGAGTTTATGGTAGTATATATTTTGGAGATTTAAGATTTGATGTCATAATATGCTCATTTCATATTTCAGACTAGTCTCATGATGATATGCTTATCACTATTTGGTTTTGACATGTATAATAACTTGTTGGATCTACAAGTTGTGCAGTGTTGTAAGTGGTTTATACTTATAGGTTGCATTTATAGCTTGGATATGGTTGTTTTTACCCATTGATCTTTCATCATTGGTGCATATTTAGATTAATGGCTTTTATTTGCATTATTTATTCCCTAAGTCACATGATTTGCTGATTTTTTCTTCATGTAGAAGGGATGAGATGTTGTTACTAGGTATAGTCATGGTGGAGGATTCTATTTGACTATTTTATGCAGATAGGTTGGACACTTTACGAGTAATATACTTAGTTTATTGATGTGATCATGGTGCCATAGATTTTGGCATGGCATGATTGGATATGCAGGTACATCCTTGTTGTTTATTGGTTTGGATTCTTGATTGAGGATCATGGTTATTTGGTTTTCTTCTTAGGAGTTCATGATGTGCACTTTGAGTTCTTTCATGGTTTGACGCCTTGGTTGATTCTCATAGTTAGAGGATGGATTTTTTCATCATGTTGTCATGTATATCTTTGATGCATAGTTTAGTAGGATCTTGTGATAGTGTAGGATTAGTTCCTAGTTTGGTTTATATCTTCTTTGTTTTGAGATCTTGTTTCACTTAGTATTGACACTTTGATTGTGTGAGTGTAGACCTAGTGGACTTTCATGTAGGAGATGGATTTTATGATGCCATAGGTGGCTTGGTACCATAGTTAAGTGGGAGCTATTGGTATTGATATAATTATTGAGTGTTTGTAGATGTTGGAGGTTTGTCTTAGATCCTATTACTACAAAAGAATCTTTGACATTTGCATGGTGTAGTAGTTATCTTCATAGTGTGTGAAGATAATAAGATCTTGACAACTCATGGGGTTCTTGGTTCTTGGTTAGATCATATCCATATTTATGTTATCTTCATGGTTATGTTCTTGGTTATGTTCTTGGTTATCTTCTTGGTTATCTTCATAAGCTAAATACTTCATGATATTGCTATGTTTCATTTGGAGTTGGCATGGATTGATTAGTTACAAGTGCTCGCGGATACTTAGAGATGATGGTGATTCTGATTTCTCTTGGATTAGAGAAGTATTTGTTGAGATGGTTGGTTTTAGTAGGAAGTTTGAGGGGCATTCACCCAATATGGACTTGAGAGGAGATTGTTCTTAGACAAGTCTTGGTTGGAGACTTGAATACCTTGACGAGCATTGCCATTTCTCACTCTTGTTCTACTCAGAGATTTTCTATTTGAGAGGTATAGCCCATTGTTTCTCTTAGGTGCATTATATTTATGCTTGTCTTTTATGGATATGGATCTTGAGATATGGTACATGAGTTAGTTCTGGAGGGATCTTTTGAGAGAAGGTTTAGCATTGGTTATCTCCATTTTCATATGTTGTTATGCTGGTTGAGTTTGGGAGGTGGTTTTATATTGGGCATATTCTTTGGAATAGTACAGTTTTATGAGTTTTATCTTCTTATGAGAAGATTTCATTCATGATTAGTTATATGGTATGGTTTGGGTGTTGTTGAGGGTTCTTGATTGGGGTTTTATGGAGGAGATCATACTTACACAATTTACATCTAGAGGTGTGTGTAGAAGGACATGATATAGGTTATGATTTGCATGGTTTCTCTTTGGTCTTAGTTATCTTCCTAGATGTTTGGTTTCACTTACATGGGATTTGAGATTGGTTAGAGATTGTGATCATTGCTTTGTGTTCATATATATCATGTGAGAGATGACATGCTTATTCCTTTATCTCTTTCCTATGTTGGTTGTGGAGAACTTGGGAGAGCATTGGAGATTTTTAATGAGATTTTTTCTTGTAGGTTATTTGTTTATGTGTTATGGATGTCTTTGAGACTACATGAGTTCACTTCTTTGAGATGTTGTGATTGTATTAGTTATAGAATTGGCATTATCTTTTGTACTGAGAGCTTCTTGGTATATATGTGGTAGTATTGTTCTTGAGGCTTGTGATTACAGGCTTTAGATTGGATATGTTGATGATGTAAGATTCACTTGTTATACCTTTGGAGGTATGGATAGTTGGATGGGTTTGGCACTTGCTATAAGTGCTATTTCAGCTATGGATATTTTGACATCTACAGATACATGTGATTACCTTTGGATCAAGTTTTTGTGCTTGGAATTTTTAGTTGGTACATGATTTTATGATCTTCTAATATGATAGGTTGGATGGCTTTCTCTTTGGATGACTTCTATGTATGTTTAGTGGCAAGGGCATAATAGGAGGTGAGATCATTCATGTTTGAGATGCTAGATACTCTGATTTTGTCACGAGTACTAGGATGGAGCACTTTATGTACTTTGATCCATGATGGTGGATGTATTGGGAGGTATTGGTCCCTTTATCATTTATGTGGCTACAAATTGACCCTATGTAATTTATAAAAGTGAGAGATTATTGAGATAATGGGTGTTGCACACATTGCATAATATTGTTATATTGTATTATTATATTATATTATGTAATGCTACACCTAGATGGACATACAACATGTAAAGATTCACATGGGATATACTTGACAAGTTGTATTGTAACATTGTGATAATCTTTCATGTAATTATTTAATATTGGGGAAAAGAATTAAAATTCCAATATTAAATGTAGGGTTAGTGGGTTAAGTAGCACATGGTTTATGTAATACCACTTGGTGGTTTTTTGGGACTTGCTACTATATAAGTAGCCACAAGGGTAGTTGTTATGTGAGAGAAAGAGAAGATAGAAAGGAAAAGGAAAGAATCAAGCAAGACAAGGCTTGACATGTTAGCCAAGGGAGCATTTGTGAAGGTTGAAATCATGGTATGGGATGTGTAGATTCATGATTATTCACATAGATTCCTTAGTGGTGGCTATGGCTTTGAAAGCTTGCATGGTTGTATTGCAATGGTTTTTTTGTTGAATAATACATCGTGATAGATGCTTTTGGGGGTTGATTTTTTCCCTCAATGAGGGTTTTGTAGGGTATATCTTGTGTTACAATTTTGTGGGTATGTTGTCTATTCTCTTGCATGTGGATTTAAATTACATAATTGTTTCAGATCTATTATGGGTTATGTGAAAATAGTTATATTCTTTGTTGCAAGTTTCTTTATAGTAGTTTCCTTTACATTCAGAAGCCACTACTAGCTCAGTTAAAACACTATTACTTATGATAGCTTGGCATTAATTATATTTCACTCGGCAATCACAATGAAACTTTTCATGTTAAGTAGTAACATGACAATTGACCAAACTTAAAGATTTCTTCTAGATTCTTAAGAACACTTTGCATCTTTATTCATGAAAATATAATCTTTTTAGAGATAAATCCTTTGGAAATGATGTATAGTATGTCTTTTAAATATCAATCTGACACATACCTCTTGACATCTTAATTGGAGGTGGTATGATCATCTTACCCATCAGGTAAAGTGATTGCATCTAAACTTGATGTGTTGCAATCTTCCTTTCTCTTCCATGCCTTGTTCATTTCATCTCTAAAATTTTCAACATCTACCTTTCCTTTTCCTTTGTTGAATTTAGTATTAGGTACCTTTGACCTTACTCGACAATTCCTTCTTATTTGACCAGTCTTCAAACAACTAAAACATGTAGTTTGACACAATCATCTTTTATAGTCATTCTAAAATGTATTCTAATGTAATTTTAGTCCCAATTATAATAGTTTCCATTGTGCTTTACCTTTTCTTGTTTAACGACCATTTGGGCTTGGATTTGCATTCATATGATCTATGTCCATACTTCTCATAGTTATAGTACTAGCCTTCAAATCTTTTTCTTCTTATAGTCTTGTTCCTGCATTCATGTGCCTAATGTCCATTTTTTTGCATTTGTTGTAGTAACCCATGAACTTCTTAGGATTCTAATTTGGCTCCGACAAACATTGGTAGTTTGACCTATCTTACCATACCTATAACAAGTAGATTTTGAGTTCTTACTATTGGCATTCCTTTGCTAACCACTTTTAGATGATTCTCCTTCTTTAGTACTAGTATAGCCCAATCTAGAAGTGTGAATTTTGGATCATGATTTAGTCAAAATACTTGATGGCTTCATTAGGTTTGTTGAAACTTTTAGCAAACTCTTTTTCTCTTTTTAGATAATTTCCTATTTGTTCATTCTGAAACTTTAGTGTTGTGATCTCAATATATTTACCATTCAATTCATGATTTTCAATCATCATTTGATTCAAATATTTCCAATTGCATGTGAGAAATCCTATTCACCTCTAATGTTTTCTATCTAGTCTATTGGTCAATATCCTTTTGTTATCTTCAATCATGATTTTGTCCTCTTCAACTTTCTTTTTCTGCTCGGCCACCTCACATAGCAATACTAATTGGATTACTTGTTCTCTCTTTATATCTTTGACCTCTATAGCTAGGGTTCCATTCTTTTTCATCATATTTACAACTACTGCATCAAATTCACTTGTGTTTCTATCAACAAATAGTTTAGTAGTATCAATCTCTTGGCAATGTGTGTCATTCTCTTCAATAGCTATCTCTTTCCTTCTCTTCAATGATTGTTTTAACTTATCTCTTGTTTCATTCAACTCATGTAGGGAAAGTTGTATTTCAATCTTCTGGTTCTCAATAGTCTTTCCCAACTTGTACACTTCCATCTCCAAGGTCTTTCCTCAAAGCTACAAAGCTTTACTTTCGAGAGAACTATACTCTGATACCAATTGTTGGAAATACAATAGAAAAAGTAAACACTTAGCGGGTGGGGGGTGAATTGACACTTAAAACTTCAACCTTAAAATCATTCAACACACATCCATCTCACAATCTATATATGTAAACTAAAATACTAAATTAAGCATACACAATCATAGCATGAAAGTAAATAAACATTCAACACATGTATGACACAAGATATTTGGTTAACCTAAAACCATCTAAGGAGAAGGTAAACTTGGGATGGGGATGACACCCAAAAATCTCCACTACTAGACTAATAAAGTGTATTTTATGAAGGTTACAATGTTTTGATCATGAAACATAATCTACCCTATGGAAGGTCTGCCATGTTAAGGTTTACAAGATTGTTAGATCTTACCCTATTAAAGGATTTTAACACCTTGTTAGAAGTTTTCCTAGTAGAAGGACTTTGACTTGCAATGAAGTAAATGCCCTTTTAAATGATTTACAAGAACTTGTTAACACTACTGTATTAAAAGATTTAACTGATTCATCTATTAGAATGTCTCAGCAATGATCCTTTGGTTAGAAATTTGTTTCTTGATGATAGATCACCTCTTTCTTGATGTGTACTTGATCCTTCCTAATCAGATGTATCTTTGATGTTTCTTAATTCCTTTCCTCTATTCTCCTTTAATTGATTCTTCAATATATTCCAATTCACAATTTCTTAGTCACCATGAATTCTCTATTTGCACATACAAACTTCTCTCTTTTCTCCTTACACATTAATAAAAAGTTTAGGGTTTGTCCTCTTTAAGAAGACCTAGGCGACTTAGGGTTAGGCATGAATCAATTATTGTGATTCATCCATATTTCTGCTTAAAACTTCCCTTTCTCTGATTGGCTACATGTAATGCATAGGGATTCACAATAAAGATTCATCCTTATCATCTAATATCACAAAATAATCCTTAAATTGGCTAAAAAATAGTTTACATAATAGTTTGTGCTATTACAAAAAACTATGTCAAAATTGTATTCCTTGGCACTTGAGTGACTCGACACTAACTAGTTACTCAACACATTCTGAATATCTCTTGCTCAACATACACTATCTAACAACTTATGCTTGACATGTATTACTTGTTCAACATTAACTAAGTAAATAACTTAAGTATATTGTTAGTCATATGACAAAACCAATCTAAGATTAACATTGGCTCCACAAAATTGCTCATTTTTTAGGTTTATCAACAACTTTTTGTTCCTCAACTTATCAATCACCTTTCAAATATGCATCAAATGCTCCTCCAATTTCTTACTAAAGATCAATATATCATCTAGGTAAACAATGAGAGACTTATGTAGAAGCTCCTTTAGTACCTCATTCATGATCCTCATGAAAGTGCTTGGTGCATTGTTTAGCAAGAAAGGCATGATTATCCACTCGTATAATCCTTCCCTTGCCTTGAAGGTAGTCTTCCACTTGTCTCCTTCTCTAATACAAATTTGATGGTATCTACTCTTTAGATCTATCTCTATGAAATACACATCCCCACTCAAATAGTCTATAATATCATCCATCATTGGAAATAGAAGCACATTGATGTAGGAGCATCCTGGGTTGCCTTTCAATCTTGCACCTTTTGTTCATTCTATTAGATATTGTTGAGAATTAGTGTTTAGTTGATGTCAAGTACTTAGTGGATATTGAATGATTTCTTTGGTTGCTAAGTTCCTTCAGATGCCAAGTCATTCCTTTGGTTGCCAAGTTATTCTTCTGATTGTTGAGTTCCTTTGGTTGTTGATTGATTTCTTTGGTTGTTGAGTTCCTTTGGATGTAGAGTTATTTCCTTTGGTTGCTAAGTGTTGGAGGATGTCAAGCTCATAGTAGCTACCAAGTGATTCCTTTGGATGTGAAGTTCATTTGGATGTTGAGTGCCAATACTTTGTGAAGTCTTCATTCGATGAGTAGTTTGTGTTTGGTTCCAGTTTGGGCTGACTTTACCTGCATTTAATTTTGTTATAGGTATTTAATATTTTTTGAAAGCTAACTTGTGGCTTTTCTATGTTCTAGAATATTCTATAAGCAATTTGGAAAAGTATTTAAGGAGGTCTAGAATTGAGTTTTAGACAAGATTGAGAGGACTTAGAGAAATAAGAAGCAAAATGCAAAGTGGGATCATTGAGTATTGTAATTGTTTTTGTATCTGGCCATAACCTAGAAGGCCTTACAACTAGGCATGTATGTTGAATATTTTAAGAATCAATAAAGTGTTTTTCTCTTCTTCCTCCTTTGGTTGTTGTTTCTTGTGTTGTGTTAACTCTTGTAGGGTGGTTTGGATAGCTCGGTGTGACCTTTAGCCCTAGTTATTTTGTCCCTCCTTGCATCGGGTGGTATTAGAGCTTTTGGTTTGTCCTTGTGGTGATTAGATCATGTAGAACCATGATTTGGATTTGGTTGTAGGATTGTAGATCTACATATTTGACCAATAACTTGTAGAGGGTTACGATCTTGCAAGAACCTGATTTTATAAAGATGGTTTGAGGAAGAGGAAATGTTGATAATTCAATATTAGATACATTGAGATAAATTGTAGCTAGATTAGATGTTGTGAAGATAGCCCAGAGGAGAGGAGCCTATATTGATGATGTAAGTGATGATGAAGTAGTAGCACCGAACCCTAATCCAAAACCTGAAGAAGATCAAGATGAAGCAAGGTTATTGAGAGTGTTGTTTAGGAAAAATTCAAAGCCTGCTATACAAGTAGTTCCTTATGATGTAAAATTGGATACCAATGATGCATTGGATTGGATCTATGATATGGAGAAGTTCTTTGAGAATGAAAACAATACTAATAATAGGGAGGTGAAAATTATAGTTACATGGTTGAAAGGGCATGGCTCACTATGGTGGCAAGATTTGCAAACTAATAGATAAAGGCAAGGAAAGGAAAAGATCATAACTTGGGTGAAGATGGTGAACAAGGTAGAGAAAAAATTACTTCTTGTTGATTACCAAGTTATCTTTTTGAGAAAGATGCAAAATTTGAGGCAAAAAGACATGAGTGTGAAAGAGTATACTGAGGAGTTCTATGACATCAGATTTGGACATGTGGATGATAATGTTGAGAAGATTACAAGGTATCGAAATGGATTGAGATGTAGAATTCAAGATGAAATAAGTCTTGTGAAATTGGAAAGTGTGGAAGAAGCATATAAATATGCCTTGAAACCTGAGGAGATCTTGATAAAGAAGCAATAACAAAGACAAAGAGGTAGAGGTGGTAGAATCTAGAGAGGTAGAGGTAGATCTTATGGAGAAGGTTGCAGATCTAACAATCCCATGCAAGATAAGGGAAAATTTGAATGAAAAAGTGATGATAGAAACAAGACTAAATGGAAAGGCAGTAATTCATACTGAGGAGGTACTAGTTCCTATTGAGGAAGAGGTAATTCTTATCCTAGAGGTGGTTTTCATGGTAATTGTTTTAGATGTGGTAAAGAAGGGCATAGAACCTTTGAATGTAGATCCTCTAAAAGTAGGCAAGATAACATAAATGTTGTGATTCAAAGAGGTGATGAGAGTCCACCAAGTGGCCTTAAGGCTAGAGAAAATTTGATGGTGAGAAGAACCTTATGTAATAAAGGAAGTGATGAGGAACTTGTTTTCAAGAGAAGTCTTTCCAAGACCAAATGGAAGATGGCTGGAAAATGCTATGAGGTGATCATTGTTAGTGGAATTTCTACAAATTTAGCAATAAAGGAGCTTGTTACAAAGTTGCAGTTGCAAAGACTGAAGCATCCAAAACCCTATCATGTTTCATGGATAAAAAATGAGCATAAGATATTGGTAAGTGAGCAATGTATTGTGAAGTTCAAGATTGGACATTACTTTGATGAAGTTCTATGTGATATTATGCCTATGGATTGTTGTCATATTTTGTTGAGTAGACCTTGGAAACATTATAGCTATGCTATATATGATGGAAGATTGAATCAATATACTCTTTGGGTGAATGGAAAGAAACAAATATTGTTGCCTTTGGTTGAATGTCCAGATGATGTTAATTGTACTACAACAAAAGTTTGCATGATTAATGGAAAGAAATTTGAAAAAAAGGTGAAGAAGGGTCAAATCTATTTTGTTAAAATTCCTAGAGGACCAAATATGGGTAGTAATGACTGAGCAACAAAAGCTGGTAATGATTGAGTGACAACAGATAGTGGTAGCCAAGTACTAGAAGAAATTACATAGTTGTTAAATGGATACAGAGATTGTTTTTGAGGATATTCCTGATGGTTTACCATCAATGAGAAGCATAAGTCATTATATGGATTTGATTCTTGGAGTTAGTTTTCCAAACAAAGCACTATATAGATTAACACTTATAGAGAATGAGGAACTTAACAGACAAGTGCATTAGTTGTTGCAGAAAAGTTTGATTAGAGAGAGTGTGAGTCCATGTGTTGTACCTATTATGTTGGAACCTTAGAAGAATGGATAATGTGTATTGATTCCAAAGCTATTAACAAGATCACAGTGAAATATAGGTTTCCTATGCCAAGGATGGATGACATAATGGATTGTTTGAGTAGAGAAAAGTATTTTACTAAGATTGATTTGAAGAGTGGCTATCATCATATTAGAATAAGAGAAGGTGATGAATGTAAGACTACTTTCAAGATAAAATATAGTTTGTATGAATAGTTGGTTATGCCTTTTGGTTTGACTAATGTGCCTAGTACTTTCATGAGGTTGATGAATGAAGTTCTAAAAAGATTCTTGGGTAAGTTTTGATTTTTTATTTGGATGACATTTTCATATTTAGTAAGACTAATAAAAAACATCTTGAGCATATTAGAAAAGTATTGTAGAGGTTGAAAGAGGAAAAGTTGTTGATTAATTTGAAAAAGTATTCTTTTATGCAAGAGAAGATTGTATATTTAATATTTGTTATTTTTGATAATAGTTTTAAGATGGATCTTGAGAAGGTTAAAGAAATTTTCGAATGGCCTACACCTATGAATGTGGGTGGGGTAAGATCATTTCACTATTTGGCTAGTTTCTACATAAATTTCATAAGGAATTTGAGTGTTATTTGTAATGCTATGACTAAGACAATGAGAGGAAATAGAAAGGAATTCAAGTGGACACATGGAGCTGATAAGAGTTTTAAGACTTTGAAATAAAAGGTTGTTCAGTTTCCTAGATTAGCTTTGCCTGATTTCAATAAGGTATTTCAAGTTAAATGTTATGTAAGTGGTAAAGCAATAGGAGTTGTATTAATTCAAGAAAGTAAACTTGTTACTTTGTTTAGTGAAAAGTTGAATGATACTAAAAGGAAGTATTCTGTCTATAATCAAAAAATTTATGCTATTGTTCAAGCATTAAAGAAGTGGAGACATTATTTGATTCCTAAGGATTTTGTGTTGTATACTAATCATAAAGCTTTACAATACTTGGTAAGTTAACATAAATTGAATCAGAGACTTATGAAGTGGGTTGAGTACTTGTAGAGTTTCACATTTGTCATTAAGCACAAGAGTGGAGTTACTAATAGAGTTGTTGATGGATTAAGTAGAAGACATTCTATATTTATTAAAATCTAAGGTTGAAGTTATTTTTTTTAATGAAATGAAAGAGTTGTATGATACTAACCCTGATTTTTCTAAGGTGTGGAGAGAGTGTAGAGCACCAAATTTAATATATCATATAACTAAGTATGATGAGTATTTCATTCAAGAAGCCATGTTATTCAAAAGTATTTAGTTGTATATTCCTAGAAGTTCTATGAGGTTGAATCTAATTAAGGAAAATCATAGTGGTGAATTGGTTGGACATTTTGGCATTGATAAGACATCGAGTTTGCTAAAGGAGAAGTATTATTGGCCACAAATGTATAAGGATGTTTAGAAATTTGTGAAGATTTGTCCAGTTTGTCAAGATGTAAAAGGATTAATTCAAAATACTATTTTGTACACACCTATTATTGTTCCTAAGAGTCCTTGGAGTGACATCAGTATGGATTTTTTTTCTTGGATTACCTAACAAAGTGAAGAGGTATGATTCTATATTTTTTGTAGTAGAAATTTTTTCTAAGATCGATCATTTCATACCATGAAAGAAGACATGAGATGTTGAGCATGTTGCTAAAATTTTCTTTAAAGAGATTGTGAGATTACATGGATTACCAAGAAGTATTATTTTTGATAGAGATATTAATTTTGTTTGTTATTTTTGGAAGATTTTATGGAAGAAGATGGGTACTACATTGAAGTTTAGTTCTACATTCCATCCATAGATACATGGATATACAGTGGTTTTGAATAGAAGCTTGAGTAATTTATTGAGATGTTTAGTTGGAGACAAGCCAAGTAATTAGGAGATGGTTTTGGTACAAGCTAAGTTTACATATAATAATTCTATGAATAGGAGTACAAGGAAGACACCTTTTGAGATTGTTACTAGAATGAAGCCTAGAGGAGTATCAGATTTAAGAGATGTTGCTAGTGAAGAAAAAAAAGTTTTGAAGGAGAAGAATTTTCTAATTTTATAGAATCTTTGCATAAGGAAGTGAAGTTGAGGTTGGAACAAAGTAATCAAAAGTATAAGGAGAATGTTGATAAGTCTAGAAGACATCATGATTTTCAACTTGGTGATGAGGTGATGGTTCATTTAAAAAAAGGAAGATTTTCTTTCGGAACACACAATAGCTAAAGATGAAGAAGTTTGGAACATGTAAGATCTTGAAGAAGTTTGACAGTGGTAATGCTTATGAAGTTGAGTTATCTAATGACATGGATATATCTCCTATATTTAATGTTGGTGATTTATATAAGTACTATGGGTCAAATGATGAAGTTGTTGTACCTAATGATTATCCTAAGAAGTAGATTAAAGAGGTTGGATAGATTTTGGATCAGAGAGTTGGTAAGAGCACAAAAGGAAAATATTACTATGAACATTTGGTGAAGTGGAAGAAAAGACATATTGAAGATGCTTCATGGATTTATCAATCTAAGTTGGATTTAGCTTAATTTGTGATATCTCAATGATTTTCAAGAATCATTTCTTCAAACCCTACTTGTCTAATGCAGGAGCTCCTAGGTTGCCTTGTAATCTTGTTCCTTTTGTTCATTTTGTTAATATTGTCGAGCATCAATTTTTAGTTGATGTCGAGTTCTTAGTGGATGCCAAATGATTTCTTTGCTTGCTAAGTTCCTTTAGATGTCGAGTCATTCCTTTGGTTGCTAAGTGATTTCTTTGGTTGTTGAGTTCCTTGGGATGCCAAGTCATTTCCTTTCGTTGTTGAGTGTTGGAGGATGTCAAGTTCATAGTAGCTGTTAAGTAATTCCTTTGGATGTCAAGTTCATGCAAATGTTGAGTGCCAATATTTTGTGAAGTCTTCATTTGCTAAGTAGTCTATGTTTGGTTCTCGTTTGGTATGATTATACTTGCATTTAATTTTGGCATAGGTCATTAATATTTTTCAAAAGCCAACTTGTGGCTTTTCTATGTTCTAGAATCTTCTATAAGCCATTTGGGCAAGTATTTAAGGAAGTCTAGGATTGAGTTTTAGACAAGATTGAGAGGACTTAGAGAAGTAAGAAGAAAATTGAAAAGTAGGATCATTGAGTATTGTAATTGATTTTGTATCTAGTTGTAACCTATAAGGTCTTACAACTGGGCATGTATGTTGAATATTTGAAGAATTACTAATGTGTTTTGCTCTTCTTCCTCCTTTGGTTGTTGTTTCTTGTGTTGTATTTTCTACTGTGTTAACTCTTTAGGGTGGTTTGGATAGCTAGGTGTAACCTTTGGCCCTAGTTATTTTATCCCTCCTTGCATCACACATCTTCCATTATCCATTCCTTTTTGGTGCTAATATTGTTGGTACAACACATGTACACAAACTCTCTCAAATCAACCCCATTTGCAACAACTCAGGAAATTTTATGTTCAACTCTTCCCTTTTTGTTGGTGTCATTCTAAGAGCTATCTTATTTTTCAAATTGGTGCTTGGAATCAAATCCAACTATTGAATGATATTCCTCATCAGGGCTAATCCATCAGGTACATTATCTGATGCAATGTAAGAAAAATTTCCCAACAAATCTTGAACTCCTACAAATACCTCTTCTACTTCTTCTTTACTATATTTTGGGATTACAAAAGAACACATATTCTCATGCTTCATACCTTTGAGAAGCTCCTTTCCATTAACAAATATATTTTGGCAACACTACATATTTTTTCTTCTTTCTCCTTCAATGACTTCAACTTGTATTTGATTCCATCCTTTGTCAAAGTGTAGGTATTTTCTTACCCATCATGTAAAACATGTCTCTCAAACTACCACAACCTACCCAATAACATATGACATATGTCCATAGGTATGATATGACATAGCACCTCATCCTAGTAGCTTTCAATCATGAACTTCATTGAGTATTGCTCACTAACCATGACCTTGTTGTCATCTTTCACACAGACACTACAATATGGATGTGATTGTTTTTTCCTCTCTAGATTTAAATTTGTGGCCATATTATTTGACACCATGATCAAATGAAAACACTTATCTTCACATGTGCACCTTGTGCAAAACAAGCTCTTTCTTTGATTAGGTTCTTTCTCACCACTTAGGTGGACTCTTTTTTTAATTAGGAATTTTCCTCTTTCAACATCTCAAGAATGTGATGATGTGGTATCTTCATCAACATGCACATCTCTAGCCTAACCTTCTATTTTTTGATCTATCCTTCCTTGGCACTGGGAACATTCAAATTCTCTATGCCCTTCTTCTCCACAATAAAAGCATTTTCAATGGAAACCTCCCCTTCCAAAACCTTTTCCTCTTCCTCTTCCTCTTTGATCTCTATTGTTTTGATCATGGAAAGGATTGGAATTCCTTCTCCTCTAGTTCTGACTACTACTACTTGCCTCATCATTATTCTTTTGACCATCATTTTGGCCTCCATAAGGTAGTCTGCCAAATCTTCCACCATGACCTCTTCCACTATTCTTGTTATCAAAAAAATTTCTTAGTTTCTCCTCAATTTTTATTGAAAAGTTGTATGCCTCATCAATACTTGTCATTCAAACTAGACTTATCTCATCTTGAATATGTGGCCTTAACCCATTAAAATAACGAACAACATTCTCCTTGTTAGCTCCAACATGACTAGTTTTGATGAGAACATGATAGAACTTCTCAGTATACTCCTAGAAAACTCTTCCTACCCTTTAACGCTTGCATATTCTTCACCAAATCAAGCTCATAGTTTATGGGAATGAACTATTGCATCATTTTAGCTATCATTCAATCCCATTTAGTGATTTTATCCTTCCCTCTTCTATTTTACTCCAACTAGATCTTTGTGTAACCTTTAAGTTTGGCCTTTGCAAACTTGACCCTATCTAAATATTAAATATCTTCATATTCAAAGTACTTTTCCAATTCATTCATCAAATTGATAATTCCTCTAGGTTAAAATTTTTCAAAAATGTGGGAAGATCAAAATTAAGACTTTTTCCAATCTTGGAAATATCTATAAAAATCATTACCTCCTTTGGGTTTGAAATTTCATCTTCTACTACTTGATCTATGTTAATTTCTTCTCTCTCATCCTTACTTTCATCATCTCCTATGAAAAGATCTATTTGTCTGTGCATTTGTTCTTGCAATACTTGCATTTTCCTCTATAGGGCTCTAAAACCCTCAAGTGTAACACTTACAACTCTCCCACATTTCTCTCTTCATGGAGGAATCTTTATGCTTCTACTGAAACCCTAGTGCAAGCTACCTCACAATTGGCAATTTGTCTAAATGCATAGCCCAAACCATAGTCTTGGTACAAAGTTCCTCATAGTCAACAATTTTTCCACACACTTAGGAACTCCAACTCTGATACCAATTGACGAATGGTTCTCCACTTAATGCCATAAACACATAACATAAATAAAGAAATAACAACAATTTGTGCGAATAAAATATGGGCTTCTCATTATCACCGCAAATGCAAAATTACAATATGCTAATCCACATGGGTGTCTTTATTATAGTGACATGCAAAAAAACTCCTTCAAACTATTATCGAGTGTTGTAGACACTCAAACATTATATCTAGGGCTAACAGACCCTAACAATAAATAATTAGTTGGCCAAATACATTTTTAACATCTATTTTTGAAGTTTTAGTTGGCCCAACTTTGGAAGGCCATAACTCTCAAACTATTTTTCTAATTGGCTACTATAACCACTTTCCAGAATCCTTAGCTTCTAATCTATAGAATATAATCCACACAAGGACTAGTCTGTTGAGTTTTTGGGCCTCATCCAAGCATGTTTATGTCTCCAATAGTGAGCCTAAAGTTTTTATACCAAAATTACACACCATAAATCTGCAATAAATCAATGAATACTTATGATATGGCACTAAGCCTCAATTCATAGGCTAATATATCCAAGATGAATATCCACTTTTGAAATTAGGACATTCTAAGCTCATATGACTCACTTACTAAGTAGCAAGTTTCAAGAAATAACAACTCTATACCAAGACAACCCTTATTCAAGAAACAAAAATAAAATATTTTGAGTGATGCAAGATTGCTCTTACACCCAGGATGGTCCTGCATCATATATGTATATGGGTGAATACATGCATCTCTATGACCCTTGAGCCTAACTTGATCGATCTGATTGAAATTAATTCAGTTAGATTGGTTTTATCTAGAAGGGATCCAACCAAATTCACATGGTGCCTAGTTAGTGGTACATAGTATGTATGTGTGCAATGGGGTTTTGACCAAACTGAGTTTGGCCAAACCCCTTTTGGTCAACTCAAGTTTGGACGGAACCCTTAAAAATTATATAAGTAGAAAAAGGAAAATGGACAACTCATTTATATGGAATGACTTTCTAGGATTGTATAGTGAGTAGGGGCTATAGAAGTATTTTGGAGTGAATGCACAAAGTTGGGTTGCAATTCTATGGAAGTCAATTCTGCAGAATGAGACCTCTTATGAAATGGGTACCTGATTTTAAATAATGGGCACTCATTTTTGGCTATAGTAGCCAATCCTAAATTTAAAAATGGGCACTCATTTTTTAAAATTAGGTACCTATTAATAAAAAAATTATGTTTTTTAGAAATGGGTACCCATTTTTTAAAAGTAAAAAATGGCTACCAATGTTTTAAAAATTGGGTACCCATTTTTTACTTTTAAAAATGGGTACTCATTTCTTTTAAAAAAAAAAATTTATAAAAAAATTTTGAGGGGATTTTGAATGTTGCTTTTAGGTTCTTAAAATAGGTACCCATTTTTTGAATTTCAAATAATGAGTACCCATTTCTTACAACATGTGGTAGGATTTTTTTCCTATCTTGAATTTTCAATTAGGACAGAGACCAAGCCTATGCCTTGACCTCTCAAGATTTGGCTCAAGCATTGAACTAACAAATTCATGTCTTGCCATAATTTTTAGAGGGTCATCCTGATCAATTTTTTTATGAAATAAAAAAACATTAGAGCTTTCACTGTCCTAATTTTATAAATATAAATTTAATAGTGTTATAATTTTATTTACTATTTTTGTATTATTTTTAATCAAACATGGTACCTAAATGTAAAATAACAATGCTCACTAAAACTTTAATAACTTTTTTATTTTATGATTTTTCTTAAATTAATTTATATATCATCGATCTACATTCAATTATTTGAAGTTAAATTTTTTAATTTTGAAAAAGTGATATTTTGATCAAATTATGTATCCATACACAAGTATGGTTTGGTCTTGAAAAGGTATTTCGAAAAAGTGATTTTTAAAGATCTATACCTTAAAATAATATCATATGGGTACATAAATAAATTACGTATTCAAAAAGTAGATTCTGAACACTACAATTTTTATTTCTTAAGTTTTTTTATATTCAATCTCTAAATGCATCAAATTTTGTGATTAACTGACAAGAAATTTCAAACATAGGAAAAATACTTCCACTTTTTGGCCAAAAGTGAGACCCAGCTTCTTGAACTTACCCTTTGACTAGAATAGGTATGCCAAAAAATTTATAAATAATTTATTATGTTTCATGTTTTTTTATTTTATTTTCTTAGTTATACTAGAATACTTTCATAATAGTTTCTTTTAATGCTTTAAGATTTTAAATAGTTAAAATAAATTTCATTTTTATACATATAAGTTTTTAAATATTGTATTGAGTTTTACAAAAAATATATGTAACATTTAATTATAAGTTAGTGTAATATAAGAAAAGTTAGAAAATATTTTTAATTTTGGTAAACTTTAGACAATATTAAAAAAAATGTTAATTTTTAAAACATTATTTCATTGTTGGCATATGAATATTAAATTTTTTGTTCATTATTATTAGAAATATATTTAGAGAAAATATTAGAAATGTTAGAAAATTTTACCTTGTTAATGTTATAAAATATTAGACAAAACATTAGAAAATACTACTTGAAATATTAAAAAAACAAATTTTTTATAGATCATACTAGAAATTTTTGTTTATTGTAACTAAAACTCTAAAATTGAATGAAATGAAACCAATAAATGATAGTGTCATATTGAACCAAATCAATCTCCAACTCTTATGTATTGAATTGAATTAAACTCTAACTAAAACCATGACATTGAACGTAATGAAACTCTACATAGAACTCTCACACTGAAACATTATTAACACAATGAAACTCTAATTGAAACCTTTAAGCCCTCAAAAATGACTTTAAAATGTTACTTAAATTTATATATGTTAAGTTTTATTTATATATGTTGTAGGATATGACTTTACAATGTTACTTAAATTTAAATTAATTTTTTTAAAGAAGATTCATTTAGTATGTTTTGATTAAATTGTTTTTTAGAACAATGTTGAGACACTCATTTTGTTGAGACATGGGCATAAGAGAAACATTTTTATTATTCTTCATCATTGATTTATATGAAAGATGGTTTTCAAAAAGTCCTCCTTTATCCTTATTTAATGAACCTTTTTCTTAAAATGCTTCTTGATCACGAGAAGTGAAAACATAATCTTTTTAATCTTCTTCTTCAATCTTTTGCAAAAATTAAGTGGGGATGAACCATTCAGGGATCTAGCCTCCATCAACTTTTTCCTTTAAACTAAACCATGTCTTAAACTTGAAACTGCAAAAAAAGTTGCTAATATAAATATTTTAAACATAGTCACCAACCTTTATTCAAGGAAAGGTACCTTTTATTAGCTATCTTACTAATTATTGTTTGCATCATCTTGGGTGTGATCAATATTTTTCTTGCTTGTTCATGGATTAGAAGTTGTGTTGGAAATATTATGAAAGGCTAAGTTACTAAGAGGGGAGGGGTAAATCAGTTTTTAAGAAAATTATTCTTAAATTTCTAATTAGCCCTTGATTTATATTCTTATCTAGTTGCATGCATGAGAAACTGAAAAGATGAAAGCATAAAAAACACTTTAACACGCAAGATTTGGTTACCTAGAAACCTTTCAAATAGAAAGTAAAATTGGGGTGGGGATAATACCCACAAGCTTTAGTACTAGAGTATAAAGTTGGCTAGTTAAAGCTTACAATGATCACTTCTGATGAGTTGCCCTGTTAGGAGCAATAAGGATTGCTAGGTCCACCTTGTTAAAGGATTTACAAACATACAATGAAGTATGCACTCAGTAAACAGATTTACACAAGACTGTTAGGTCTACTTTTTCAAGGATTTTATTGATCCACCTATTAGAATGAAACAACAATTTGATCTCTGATTTGCAACTCGGTTAGCTAAATGAGATACCTTTGAGTGTAAAATCACCTTACTATGATAGATAAAACTTTGCTACTCCTTATATTGCTTTTGGCTTTGTACTTCACTCTCTTGCTCTCTTTTGCTTACTACATTTCATTTATACTCAAATACACACATTGGATGTGATAGAATACATTGCATATCTACCAATCCAATTAATCAAATTACAAAGTCAACCAAAACACAAGTTTACACAAAATACAAAAAGTTGGCCCAAACTCTAGGAACTTGGGTTCTTAAGACTGACTTGGTGAGGTTCTAATGCTTAGCATCCACTAAATGCTTGACATCATCATGCACTCAGTAGACATAGAAGTTCGGTCCATACTGATCACTTCCAAGTAGTCTTGAACTTGGTTTTCATTGGTAACTTGGTGAATACTATGAAACTTGGTATATTATAAACTAATGTATACACTGAGTGGCTTAGTCAACACTAGATTCTCACTGTTATCACTCAGAACTTAGTAGAAGCTATAGAGCTCGATTAACACTATTAACTATACCATATGCTTGGTAGATGCTTACAATCTAAATAAGTGTATGTCACTAATAAAAAAAAAGATTGTAATGTCAACAACATCCCCCTTTGGCATTAGTGACAAAAATAATTATCAACTAAAACTAAGTTCATAAAAAAAAAATTCCTTAATACCTTTATCCATCACCGTATGATTCCAACTCAGTAGAGTATACTATTTTTGAGATTTTACAAAATTGGTTTTGTAAGAGATGTATTTATTTACATTAATAACATGATAATGCTAATACTCCCCCATACATAATATACAATATACTATACATCTTATCTATAGTCTTCAGTTTTCCTCTTTATTTAATCATCTCCCCCTTTATTTATACAACTTCTCCAATCTTCTTATCTTCTCCCCTTTTTTGACATTAAAGCCAAAGATTTATATTATATATATCATATAATAATTCTAAAATGTGAAAAAATCCTAAGTTTACCTTCAAGATTAGTGCCAAAGTCTTGTCCCAATTCTCTTGCAACACCTTACTTGTGTGTAATGCAATTTGCACTTTTTCTGATAGCTCAATCATGTGATCTACAATGGAGAAGTTATTTTCATGGATGAGAATTTTTGAATGTGCAATGTGTTTCTATAATGCATCCATGTTCAAGAGAATCATGTTCTAAATGTCACTTACTGTAGCTCTTATTCTCACCTCTTCTCTGAATAATTCTACTTGCTTGCTAATTAAAGATCTAATTTTATTAAAGTGGGTAGAGCTTGTACTCAGGTCAATTTGCAACTAATGCACACTTTCCTTAAGATCCTCATCAATTTTAGATAATTTGTCTTTTACTTCTTTTGTAAAAATTGAAATATCACATAGCTTATCGAATAGAGAAGATACATTGTTGTAGGACGTCTCTAGTGAGCCTAGAATAGTAGACAATTCTACCTAATGAATGGCAATTTTTTGAGCAATAAGTTCCAGAACTTTGTTCTCAAACTCCCTTTTTGCTCTTTGCAACAACTTTTCTTGTCCATTAAGATCTTCATTGTATCTTTGGATTGCCTTTGCTAATTGACTCAAAATTGGTTGAGAAGTATCAACCTCTACACCTATAGCTTCTAAAATGATGTTCTTGGCATCCTTTATTATATGTAATTCTTTATTTCTTTCCTCTCTTAGCCTTTATTGTTTGGCTTTCTTCTATAGAAGTTCTCCAAAAGTTTGCATCTAATCAGGATTAAGATTGGAAATATCCCAGTTAGGAATCATAATATCCTCATCAAGATCTATGTCTTCTTCTTTCTCTTTGCCTTTACTCAAAAAATTTGTGCTTAGTTGAGGGTTGGTCTTAATTCTCCATACACTTGTTATTTGCATGCTCAAAATAGAAACAATGGTAGAAATGGTGGGGCTTGCTGAAAAAGTAGATATAGAACTCATTGCTGAAGTAGAAATAATAGAAATAGTAGAGGTTACCAAAACTAATGTAGAGGGGAGTATTGTCTTCTTTGTAGATGAAGTGTTTGACACTTCAGTCAATGTGGTGTTGAGCTAGATAGGTGCAAACATTGACTAAGTGCTTGTGTTAGCTATGTTTGACACAATCAATCTTGGTAAAACTTTCTCTAGACTAGATGTCTTCACAATTTTTCTTGGAGAATGAGGAAGTGAGGCTATGATCACTACAACAATCTTCATTGGGTTAGTCTCCTCTATATCATCCTCTTCATCGTCCTTCTACTCATCATCATCCTCTTCCTTAGCACCAATGCAAACTACAAAATCACTCAACTTGTGAAGAAGATAGATATTCTTACAAGTGTTTGTAGTATTTTTGACAATATCCTAAATATCATTCAATAATACAAGACAAGTATTGAATTTCAATGTGAGCTTTTCCCCATTTTTTCTAGGTATTCCTTGATTTCCATGTTAGATAAACTCGACATGAGTTTCCTTAGAGTTTTCTCATATATATCTCTTGTTTTCTTCATAGAAAATTCTCATCTTGGATTCATTTTATCCATCAAAACAATTGGAATTTGAAGTGCAAGTTGGTCAGGTGAGTATTTCCACTTACCCATCTTGGATATGACCAAGTCTTCAATTTTCTTCTACTCTTCTTCATTCCTAGTTTCATATTTTAATTCCTTGAAATTCATTATAATGGCCCTTCACTCTAAATCTTTTAATCTTTCTTGGAAGGTGGGTGGAGGCTTCCCAAAAATTACATCTCCTCCTTCCTTGCTTTCTTTCTTCCTTGATGTCCTTCTTGTGAATACAACAGTTTTAGTTGGCTTGGTAATGAATACCTTTCCTTTCTTTTTTAGTGGTTCTTCTTCCACTAATTTTTATTCTTTTTCTACTTATTCATCTTCTCCTCTTCCCTTAGTCAATAGGAGAGGGGTTCTGGTTTTTAACTTGGCAATTATCCTTTTACCTTTGTTGACCACCTGAGGTAGCTTGATCTCCAATTCTATCTTGGCCTTTGCTTCATAAGTACCAAGGTATGATACTTTGGGATCAATAGGTTCATTGATCAATGCCCCAATTATGCCTTTTGTTTCATCAATGTTGACCTCGTAACTCAGTGTTTTTATCTATACAATTCTTGGCCTAACTACCTAAATGTATACCTTATCACTATCAACCATAAAACATATATCAATCTTATAATAATCAAATAACTTCTTTTGAATCCAAAACCTATTTTTCATCTTTTCTTTGAGTGCATCGAAGTAGTTTTCCATGATACTGGCATAGTTTTCTCCCATTTTGGCAATATATTCATTGATTTGATAAAGTACTAGTACATCTTTTATCCATACTACTCTACCTTTTGATTGGAAGAACTTTTGAATATAAAAGAACAAACATGTCAAGAGGGAACCAAACTTACATGGATTGATCTTTGAAGTCCTGATGCTCTCCATGTTTTTTTTGAGCTGGTTCAACATCAACTCAGCAAGGTCAAATGACAAGTTACTCTTGACCACCTTGTAAGCCAAGTTTGTAGCTTCACATGACACATTGTTCAACCTACTAGAGTTGTATGTCTTATGTGTGATGATGTGAATGACAAACTTTAGTTCCATGTTAGTCACACTACTTATTTTCATTCCCCTTCCATCCCACTCAGTAATGGTTTTCTTCTCTTATTCAAGCCTACGTAGGGTTTTGGTCATTTGGCTTTTGTTAACATGGGGAGATCGGTGAACTTGTAGATCATCTTCTCTGTGATCAAAATTGGTTGCTCCAACCACAACTAACTATTATGCACATGACTGAGGATGTATCTATCCATTTAACTTGAAAATATTTTGGCATATGTGGAATATGTGTTAAACCTTTAGCTTTCAAATGTTGGTGTTCCAATTTCAACACACCATTAACACATAGTTTCTCTAGGGTTTCATCCATTTCCAAAGTACCAATATCCTAAATTGTACATTTGAAATGTGAATGGATGTTAATTAAGAGTACCTTTGGTGGAATTTGAGATTGTGCTCCGCTGAAATCTAGGGTTTCTATAACAGTAGGAGTAAAATTGAAATCTAGTGCCTTCCATTCCACACCTTGAATCAACATGTCTAAACCTTTCTTCACCTTGCTACTGGTAGCTTCCATTTTTACATGGTAGGGTTTGAAAATCTTTTAACAATTTTCTCAAATCACTTGATTTCTCAAAAATTGCTTTGCACAAATAGCTCTCAAAAATTTGTAGTGAGAAATGACTTCAATTTCACCCTTTTTATCCAAAATTTCCATAAATGGCTGGTACGATTGTTCACTCAAATTGATAGAATATCATCCATTTACATTGTATTGAATTCTTGGTGAAGTCTTTCATGACTTAGTAACCCGATAAAACTTTAGTTTCTCCTAACCTTGCTCAAAAGAGTTTGCAACTTGACCTTTCTTGGTAAGATAGTAACCCAACTTCACTCGATAGTGACGTCCATCTTTTACTCGGTGATCCCTTCACATCTTGAATGCTAACTTGGATCTTACATTGTGCTAACTAGAATTGATATTAGATGTCTTCTTCAGTATCCTAATTCTATTTCTCCTTAGAGAAATTAAGTGGAAAAGGTGGAGTCACCCAATTCGTGAGTGACTTGTTCATCACAACTCAAACTTGCATTCTCAGAAGATTTTGGAACCCATTGCTATCTCATCTATTTTTTCATGTTATCAACTTTTGTCTTCTTTTCATATTCAATTCTTCTAGTATACATGTAGTTCTTGGCAAGATGACCAAGTTTTGTATAACTGATACATCTTCTAGTAGCATCTCTTGTCCTCATATGATGCTTTACACAATTTATTCCAATGTCTCCAAATTCTCCATAGTAATGACATCTGCACTAAGTTTTATAATCCCAACTAAATATAGCCTTCAGAATGTATTCTACTAGATGTATTATCTTAGTTTTGCATTTCGATGACTTGTGCCCATGCTTGTTACATTTGTGACATTTGCCTTCAAACTTAGGTTTCTCATTGCATTCATTAGCCTTATGACAATGTGGATTGGAATTATAGGACTTTCCATTGAATTTTTCTTTCCCATTGCTCCAACATTTGTTTGATGTATGATCTATCTTACCATAGTGATTGCAAGTAGGTCTTTGATTCTTTTTAGCTCCTTGTTTGGATGATTCACTTTCTTCTATATATCCAATTCTTACTTTTCCCTTTTTTCTATAATAACTTTTCTCATTCAACTAATTTATGTTTGCTTGAGATTTCATTCTTATTTCATTGGTTTTCCTTTCACTATTTAGATCAATCTATAATCTTTCATTCTCTAATCTTAGATTCACGATTTATTCATTTGCATTGATGAGCTGATTAATGAAGTCAACCTGTTGAAGGGATACATGTTGAATCTCATTATTCTTTCCTTCTTTTTCTTCTTTTATCTTGTTTTTCTCTTCCATAACTGCACATAATCTTACTGATTGAATTTCTTTCTCTTTTCTTAGTTTTCTTACTTCTTCTTCCAGTAAACCATTCTTTTCTAATAGTTCTTTGATTGCTTCATTCACTAAATGAAGGTCTTCAATTCTTTCTTAAGTGTAGAGATGATCATTCATTTGAATTGCATGATCTTTTCTTCTTTTCATAGATTGAGAAAGTTGCACCTTTTCTTTCTTCAGTTGTACAATAGCCATTTCCAAATCTAGCTTCTCATTATCAATAGCCTTATTAAGTCTAAATATCTCCATAGTCTTTGATCTTTGCTCAAGCTTTTAAACTTTCTTTTGAGAACCACAAAAGCTTTGATACCAATTGTTGGAAATATTATGAAAGGCTAAGTTACTAAGAGGGGAGGGGTGAATCAGTAACTAAGAAAATTATTCTTTAATTTCCAATTACTCCTTGATATGTATTCTAATCTAGTTGCATGCATGAGAAACTGAAAACATGAAATCATACACAACACTTTAACACACAAGATTTGGTGACCCAAAAACCTTACAAATAGAAAGTAAAACTAGGGTGGGGATGATACCCATGAGCTTTAGTATTGTAATATGAATTTGGTTGGTTAAGGTTTACAATGATCACGTCTAATGATCTATCATGTTAGGAGCAATAAGGATTGCTAGCTCCACCTTGTTAAAGGATTTACAAACATACAATGAAGTATGCACTTGATAAAGAGATTTACACAAGATTGGTAGGTGTACCTTGTTCAAATATTTGAATGATCCACCTATTAGAATGAAATAGTAGTTTTATCTCTAATCTAAAAATTGGTTTGCTAAATGAGATACCTTTGAGTGTAAAATCACCTTACTATGATAGATAAAAATCTGCTACTCCTTATACTTTTTTTAGCCTTGTACTTCACTCTCCTACTCTCTTCTACTTACTATATTTCTTTTATACTCAGATACACACATTGGATGTGATACAATGCATTACATATATACCAATCCAATTAATCAAATTACAAAGTTGGCCAAAACACAACTTTACACAAAATGCCCAAAGTCGGCACTTACTAGAAAAACTCGAGTTTTGAAGACTGACTCAATGAGTTTATGATACTCAACATCCAATATCAATGCTCAACATCATCATGCATTTAGTAGATATAGAAGTTGGGTCCATACTAATCACTTCCAAGTAGTCTGAAACTTGGTCTACAACCATGACTTGATGAATATAGTGAAACTTGGTTTATATAAACTAAATTTCACTTGGTTAGCACTGAGTGACTTGATTAACACTAGATTCTCACTGTTATCATTGGGAACTTGGTAGCAACTATAGAGCTCAATTAACACTATTAACTATTCCATATGCTTAGTAGATGCTTACAATTTAAATAAGTGTATGTCACTAATAACAAACATGACTGTAATTTCAACAAGCTATTCTTACCATCACCACAACATTTTAACCAATGAGAGCTCTTCCTAAGATTTTTCCAAATTTTTCTTCTTCTAGATCTCAATTCACTTGATGATATTTTTGAGGGCTTTCTCTAAAAGTCTAGGCTATAATTTTAAAATCTAAAATAATATCTTCTCGTGTGTCTTGGAAACCAAGATTTGGCTAGAGAATTGGAAGCACATTCTCATGTGGAAATACCATCTTGCTTCATCATAGGCGACTAATATCTTTTTTGTTTGATCCCCGATGGAGTTGCAAAAAATCTATTGGTAAACATATTTGTTAATTAAAAAATGTGTGATCTTGTACAATGGAGTGTATGTTCCAAACTATTGCAAGTAGTTAAATTGGCCCTTTATATGAAACATTCCTCTATATTAAGAGGGGCAATGGCCTTGTAAGATACAATTTTTTACTTTTAAAAAGTTTAAAGGGAAAACAAAGTATTAGGATTTGCAGCACTTTGTTCTTTCTCAAAGAACATGAGAACTCCTAACAAGAACTCATACTGATAAAGATCCAAAATCCATCATAAATACTACTAAATTATGAATACATGACATATTTTCATGATACCAAGAAATATGCTCAATCACATAGAATGGACAATGAATTGACTATTTGACTTTACCCAAAGAGAGAGTGTAAAATGCTGCATTCTCATATGATGAATGTAACTTATAAGAGTTTGAAAAACCAAAGGCATTGAAAATGCTCTCAAATTAATTTGGTGCAAAATATATGAAGTAATACTTCAATTATAAAATTATTCTTCCTATTCTTCAGGTTTCAAAATTTCCTTTACAAAACCAAAATGATTCCTTATATAGACATTAAGGTTAAAAACTACTCCTTTGTGGTTAATAATAATCTCCCAATTACACAATTCTATTGAGGTTAATTAATCTTACAAAAAGTAACCTATAAAAGGAGAATATCTAAAACATTAATAAGAAAAAAATTCATCAAAAAGAGCATGAAATATAAATCTGATCACAATTGATTCCATCTAGTAGAATCCATCTATTGAGATGTGATAGACTTATTTTCAAAAGCCTTTTAGGCATCACATTTTATTGCCAAAAAAATGCAATTTAGAATGAGACATTTTCCATCCTAATTTTGGATAGAAGTACTTATCCTAGATCTCTTATAACTCTTTTTGATTTGTTGAAATGTTGCAATCCTCAAGAGTAACATAGACTCAACTGAGCTTCATCATAGTTTCAGCATCTGACATTGAATTATATATCTCTGAATGAATCCTTACACTAAAACAATCAAGAAGAACTAACAATTGATGTGGTATAGATCGTTGATTGTCACTCCACCTAGAATGATTGTGACCACTTCAGCTGAGACTTTTATTCTTTTATGTTTATACACAACTATGAACTTTTTGAATTTGGTGGTCCTTCTAATATGTTTACTACTTTCTAGCTGATATTCTTACTCCATATATGCACCTTATTATTATTTGGATTAGAAATGAGCTTTCCAAGGATTGGAGCATTCACATCCATTTTTGAAATGTATCACAATTCATTGGCTAATTTTTCCAAGTAGTGTTTTTCTCGTAGCTGATCAAAAATTATTTATCCTTTCTCCAATGTTTACATTGTGACCATTACTTCCTCCATTTGGAATAAAGATTAAGAATAAGTAGCTTTGATGTAGGTTAATTAACCTCTTAATTTTTAAACTCTAGAATTTGATGAAGGGATGTTAAGAATCTTCTCTAAAATAGATATTCTAAATTTCCCACTTAATCCTTTTAGGTTTTCAAAGTTAAGGTTCGATGTTTGGAATGCATATTTGGGATGTGTTTCTTAACTCTTTTTTTGATGAGAGGTTATTTAGATGAAAAAATGTGTTATCAACCTCATTTCCTAACCTTTTATTTTTTTAAGCTTAATATTTCCATAAAAAATATGTGTTTTGGAAGCCATCATTAACCTACCATAATTTGAGACTTAGGTGTTAGATTTCAAAATTTTGACATGCTAGGAAGAGCTTGGAACAAGCTGGGAAGCTTGAGAGCACAAAATTCCATAAAAGGAAATAAATTACAAGGTCTTTTAAACAATTAAGTTTAAAACATTTGTAACTTGTTTTTGGCTCAATGAAATAAAATTTTTCACAATTTGGTAGACAAAGGACCCCAAGAAATAATATCTAAGTTCATTGATGTGTTTAAAAGTATAACTAGTACATTTGGACCTGAGGATAATTTATTTCCCCCTCTTTCTCTTATTTATTCTAAAGTTTTCTAACACAAATCAATCAAGTTGATCAATGTAGATTTCTTCTTGTAGCATTTTAGTCAGAAAGAATATTTAACATCCATTCAACATATCTTAAATCTTTTGTAAGAAGCATGTGCAAGAAAAACTATCTCTCCCTCAAACCTTGTAACTAAGGAAAAAGTTTCACCATATTCAACTCCTTCATCTTGTGTGTATTCCTTATAAACCAATCTTTCTTTTTTCCTTTTGACTTTATCTTCCTCATTCCACTCCTTTCTAAACACTAACTTAGTATTAATTACATTCTTATCCTTTAGTATTGGAACCAACGTCCATGTCTTTCTCTTCTCAATTCAATCAATTTATTTATCCATTTTCTTGATCAAATCTTCATTTTCCAAAGCATCTTTGACAAATTTAGGCTCAAACTCACATAATAAGAATTTATCATCTTTAAGATTTCTTCTTGTCATGACTCTCAGATCTTTATTTCTAATAATTTAGTCTTACACATGATGTCCTCTTGCACACTTTTACAATACATGTCCACATCATCTTTCTTCATGTTGTTGTTTACTAGTTTTTTTTGGGTTAAAATTTTCAATTATTTCTTACTCCAAGTCTGCTTCCTGAGTATGATGATTGGTTGTATTTCATTATCAGTTTCCTCCTTTAGACTGATGCATCATATTATAGGTGCTCTCTAGTACTTATATAAAACATTCTTTTGCATCATCAATGTTCTTGCACAATGTATAATTTATCTATTCCTTGTTTTAGTTATAAAATTTTGTGGAGTTCTTAGTGCACTCATTTTTGTTTTGATTCCTTTATCATGGGAAAATATGTTGGACTCATCTAAGATGAATTGGCCACATTTATATCATCTCAAACATTTTAGACTTTTTGCCATCTCTTTTTAAACTCTAGCTAAGTACAACTTGAACATTTGAAATGCATCATATTTTTCCTTAAGAAATATCATATCTATTGTACTAGAAAAATCATCAACAAATATAATGAAATACTTATCACTATAATAGCTTTTCACTCCAATAGTACCACACAAGTTAGTATGAACCAACTCAAAAATATCATCAGAAGAATAAGTCTTTCTCTTGAAACTAGAATTTGTCATTTTCTTCATTTGACATTGTTTGCACATTATTTTATGAAGTTTTCTTAATATTGGTAACCTTGTAACTCTATTTATCTTAATAATGCTTACCAAGTTATCAAAGTTCACATGACATAACATCTCATGCCATAACTAAATGTACTGACATTGTGCAAATAGGTGTGTATCTTTAGATAGGTCTAGATAGAACAAATTACATATTTTTGTTCTTGAGTTTCAACTATTTCAAAAGTAGAATGCCTTATTGTTCTAGAAATCAGCTCTATAGTGAAAACATATCAACTATGCCACACTCAAAAAGATATATTTTAAATCATCAACCCAATATGTATTATCAAATTTTGTCTTTTCATTAGTTTAATTGATTCTTTGTCTTTCACATAACATGTTGAATCATTTCAAAACATAATACTACTTCCATTATAATGTTCTATCTTATCAACCTTACTTTCATCACAAGTCATGTGATGTGATAAACCGCTATCAATTATCCATCCATCTTTTCTTCTCATCTTCATTAAAGTTATCTTTAATTGAAACATAAGAAAATTCTTCATCATGATTGTGAAAGTTACTAGTATTAGAACCATCTTCTTTAGTATAGCAAGATTAATTAATTTTATCCTTGTAGTCCTAATATTTGTTACCATGACAATCTCTACTGTCTCTCCTTTGTCTATACTTGAATGTTCATTTTCTTCCTCATCTATATTGGGACATCTAGCAATAATATGACCAAATTTACTATATGTAAAATAGATAATAGGAAGTTTTCCTTTGTATTTTTCTTTTCTTCTAGGTAGTCTTTTGGCCAACAATGCTTGAAGTTCATCATTAGATCCACTATCACTTTCTACATAATTGTCTTTCTTTATTTTCTTAGTTCCATCAAGGTTTATTTGTACTTTGGATGCGGATTTAACACTGGTAGGTGAATAATTATCAAAAATTGATAATTCAAATATACTAAGTCTACCAATTAGACTATCAAATATCATATCATTACCAAAGGTACACCTTAGATCTTGAATAGAAGATACTTTTCTCATGTAGATAGGAAGTAAATTCATTACTACTTTACTTATCAAAGTATCATCAGATATGTCTTCTCTCTGATTTGGCCACAATATTGTACAATAGTCTCACCTCCTTCATTCTCGTGTCATCAATTTTTCCTCTAAATCTTTTTGCCTTTCCTTTCAACACATTCTTGTCTCCTCCATGTAGTTTTTCCAACTTGTCCCATATTCTCTTTGTAGTATTAATTTATTTCACATCATTAAATTGTCCATAACTTAGGGTTTTTTCATATTCAATCATCATTTGGTTGTGCTTTAACTTCTTAGTCACTTGTTTAACTATGACAGGTTTAGGCACCTCAAAGTATTTATTTTCCAAGTAGTATGTTTCATAACACCCAATTCTAGATAAGTGAAATCTCATTACTATTTTGCATGCCAAAATGTTCTTACAAGCACCAAATTTCTCTAATATAGATTGTTATAATAATTTAGAATAATTGGGAGGAGTGGGGTGTTAATTAATTATCATTAGGTCCATATTTACTAATTCTACTTTAATTGACTTTAAACAGATTAGTCAATCTTAGATAGTCACTCGATCTACATAGCATATCATCAATAATTTAATATTTTGTATAGTTTCTTAATTGTTTGTTTCTATGTGTCAAATTCTAGTAAATAAAGTACTACACGATATAGAATGCATACCAATAATATCCAAAGATTAAAATAATTCTTTAACACCATTATTTAATGTGGAAACCCATTTTTTTTAAACCACCAAGTAACATGCGACCAATTGTTCACTTTTCTAAAGTGAGCTAGGTTAAGAGATGAACCTATTAAAGTTTTATCTAATGACTATGATAGGAATGGTCTTGGTAAAGGAATTTGGATAATTCCATTTGAATTTCACCTTGATTAAAGGATTTGCAACATATCTGTTAGATCAACCTTGATTAAAGGATTTTTCTAGTATAATGGTTAGAATATAAGAGTATATTTGATCTATAAATTTTTTGGCACAGAGTCTATCCCTCACTTTGAGTATGCTTTAACTTGAATCCTTGTGCCCAAGTTTGTGAGAAACAACCTGCTAACAATATATTGGATTGGTGCAATTTGATGTCACTAAATGATGATGTGAAGGGTACAACTCCCCTATATAAATGAAATTAAATGAATTGCATTTTTACATGATCAAAGGGTGGGGGTATGCTCTCAAACTGAGAGTAGAAGAGGATTAACTAGATTGCTTTTTGGTAGAGAGAACCTAGGCAGAGTTTAAGATTAAAAACTAACACTACTCCTACTCCTAAATGCATCTATACTGAAGAATAGAAAGGGGGTGTAATGGAATATGAGAATTCATGGCCCTAAGTGGATCTCAAACTATCAAGGTTGCACAACAATAGACTCCTAGCTCACTTTAACTCTAACTTCTCACTACACATGTAGGATGCAAATGCAGGTCTAGAAAAAAGCATAAGCACATATGAAAGACAACATTCTAACTACCTCTACTACTACTATACTAACAATCATTTTAGCAAGAAATTAGTAGCTTCACATTCCCTCCTCCTACAATTATAGAGAAATTAATGGAGGAATGATCTACTACATGAACTTATTCTCCATCATTGATCTTTCTCTAATCTATAGTTGATAATCTATGCCACTCTTTACTTGAGAAAAATCTACAATTCCTGTAGTCTTGTGAAGGATAAGTGACAAGCACCTTTATTTAGTGGGGGCATGAGAGCCATAGGATAAAAATTCTACTTTAACTTTCCTTTAAATACATCTAGGTCACATTGATGACATGGTACTTCATCATTAGCTCTGACTTGTCTTACTCCATACTAACTAGATGCTTAATCATCATTGATGTCAAAGAGTGGACAACTATGGTCTAATCCTATCCTTAGTACTTTGACTTTATCTTTTCTTTGGAATTATTTTTCCATGTAGGGTGAAAGGCACATATTTCACTTTAGATCTCTTTCCAATCCATGCTTGTGATCATCTTATGAGTTGGGCCCAAGCACTTGCAATTAGATTGAATTAGTGCTTCTTGGTTCACTATAACTATTGATATGTGGTCATATTCCATCAAAGACATGTTCTCTCTCAATTTTTTATTGACTATTCCACACTCCATAGTGTATGCTTAAGGTGAGTTATCTATTTGTTGATTACTTCTTTGTTGGATGATCACAATTCATTGTTAGAGTGAGCTCATCACCTTTCAATTATCATTCTCATCCATTGGTTTTCTTCCCATCAATGTTTCCATATCTATTAGGTATGAATTCATTTAATCTTATGGAAATCACCAACTTCTATGATTTTTTGATGTATAAGGATCATGCATCAATTTGTTACGGTGCAATGGGAACTGTCAAATTCATTCAGAACATAACCTTCTTTACCATTACTGAATATTTGCATTGCTTCTTCTCATTATCAAATTTACATATGATTCCACTAGAAATGATTAGGATTTACTTCCATGGAAGAGATGCATCTTTTGACTAAAATCATGTCATTCTTCATGCACTATTTTTGAATATCAACAAGATCTTTAAGTACAATCTATCTTATTAAGCACAACTTTGAACATATATTTGAGTTATAGAGAAAATCAACCTTCTTCTAATCTTAGGAAACACATGATACTTACCCTCCAAACCATAGATCACCTAGCTTGACTAATAGTTATATTTAATTTTATTAATTTCCTATCAGTAAGCATGCGGAGGTAGATGAGAGAGAAAGCTCCTTAATGGAAACTAGACAATGGTATAGGCCTTAAAACTTTACTTGACACCTGGCTAGGAGTTCAAGAATAAGGAAACTAAAAGTGTACCAATAGTTGGCTCTGACTCAGGGACATGGGAATGTCAATGCCTAAACATGAACCTACATGTCCCCTAGTTTTTTAAAAGAACTTAGTAGAGAATAGACTTTAATAACAATAGACTACCAACTCCCTTATTATAGTAGGCCACAAATTGCAACGATTAGTTCCTTAGTCCATTGGGTTGTAGAGTCTAAAAATAACACATGGAAATACAATTGAAAGTGGGTGCTAGGGAATCAGGTAGGTTGTCATGCCCATAATTTTACAAGGCAAAGAAACACAACATCTTTTTTTTTTTTTTTTGAAGAAGAAATTGAAGGTAAGAACTCAATCTATTCTAAACTAGGAGATGTTGAAGCTATGCAATGAAATGAAGTTGCCTACACGGGACTAGATCACAAGATCACTATGGCGAGGGCACCTAGATTTTAGATAATAAAAGCATCTATGTTAAGATGCAATGGTTATGGACCCCCATACTACTGCACCCACTATGAGTCACTCAGATATGCAAGTGAGGTCCAAGTTCTGTTATTTTAGTGTTAAGAGTTCTAAGGTTGCATTGTGAAGGTGTTTTATCAATTATAGATTTTGTTTCTATTATTATAAAGTTTTCCTTTATATTGATATTTTTTTATTTAGTTATTTATTACTAATTATAAATTATTATTATAATTATTATAACAAAACCACCTATACCTTCTAATCTTAATATACATCTTTTAGTTTAATTGTTAACTTCATTATATTATCATCTAATATTATCAAAAATTAGTAAAATTGTGAATAATGTATGTTTAATTATCAGGAAAGCTATCATCTAAATCCTATATCTCCATCACCAAACTCATGTCTTCATCTATCATACTAACATAACAATTTAAAAAAAAATTAAGTTTCCTATTTACCTATCCCATCCATACTACCCTTAACAATGATTAAAAAAAATGGTATATATATATATAATACATTTCTAAATGTCTGTAGTCAAATATCTTAGAAATAAAATACAAATACATGTTATCCTTAAACTTATCTAATAAATTACCATTTTATAATCAAGATACAACATAATCATAACTTGCAAAATCAAAATAGAGTAATAAAAAAAAATCCAATATATAAACCATATAATAAATAAAAACACTAAAAATTTATCCCACCCCACTACTATTACTTTAATATCATATACATTTGTTTTATTCTTCTTCTTTTTTGCTCCCCCATTTATCTATGTCTCTCTACATTCTAAAGGAAACTATTTCTATTTTTCTTAATTATTATTTGCTCTTCCAAGCAGCTTACCTAAGCACCCTCTCACCTACCCCATCCAAGCGGGATGTCTCTAATCCATCACAAATGGATGTATGGTGCTGATTTAAGTTTTCAGCAAAAAAAACATTATCCTAACCTAGGCATGGAACAAGGTGCAGATTTGGTTCGGTTTTAAATGCATGTTGTACTCCCAAGACTAGGCGCCAAGGGAGATGGCTGCCCATGTGGAAAAAAGTACATTTTCCTCTTTCTTTTGCAACCAATTTCACTTCCTCCATATCTAACGTATGGCCCTTGATCAAAGGTGGGGAGTAGGTGAGATTTTTGGCTGCTATGTTCAATGATGTCTTTTTTTTTTATTAAATGATGTTTGACTTTTTAATAGAATTTGCCTCCTTTTATAAAATTCGATAGGTAGAGTCGGTGGGGATGTGTCCCATCCCTTGCCTATACTTTTGTGTGTATGTGTGTATATTTTAGAAAAGACATTATGAGCAGGTATCAAGACATAAATCCTCCTGGTCACCTCCTAAGGAAGATGAACTTTTATATATATATATATATATATATATATATATATATATATTGCTTGCCACTTGAATTTTTTATTCTACCCATGACAATGACACATATCTATTATATTGCAATTTAGAAAAAAAAAAGGATTATTATTTTCTATTTCTAATATTTAATTGACTGTATCATGGACTGGGTTTTTTTTTTGGTTGCCCATACATTTTCCAGAGAAGGTTTATGCACTTACATGCCCTTTTTCTTTGAACTTAACTTATTTGCCTTGATCCTTATCATGTATTCTTTATGGTTGTTAAGATTGAATTGGTGAGGATTTACCCTTTCATTATGAATTATCATTTTCTATTCTAACCAACAATTTAACATAAATCAAACTATCATGTTTCTTACAAAATCTAATTGCACGATGAAAACCAAGAAATATTTGAAACTAAAATTTCATTACATCCAATATTCAAAATACTTCAATGCCATTCAAATCCATAATTTAAGCTATCTACAAATCCATTACTATCAATTGCATATCTTACAACTCATTTGATTTCAATACTAAACATCAAGCAACTAAATTATTCTCACGTAATTGAGGAGAATAATAAATCAAGGAGATAGTTTTCAATTCATTCTTAATAGTATATTATAACAAATAAATTTCTTCCCTTCAACACATTCCAAATTCAATTATAGATAAGACAACATCAACACAACAATTTTCTCCTTCATGATCCTTTCAAAATTTACTTTCCACACAATATCATGCATGAAAAAATGTGGTGGAATGACCATAACAAGCTATATATAGTGGAAGGACCATCTAATACATAGATTTTATGAATCTCTCTCTCTATGAACATATGAATGAGGACAATAACAACTCCCTACAAATACAAATTCCTTCACATAACAAGTGAAGTTTATCTCTCCACTTCTAACATAATAATCAATAAGAGTCTTCTCTTATGAAATGAATAAACTTCATGAACATCAAGCTCCCAAACTCTTCAAGTGAATACCTACAAGGGGAGATAAAATGGGAACCATGGAGGCTCATGTCCCAACGTAGGCCTCAAGGAGGCCAGCCACTAAGCTTGGGGAAACAAAGAATAGATGGTTGCATACTACACATTCACATGCCATGAATGATCACAACAATATGATAAGATTTAACATAATACATTACAACACATACCATCCCAAGGCTTTGAAAAATGATTCAAAAATTGAATAAAGTATAGGGTGAAGGTGGGCTCTCACCATGAGGAGGATTTCCAAAGCTATGATTCTCAATATACACATCTTCTCATTATTGACATGCCCTTTCAGGGCTTACAATATCTTCCCTTTCACACACTCCTTATACCTCCCAAAATGCATGTAAACAAGAAGAACACATTCCATTGAACATATACAATCATTTCCACACATGGGAGAGTTCCTCAACTACATGTGTGAGCCCAACTAGCCCCTTCACCCAAGCATCTCTTCCCTCCCAAGGGTGAGTGATGCTTCACACCCATTACACAAAGCACAAAACATGAAAACAAAGCAAGATTCAAGGAAAGATTCACACAAAACTTCACACATGCAACACTCAAACAAGATCGTTTCCACAAACCACATCTACAATACACCAAAAATTCATAATAAATTGAAGAACACCACATCTATTCTATGTATAAAATGATGAACACCATGGATCAAAGGTACCAACCTCACTCCAAGCAAGGGCAATGGATACTCGCAGTAGAGCTCCTTATCCTCTTTCTCCAAACCCTAGTTGTCTCTAGAGATAGAGAGTGGCCAAGTGAGTTTCCAATTTAGCCATACCCCTATATATCACTCTCATTTTTGGATTCAACAAAGAATTTAATTTTTTGGGGTTCTCCTAAGTCAACTAGGTACCCTAGAGGTCATTATTAGCCCCCTAACTTAAGGTACTGAAATGGGTATGGTTTATTTTTGTCACAAACTCACCTTAGAGTTACTTTATAGCCCTCCCAATGCTAGGTAATTAAATTTCAAATTTTTCCATGGTGACTGTTGGTGTTTTAAAAAGTACTAAAACTACTAAGCGACAAAATGCTTAATACCAGAATGATAGTACATACACAATCTAAAGACTAGCCTATTCTTATTAACAATTGCATATGTAAGGTATCTGGACCCAACTTCAACAAAACCACAAATGGTTTTCTACTCTTTTGGCTCTGCAAAACCAGGGTGGGTGTACCCAGGGATGGTTCAAAATTGAAACAACTATATGAGGATTATTCTTAGTTTCGTTTTGATTCTCATTTCAAGATCCTCAAACATATACATAATTCTTACTAACTTGGTAAAATCATCCCATAAATAGATATGGCCAGGAATTCTTCTATAGATCTACAGATGTTTTTAACAACAATGGCTAACTAAAGCTAAAACAATTTGTCCAGACAAGGGTTGGCCGACTTTGAAGATCTATAGGAAATAAAAGTAACATTTGATTTGATGATGCATTTGAAAAAAACTATTTGTAATATATTTCTCCTTTAGCTAAAATAATATGATCAGTGCCTAATCCATTGGGGTTCAGAGTCTATAGCAAATTCTTAAATCTAATTTGTTGCCTTACAACAAATTCTATCAGCAATTCTTATCAGAACTTATCATTCAAAATCCTTCTCAATACTTAAGGAATCTTATCACATTCATCAAAGCCTTTATTTAATCCATTGAATTAATAGCAATGATAAATGGATATACAACCCAACTAGATTGCATTCAATTGCACAAGCTTTTACTTATACAACATCAAGGTAGCTAAGTATTTAAAAGGAGACAAAATTCAGAAAGAAATGATATGGGGACAGTTCATAATTTGTATTCATTTCCTTTGAAAATGGAATATCCTTTATAGTAGACTCAGAATGGCCTTTAGAAAGAAACACAACTCATTTTATATTCATCTATGATCAAAGAATTGACAGAAAAATACATTACAAACTTGCTTTCAAAATTTGGACCAAAAACCAGACTAAGCACAATACTTAGAAGAAATAGAATTCAGGCCCTTCTTTAGCCTTGGAATCTCACATAAATAGTGTGAGATGCAACAAGCTTTGGGCTAAATAAATTAACAAGTGTCTTCTCAAGGATAGTGACAAATGTCTATCATAAAAGACAAAAAACAAAGAATAGAAAAGCTAATACATCGAACAATCCTTGGTGGGTCCCTTTTTGTTATGCTTCTCAGTTGTTGAAACAAGAAGATAAGATCTGATTCTTCAATTATTCTTCATCCTTAGAGTAAATAGCCATGAGGTTTGAAAGTGATGTATCATCTTCAGTTATCTGTAAATTTATTTCAACCTGGGGATTTTCCATGTCCTCATTATTAACTACGAGGGTGACTTTTACTTTTACATTTTCCTCCTCATCATCTTTTGACATTTGTTCTAGAAATTGATTTCTCCATTTATTAAAAGCATCATCATCTGGCCAATCAAAACTTAGAGCTTCTCTTTGTATCATTATTAAATAATTTGCACTTTCTTCTAAATCATCAAGTTCTTTTCTCATAGCAGTATAAAATAACTGTATTTTTACTAGCTCTTCATTTGTCTTTGCCCAGAACCAGTGGCTAGTTTCAGTCATGATATTTATTATTCTTTCATTTAATAACTCATCCATCTCCCTTTTCCACTTTTCTTTTTCTTTTATTGTATCAACAGATTCTAAAGCACAAGGAAATAGGGTGAATTTTTCAGCAATATATTGGAAAAAACAGAGTGTTAATCTTCTCTGTAAAGAATCTCTTTCATCATCAAAATTCTCTAGCTTATTTAATAAATCAAAAATCTTCTCAACTTGATGATAAGGCATTTGGACTGTAGATATACATATGATTGTAATATCATTATTTCTCTCCCTCCATTTCTGTGCAAGAAGAGTCAGTTTATCCTTATCTCTGTTCAACTCATCCATGAGGGCTGCAATTCTTGTCAACTGATCAAAAAAGGTTGACCATTGTATTTTATCGCTCAAATATATCACACCCTATTTTAATTTCTCTTCATATTGATTTCTCAATTCTATCTGCAACTCATGCAATTTTGTTTTTTCCTCTTCAAAGTCCTCTTCAGTAGAGAATTGGGGCCTTTCAGGGGTGTCAGGTATTTCAATAATAGGGGTTGATCCAGATCCAACCAATGGCTGTGGAGGGTATGCAATTGTAGGTGCACTGGATTCTCCCATTTTTCTCTTCCCAAGTATCCTCTCCATTTGAGACATTTTTTTTTTTCTAGTGATTGTATCTGTATACCCATTTCCTCATATGCTTTCAAAACTTCTTCAAACCTAGCATTGAGTTGGGCAAACTTATCTTCTTCTTGTCCATATACAACACCACCCAATTTTAGCATTTCTGAAGCCATTCCCATTACTTGTTTACTACTTACCTCAACGGCCCTGTATACTGTCAATGTACCAGTATGTTCTGCAGTGGGAAACTCATGCATCCTGGTACTTTCTCTCTTATCTATGGACCACAAAACAAGTGCTTGGTGGTCATCACTAAATTTGACCCCTCTATGAGCCTATAGTACTTCTTTAGCAGTTTTTAGTTGAACATCCTTCTACTTTCTTACTGAATCAAAAACAATAGCATTTGCTATATCCCATTCTGGCAGAAGGAGGACTCTTGATTGTCTAACTATTTGCCTTCTAGCTTTAGGAGTGAACCGGGCAAAATCACTCAAAAACTTTGATTTTACCTCTTCCTTGATAATCGAGTCAGATTTATTTGTTCAAAAATTGGGTCAATTTCCTTACCTTGGTAATCAGCAATGGTCAGGTCCAAAGAAGGTGTAGGAGGTTCTTGTGGCTCTCCAATATCTAGGTCTATAGAAGTGAAAATCACATCCCCTACTCCTCCCATTTGTCTAAGTTGTTCCTTTAGAGATGCTTCATCATCTATCTGGATTGGAGACTGGCTTGGGGAGAATTGTTCTTTTTGAAAAGAAGAAGACCCCTGCTCTAATTTTTGTCTTTTTGGAGAGCTGGCTGCAGATGGACTTCTTGACCTTGGCTCCTTATGAGGGGGTACCTATTGCACATTTTGAACCATGACATAACCTACCCTTTTCTGCAATGTATACTGGCTAGGAGTTACCACATTTCTACCACTCATTCTTCTTTGTATTTCTGTTGCCTCATCTGTGTGTATCTTAATAAATATATCTTTCTTTTCATTCATAGTTTGAATTATTATAGCAAAATTATTCATTAATGCCTGTATTTTATCTCCCTTGTATTTCTTATCTTTCAATGGGTCGTACTGGGGGTCAAAAGCATTAATGAATTCCAGGTTTTTACTGAAAACTATCCATTTCTCTTTCCTTAATTCTTGCTCCTACAATGTGAAAATATTTCTAATTATATCTTCCGAATAGTAAACCTGATGTACCATATGGGAAGCTCTCACCCTTTCTCTTAATAGATCATAGAATCCTTTAGGGTCAATGAATCTGGTGTGAGATTCTGCCATGTTATATTTATTCAAAAATAAATTTAAATGCTTCCACCCTGTTTTCACAAAAACAAAATCATGCACTACAGTAACCATTGGAAAGAAAGTGCTCTTCTTGACCAATTCCCTCTCATCTATAGTACCTATCTGCCATAAGAGTTCAGCTATCCCTATCTTCAAAGGTACATGAAAAGGTAACACATGAGGTTTTCCTAAGAAACCATAAACTCTTATTATTGTTGAAACATTGTAGGGAATTATATCCCCCCAGTTGTGACTGACAAGTAGCCCTTTGGCATGCTCCTTGGCTCTGACCAATTCTAATAATGCTTATGGGATTCTAGGGCTATCTCCTCTTAAAAACAGTCAAAGCTTTGATGCAAAATACCTGTCAAATCTTACATAACTAGCATCAGTAGCCTCTGAAAAAATATCCACACTCCATAACTGCATTGGATTCCTTTCTCCATCCTTTTTTGTTTCGAACTCCATACCCTTGGAGAAGAAAATATATCCTTTGTATAAACATACATGCATCATCAATGAATACCAACAGAATGGTTTGTTTACTTTCCCCTTTGCTATTCCAACCAGACCATTGTGAATCTCTTTTGCTAGGAAAGTGGCAAAATCTAGAATGGTACTCATTCCAAATTGAAGGGTTTGAGCAATTATAAGGACCACAGAACCTTAAATTTGATCACCCTCATCTATCCCCAAGATCTTGCAAAGAGAAAAATATAGTGCTTGAGCTCTTTGATTGAAATGTCTTCTTAACAATGGCTCTGGAGTACTGGCTGTGATCACAGGAAAATTACCAACACTAGCAGCATGCTCCTGTAGTTGCCATGTTCTTAAGTACACTCATTGTGCATCATATCTAGCTTGCAAGTCATCTAGATCAATGATTTCATGCACAGTATGGTTAGGGTTTAGGTTGAAAACCTCACTGAACAGTTCAGGGATAACTCTAAAAAGGTTGACCCCTAAATGATTTTTTACCCACCCTGTGATAGGGTCATACTTCTTTGCCAGGTCCATCAATAAATCACTATCAAAGAAGACACTGGGGACTACTAATTTTCCAATGTCAAATTCCCATACATTGCTCATAGGAGTGTCCAGTTTTTGCTTTGAAAATTGTTTCTTAAACAACTTCAAACCTCCCATGGAAACTTGGGCATCCCTTATCCAATTAGCGTTTTCATAAAATCCTTCTGCCACAACTAATCTAGGGTTTTTTGGAATGAGTTCCCTTCCCTTAGTTATTTCATGCATTGATAAGGGGAATTGTTTAAGAAAATCATCATGCACTGAACGTTTTAGATAATATTTTTGTCCAGTAAACTCTTTTCGGGGCGGCATTTTAATGAAACTTTGGAAAATTTAGAACAACAGATGCTTCAAATTTTACTTAGAAAGTCACATAGCACTTACCCGCCAGAAATCGCACTTCTGCACTATATGATGTCTTCTGCAATTTTATTGGAGTATTAACTGAGAAATTTCGTGCCTTAGCTCTAAAATCTTGAATGCGCTTTTCTTTCTGCGCTTTGGTGATGCATTAATGGTGAAATCATGGGTTCTATTTATGAATTAAAACTGTATGCACCAGGTTTGGATCACATTTACTCTTAGTAACCGTTGCCTACAATTTGCACTCAAATTTGAATCCCATCCGTAGATTTTATCAGATCGCATGGTCCTGATTTAAAAATAACAAGCTTTACAGTCTTTTTAGAAAAATGCTACATGTCACCATTACGCTTCCCTGCATTACTTAAAAAGCTACATCTTCATAATGCGGGGATATGCCAACCATTGATCAAGACAAGATCGACAATCAGAATAATCCACTTTGTATTAATGACCAACTAGCTATATTGACCAATAGGAAATCGCCATATTAGCTCATACTGTCCGACAACACTTCACGCCAGTGGATACCATATCTTCTTCTGAGCAAGCAAGTGTTTGACGTCATCACGGACATGCATGAAAAATGCGCTTCCCCGCATTACTTAAAAACCTACATCTTTATTATGCGAGGATGCCCCAACCGTTGATCGAGACAGGATCAACGGTGATTAGACTTCACATTCATTAAGCAACCAAAAACCCTTATGTGCAAACCTTGCATTACACGTCATCAGTCGTTTGTAGTGTAGCATATTGAAATACAAATACTTGACCCCACTTTGCCATGCATCACCACTATGCTTCCTCGCATTACTTAAAAACCTGCATCTTCATAATGTGGGGATGTGTCAACCATTGATCAAGATAGGATCAACGGTGATAAGACTTGGTAAGTAATCTTCATAGCTTTGCTGATGAATCCACCAATGATATCGCGAAAAAAAAAGGTGTGCAAAAGTACTGACAAAGCTGACATACAAGAGCTTTTGCGGCGTAATGGATCTCATAAAACATCAAGGGCTACATGTCGCAAATGCGCTTCCTCAGATTGCTTAAAGACCTACAACTCTATAATGCGAGGATGCTCTGACCCTTGATCTCTGATAGATCAATTATTGATTGAAAAACACTTCAACTTGGCATCCTTTCAAATGGAAAATCGTAATTAAACGTGCATGAAAGGTTTACCAAAGGCATTTTGACATAAATAAAACATTAGGATAAAAAGCCCTACCAAAAATCTTGAAGAAAATACCTTTTTCAAAAATTTGAAAATGAGGGTGCCACAAAAGACAGGCATAACTGATTTTTCACCCAAATATCAAAAATTTTCTATACTATGAAAAATCACACCAATAGTGGCTCTGTCTGGGGATGATAGACTACCTGAGTCTATGTAAGAATTCAGAATCTCTGGGAGAGCAGACCACATATTTGGTAAGATGACAACTTCTTCAGAGAGCACAAAGCAACACACAAAAACAAGGAACCAGACTGCACAAGGATATTTACAAGGATTTACAGAAAAACAAAACGACAGGAAACCCTAAAACTACTATTCATGGAATAAAACAAGTATTTTTCAAGAAAGATACCTCTTCAAGAACTATCCATGAACTGGCAATTCAATAATATTGTCAAATATGTCTTTGCGTATATAAGAATCTTCACCCCAAGTATTTTCAATGAGATATGGGCCTAACCAAATAGGATCAAATTTGCCATGTTTTCCTTTATCTTCAATTTTGGCATTCCACATTAAAACTAAATCTCCATTTTCAAATTTCCTACTTACAGTTCTTTTATCATAGAGTGTCTTGACTTGCAATTGCAATTTTTGGTTCCTTAAAGATGCTTCTCTTCTAAATTCAGTCAATCCTACCAATTCATCCATTCTTTCTTGTATTTCATCTGTAGTATCTTCATCATATAACTGGATGTAATTTTATAGTCTCGTCAAGTTGTTTTGAGGCATTCTATTTTGAATCCCATACACTAAATCAAATGGAGCTACACCAATTGCTTTCTTTACAGTTACTCTGTTAGCCCATATTGCCAACTGTAACTTGGAATCCCATGCCTTTTTATTATCATCCAAGGTTCTCTTAATGACCTTCAACAGGCTCTTATTTGTGGACTTAGCTTGTCCATTCCCTTGTGGATGATATGGAGTAGATGATGACCTTGTCATTTCATATTTATCAAAAAACTTAATGAACTCCTCAGATCTGAAGAACATAGCATTATCTGTTACAATTCTCTGTGGACATCCAAATCTAGAAATAATATTATTGAACAGGAAATTATTTACCACTTTACTTGTTGCATTTCTTGTAGGGATAGCCTCTACCCATTTTGTAAAGTAGTCAGTAGCAACCAAAATCCAAGAATAGCCAGTGCTAGACTTGGGGAAAATCTCTCCTATGAAGTCCAGACCCCATTGTTGAAAAGGTGCTTGAATCTCAACTGGCTTCAATGGAGTATTTCCTGAGAACTTCAGCTTTCCAGCAATCCTCTGATAAGGATCACATTTCCTAACCATAACTTGAGCATCCTTGAACAGAAAAGGCCACCAGAATCTATCCCTCATTATCTTATGTGTAGTAGTTTTGGCCATGTAGTGTCCTCCACATACTCCAGTATGCATTTCTTTCAAAACCTCTTTTGCCTTTTCTTTATCAACACATTTCAATAGAACTCCCTCAAAATTTCTCCACCATAGATTATTTTGGACAATTATATATTTGATGGCTTGTAATTTAGTATTCCTCTTTTCATTTTTAGACAGGTGGGGAGGAGCTTCCATATGTTGCAAGTAATATATGACATTGGTGTACCAATCACATTAGTCCATGTCACATAAGTCAGCTCTGAGATCATCATTTACCAGATTTATCTGATTAGCCTCTAGACTAGTTTCAGCCATGAGTTTGGCCAAACCTTGACCTCTTAATAACTTTATTATTTGTATATCAATGTTAAATTCTTGGATTCTATTGATCCACCTACACCTCTTTCCTGATACTTCTTGTTGAGAGAATATATCTTTGACTGCAGCACTAGGTACAAAAGCGATAACAGTAGCACCTACCAAGTAACATTTGAAAGATTTTACAGCCTTTACCAAAGCATATGCTTGCTTTTCATTTATTTCATACTTCAATTCAGCAGGTTGTAGTGACTTGCTGAAAAAGGCAATCGACTTCTCATATCCTTCTTGATTTTTCTGTAATAAGACTGTAGCTACCATATGGAACGATGCAAAAGAGAAAATATGCATGGGTTTTGCATAATCTAGAGTCCTCAACACTGGAGCATTCTTTATTGTAGTTTTTATATCCTAGAATGCTTGTGAAGGTTCACCATTCCAATCTATAATAGCTCTATTCTTGAGCATCTTTGAGATGGGTCTACTGAGTTCAGCAAAATTGGTAACAAATCTCCTCAGGAAATTTACTTGGCCAAAAAAGGACTAAATTCCTTTCACATTTTTTGGTTTTAGGAACTTTGTCAATAGCTGCTACCCTTTCAAAATCTATTTTTACCCCATCCTTAGACACTATGTGTCCTAATAATTTTCCTTCTGTGATCCTGAATGTGCATTTCTTTGGGTTTAAAGATACTCCATATTTCAGGGCTTTTATAAAGATTTTTTCCAAATGTTTGCAGTGATCTTTAGCCTTATTAGAATATGTTGTGAGATCATCCTAGTACACAACCATAAATTTGTCAATATACTTATAAAATGCTACATCCATGGCTCTTTGAAAGGTAGCTCCTACATTAATCAATCCAAAAGGCATCCTCACATACACATATGTTCCCCAATGGGTTGTGAATGTTGTCTTGAACTGTTCACTTTCTTTTACTAGAACTTGATTATACCCAAAGAAACCATCCATCATTGACATCAATTCAGAGCCAGTCACTTGCTGTAACATGGCTTCCATATTAGGTAAGCCATAATTGTCTTACAGAGATGCAATGTTTAAATTTCTAAAATTAACACAAAGCCTAATATCTCCATTCTTCTTCCTGACAGGAACCAAGTTTGAAACTCAGGTGGAATTCCTGATTGGTTTGATTATCCCACCATCTCTCAGTTTTGTCAGTTCTTCTTGCATTTTTGGGGCAAGGGTAAGATTGATTGGTCTCTGTTTTTGCCTAAAAGGTCTTACATTTTCCTTCAATGGTATGACATGCTGGAAAAGATCCTCCCTGTAAGCCTTAAGGTCATCATATGACCAAGCAAAAACATGTCTGTATTTTCTAAGTAGGTCAATCAATGTTTTCCTGATTTCAATAGGCGAAATTTGACCAATATAGACCCTTTTAGGAATTTCATTAGTACCCAAGTTTATTTCTTCTAACTCCTAGGGTTTGGGGTCATTTACTCCTGATTTTACTCTGTCTTGGCTATCAAAAATATTTTCCAAGACTACTAATCCCTTCGGCATCTTATTTGTTTTCAATTGCATTATTTCTTGACCAAAAATGGTTTCCTTTCCATTTATGGTTTCAATCAGTCCACTGCAATCCTTCTCCTGACCGTTGTACTTGTCTTCATTTAACAAAAAATTTGTAATATCTTTGTCATTTTCAAAAACCTGCCAATTTTCAATGTTGTCAGGTATGGAAGGTCTATTTTGCACCTCAATCTGGTAGATTCCTGCAAATGATATCTCTTTTGGCTTGATGGCTACATTTGCCAACAGATCAACCATCTTATTTTGGGTCCTATCTCTCCATGAGATCCCAAATGCATCAAAAAATTCTATCTGATCCCAGACTGCATTTCTATATTGTTTCAATCTCCTATTCTCGGATGAGTAGGTTCCTTTGATCTGAGAGATAAATAGTTCAGAATCCCCTATGACACATAATTTCTTAATTTTATGATGTATGGCAACTTTGAGTCCTAGCAGCAATGCTTCATACTCTGCAATATTATTAGTGCAGGAAAACTTCAAGGTGAATGAATACCTAAAAGTGTTATTTTCAGGGGACACAAAGACTACACCTGCCCCTGCACCCTCTTTAGAGCTAGCCCCATCAAAAAACATTGTCCATAATTTCGGTGAATTCATGCAACATTCAACTTCATTTTTGATGATAGCAGGTAAATTTTCAACTTCCTGAATAATTAATTCAGCCCTGAAAGCATTAATCCCAGTATCTAGGAAACAAGTGGTATCTTTGTCAATTTCTTCACCTAAGATGTGGTTAACCCTTGGTTCCCTATTTATCCTGATAGCTTTGTCCCCTATATGAAAAGTGGCATAAGTAAGATCACATTGTAGGCTTCCTCCCATGGCAGCACTCCATTTTTTGGAGAGTAACATTCTGTAGTGTGGGGGTATATCTACCACAAGGATAGAAATGGTTAATTCTACTTCAAGATATGCAGCCAGTTTGAATGATAAGGAATTTATAGTACCTATGACTGGGACTTCCCTAGCATCCATCCCTCTACATCTGCCCTGCTTGGTATCCACCTTCAATCCTAAGGCTTCCATTACTTTGAAAGGCATTATAGTGTTGGAAGCTCCTGAGTCTATCATGCAATTTTTTAAGGTCTTCCCCTTTATTATTAGACTGAGGAAAAAAGGATCAATATCTTCTATGAATGCCACTGAGGAATCATCTAGAAACATTTGAGGAATCTGGGATATGATACCACTGTCCTCTATTACTAATGGGGTCTGTTGGGACACAGTTTGATCTACAATAACATTATTGTTTGCTATTCCACCCAACCATGACAAAGCCTTATTCTTATGCTCTTCAATTCTAAAAAGTTCAGACAAGGGCACTTTTAAAGTAATTTTAGATAACATGGATATCATATCAACAGGTTCAACCATAGTAGGTTTTACAATAGTACCTAGAATCGGAGTCTTTTGAGTAGTAGGCACCACATTTTGCTCGATAACATCCGGTTTTGACTTCTTTGGTTGCACAACTAGTTTTGGTGCTTCACTTATCTGAAATTGAACCTTCTTCTTTGGTTCCCATTTCTTACCCTTGTTCTCCTTGATCTTAGGCACATCCACATTGACTTTCTTGTTTTGATCATTCATCTTATGAGTGATGTCTTTGATGAACACACTAGATGGCCTTCCTGCATCATTATTTATTTCTCTATTTCTCAAATTATAATTACTATGGACTTGTGAAATCATTTTGGCTATAATTCTATCAATTTCCTCCTTGGAGGGCATTCTTAAACTTGTGAGACCTACATCAAAAAATGTACTTCATACCTTATCTGTATCATACCCTTCATCATCTAAAAATACTTGCTGATGATGTAGCTGGTAAGCAATTCTCTGGCTAGTAATATCATTTTTAGGCTCTTCTGAATCAGAATCTATCAAATCATCACACATACTCACCATATTGCAGCTTATATCGTCATGGTTTTTCTCTTCAGCTTGTACTCCTTGAGCTTGGGCGAATGACTGAGAAACAACACAATAATCAACAGAATGAGGTGATTGGCATATAATGCACCATGATACATCATCATTCATATTTATAGTGTTCCTTTGCAGGGGGTCTGGAGTACCCTTATCCTTCACATTTTTGGGTCTAGTTGAGAACTGGTTTACCATCTTTCCACTGAGTGGTGTAAGGGTAATTTTGCATCCTAGGCTGCCTATTGAAATTGTTGTTATTCACAGGGGGTCTTTCAGCAACATTTGGCTTATTGAAACTAGTGGGATTCATCTTCTTGAGCATTTCTAAGACTTGGCTTATAGTAGGTTCTTTGGGCTTTTTTCTTATAGGAGTTTTTTCACCCTCCCTTTTATTATTGTTTTTAGGATTAAAAAGCTTAGGATCATCCCTCCTACCTAGTTTGCTAGATGCCTTTCTATTATTCTCTATATTCACTACAACTCTATAGGCATCTCTTAAAGTTTTATGATCTTTATCCCTCAATTGATAAGCCATTTTTCTATCAAAAGCATTGAAATAGGTTGTGAGATAGACATCTTCATTTAACCTCATAAATAGAAAAAGTTTGTACATACCTTTTTGGAATCTCACATTGAAATCAAATGTGGACTCATTTGAATTCTTCTTGACATTGTTGAACTCATTCAACATGAATCCTACATTAGTATTGTCCCCATATTACTCTTTGAACAACTTCTCCAAATCACTCCATGAGGTAATACTGTCATCAGGCAACCTCCTAAACCAAACCCTTGCATCCTCTGTTAGTGAATGCACAAACAATTTCATTACCATGTCTTCGTGTTCAACTTCATAATCATTCAACATGTCAATGAAAATCTTCAAATGTTCTTCACCAGTAACAACATTATTTCCAAAAAACTTAACCACTTTATCCCTTAAATCAAATGATATGGGATGGGGGGCACCAGGAATACTAGAAAATGATATCTGTCTATACTTTTCTAGGAATATAGGTTTCTTCTAGAAACCAAGAACATTTGAGGTACTAGCTATATTAGCTTGACTCAGGGGAGCAGCTTGGGACTGTTGTGGTGGGACAAATGGGACTTGGGTGCCAATAGTGGAAGATGGGGTACGAGGAGATGGGGGTATTCCCTTAGTTGAAATTGTGGGAGCACTAAATGGTGTAGGATTTGTAGGTAGGATAGACAAATTGGGCCATGAAGCCAATGCAGAATTGGAATTTATGAATTGGATTTTCCTTCTAGTTTCTACAGCTTGAGCTTCATTCTCAAGCTTCTCAAGTTCTTTTGCAAGATCTTCCCTCTCTTTTCGAGCCTTCTCAAGATCTAGATCTAATTTAGACATGGAGGGTTGTATAGGTTTGCTTGGTATAGCTTGAGGCTCATTTATTTGGATTCCTATAGCCTTGCCTTTCCCTTTAACTAGAGCTTTTGCAGCGGGCTCTACAGGATCAACTTGAACAGGTTTATAGGCTTGAACTTGAGCAATAACTAGTTCTTGCCTTTGATTTAGGTGTTTCTCCTATTCTTGAACTTTAGCTCTCAGATTATCAACATCTCCAAAAACATCCTTATGGAGAGTTGTGGTATTCTCTTCTAATTTTTTATTTTGCTCTTTCAAAGCAACCATCCTTCTTAGTAGAGCATCTCTTTCTATTATGGCATCTAAGGTGGCTTGCTCCTTCTCTCTTTCAAGAAAAATGCGTTTAGCTTCTTCCTCAGCAATCCATTTCTTCAAAAATTCTATTTTAGAGTGCACTTCTTTAGGATCGGCAGAAGTTCCTTCAGAATCAGCACAGTCATCCAGATCTATAAGGTTTGGTTCTACATATGGGGCTACTCTAGGATTAAAAGGATTGTTAGATGAACTCCTAAGTCCTAGCCTATAATTCATATCTACTTCAGGATCTGGTCTTAATGAAGCAATTCCCATAGTAGATACGTCCTTGTCTTGAAAAACTCTCTCATCTAGTAATGGGGTGCTGAAAATGCCTCCTAAGAGTCTTGCAGTTTCGAATTCAAAGCTAAGTGAAGAAGACTCTCTTCCTATTACTGGTTGATAATGGGAATTGATGGATACATTACCTCTGGGTTTCCAAGTGGGATTTGGATCTATCATTTTCTTATTTTGGTTCTTCCTACCACCTTGGGGTAAATTAGTATACATTGATACATCGGGATTGGCTTTCATGTAAGCTCTTGTGTTTTTTCTCTTGTTAGCCATATTCACCTTTTGTTACAATAAGCACTAGCTTCAAAACCTTGACTGAGTCGCCACCCTATTTTGGGAAAATATATAATGACACTTTTTTTGACTAAAGGAAAACAATACACAAGTAGGAACAAAAATGTGTGGCACGGACAGACCAATCATTAATGTCGTAAGACTGCAACTCTTGCTTGTTAGATAAGACACTTGGATAGGCTGGATACGTCAGTGTGTAGCAATGGTACTTGGGCTCTATCTTCTTTAAATTCTCAAGGGTTGTCACTAAAAGATTCCCTTATAACCACGGGAAAAACATAAATCACATTACACACACGTACGCATCAGGACCAAAGAAACTGTAGTACTTTTCACAGATGTGTTGGACAGCTCCCCAGTGGAGTCGCCATTTTGTTGGTGTTTTAAAAAGTACTAAAACTACTAAGAGACAAAATGCTTAATACTAGAATGACAGTACATACACAATCTAAAGACTAGCCTATTCTTATTAACAATTGCATATGTAAGGTATCTAGACCCAACTTTAGCAAAACCGCAGATGGTTTTCTACTCTTTTGGCTCTGCAAAACCAGGGTGGGTATACCCAGGGATGGTTCAAAACTGAAATAACTGTATGAGGATTATTCTTAGTTTCATTCTGATTCTCATTTCAAGATCCTCAAACATATACATAATTCTTACTAACTTGGTAAACACATCCCATAAATAGATATGGCCAGGAATTCTTCTATAGATCTGCAGATGTTTTTAACAACAATGGCTAACTGAAGCTAAAACAATTTGTGGAGACAAGGGTTGGTTGACTTTGAAGATCTACAAGAAATAAAAGTAAAATTTGATTTGATGATGCATTTGAAAAAAACTATTTGTAATATATTTCTCCTTCAGCTAAAATAATATGATCAGTGCCTAATCCATTGGGATTCAGAGTCTATAGCAAATTCTTAGATCTAATTTGCTGCCTTACAACAAATTCTATCAGCAATTCTTATCATTCAAAATCCTTCTCAATACTTAAGGAATCTTATCACATTCATCAAAGCCTTTATTTAATCCATTGAATTAACAGCAATGATAAACGCATATACAACCCAACTAGATTGCATTCAATTGCACAAGCTTTTACTTATACAACATCAAGGTAGCTAAGTATTTAAAATGAGACAAAATTCAGAAAGAAATGATATGGGGACAATTCATTATTTGTATTCATTTCCTTTGAAAATGGTATATCCTTTACAGTAGACTCAGAATGGCCTTTAGAAAGAAACATAGCTCATTCTATATTCATGTATTATCAGAGAATTGACAGAAAAATACATTACAAACTTGCTTTCAAAATTTGGACCAAAAACTAGACTAAGCACAATACTTAGAAGAAATAGAATTTGGGCCCTTCTTTAGCCTTAGAATCTCACTTGAATAGTGTGAGATGCAACAAGCTTCAGGCTAAATAAAGTGACAAGTGTCTTCTCAAGGAAACTGACAAATGTCTGTCATAAAAGACAAAAAATAATAATAGAAAAGCTAATACATCGAACAATCCTTGGTGGGTCCCTTTCTATTATGCTTCTTAGTTATTGAAACAAGAAGATAAGATATGATTCTTCAATTATTCTTCATCCTCAGAGTAAATAGCCATGAGGTTTGAAAGTGATGTATCATCTTCAGTTACTTGTAAATTTATTTCAACCTAGGGATTTTCCATGTCCTCATTATTAACTACGAGGGTGACTTTTACTTTTACATTTTTCTCCTCATCATCTTCTGACATTTGTTCTAGAAACTAATTTTTCCATTTATTGAAAGCATCATCATTTGGCCAATCAAAACTTAGAGCTTCTCTTTCTATCATTATTAAAGAATTTGCACTTTCTTCTAAATCATCAAATTCTTTCCTCATAGCAGTATAAAATAACTGTATTTTTACTAGCTCTTCATTTGTCTTTGCCTAGAACCAATGGCCAGTTTCACTCATGATATTTATTATTCTTTCATTTAATAACTCATCCATCTCCCTTTTCCACTTTTCTTTTTCTTTTATTATATCAACAGATTCTAAAGCACAAGGAAATAGGGTGAATTTTTCAGCAATATATTGGGAAAAATAGAGTGTTAATCTTCTCTGTAAAGAATCTCTTTCATCATCAAAATTCTCTAGCTTATTTAATAAATCAAAAATCTTCTCAACTTGATGATAAGGAATTTGGACTGTAGATATACATATGATTGTAATATCATTATTTCTCTCCCTCCATTTCTGTGCAAGAAGAGTCAGTTTATCCTTATCTCTGTTCAACTCATCCATGAGGGCTGCAATTCTTGTCAACTGATCAAAAAAGGTTGACCATTGTATTTTATCCCTCAAATATATCACACCCTGTTTTAATTTCTCTTCATATTGATTTCTCAATTCTATCTGCAACTCATGCAATTTTGTTTTTTCCTCTTCAAAGTCCTCTGCAGTATAGAATTGGGGCCTTTTAGGTGTGTCAGGTATTTCAATAATAAGGGTTGATCCAGATCCAAGCAATGGCTGTGAAGGGTATGCTATTGTAGGTGCACTAGATTCTCCCATTTTTCTCTTCCCAAGTATCCTCTCCATTTGAGACATTTTGTTTTCAGTGATTGTATCTGTATACCCCTTTCCTCATATGCTTTCAAAACTTCTTCAAACCTAGCATTGAGTTGGGCAAACTTATCTTCTTCCTGTCTAGATACAACACCACCCAAATTTAGCATTTCTGAAGCCATTCCCATTACTTGTTTACTACTTACCTCATCGGCCCTATATATTGTCAATGTACCAATATGTTCTGCAGTGGGAAACTCATGCATCCTAGTACTTTCTCTCTTATCTATGGACCACAAAACAAGGGCTTGGTGGTCATCACTAAATTTGACCCCTCTATGAGCCTGTAGTACTTCTTCAGTGGTTGCTAGTTGAACATCCTTCTGCTTTCTTACTGAATCAAAAACAATAGCATTTTCTATATCCCATTCTGGCAGAAGGAGGACTCCTAATTGTCTAACTATTTGCCTTCTAGCTTCAGGAGTGAACCGGGCAAAATCACTCAAAAACTTTGATTTTACCTCTTCCTTGATAACTGGGTCAGATTTATTTGGTTTCTCAGCCTTGATCTTCTCACAGGCTTTCTAAAAATTCTTTATATTTAATCTCCATAAAAACTGATCAAAAGCCCTAGATCTTACAAAATTTTCATCATTAATAAATCTTTCAGAAGCCTGGGCAACAATTAGGTCAATTTTCTTACCTTGGTAATCAGCAATGATCAGGTCCAAGGAAGGTGTAGGAGGTTCTTGTGGCTCTCCAATATCTAGGTCTGTAGAAGTGACAATCACATCCCCTTCTCCTCCCATTTGTCTAAGCTGTTCCTTTAGAGATGCTTCATCATCTATCTGGATTGGAGACTAGCTTGGGGAGTATTGTTCTTTTTGAAAAGAAGAAGACCCCTGCTCTAATTTTTGTCTTTTTGGAGAGCTAGCTGCAGATGGACTTCTTGACCTTGGCTCCTTATGAGGGGGTACTTGTTGCACATTTTGAACCATGACATAACCTGCCCTTTTCTGCAATGTATATTGGCCAAGAGTTACCACATTTCTACCACACATTCTTCTTTGTATTTTTGTTGCCTTGTCTGCGTGTGTCTTAATAAATATATCTTTCTTTTCATTCATAGTCTGAATTATCATAGCAAAATTATTCATTAATGCCTGTATTTTATCTCCCCAGTATTTCTTATCTTTCAATGGGTCATACTGGGGATCAAAATCATTAATGAATTCCAGGTTTTTATCAAAAACTATCCATTTCTCTTTCCTTAATTCTTGCTCCTGCAATGTGAAAATATTTCTGATTATATCTTCTAGATAGTAAACCCAATGTACCATATGTGAAGCTCTCACCCTTTCTCTTAATAGATCATATAATCCTTTAGGGTCAATGAATCTGGCATGAGATTCTGCCATGTTATATTTATTCAAAAATAAATTTAAATGCTTCCAACCCTTTTTAACAAAAACAAAATCATGCACTACAGTAACCATTGGAAAGAAAATGCCCTTCTTGACCAATTCCCTCTCATCTATAGTACCTATCTGCCATAAGATCTCGGCTATCCCTATCTTCAAAGGTACATGAAAAGGTAACACATGAGGTTTTCCTAAGAAACCATAAACTCTTATTACTATTGAAACATTGTAGGGAATTATATCCCCCCAGTTGTGACTGACAAGTAGCCCTTTGGCATGGTCCTTGGCTCTGATCAATTCTAATAATGCTTGTGGGATTCTAGGGCTATCTCCTCTTAAAAGCAGTCTAAGCTTTGATGCAAAATACCTGTCAAATCTTACATAACTAGCATCAGTAGCCTCTAAAAAAATATCCACACTCCATAACTACACTGGATTCCTTTCTCCATCCTTTGTTGTTTCTAACTCCATACCCTTGGAGAAGAAAATATATCCTTTGTATAAACATACATGCATCATCAATGAATACCAATAGAATGGTTTGTTTACTTTCCCCTTTGCTATTCCAACTAGACCGTTGTGAATCTCTTTTGCTAGGAAAGTGGCAAAATCCAAAATGGTACTCATTCCAAATTGAAGGGTTTGAGCAATTGTAAGGACCACATAACTTGGAATTTGATCACCCTCATCTATCCCCAAGATCTTGCAAAGAGAAATATATAGTGCTTGAGCTCTTTGATTGAAATGTCTTCTTAACAATGGCTCTGGAGTAGTGGCTATGATCATAGGCAAATTACCAACCCTAGCAGTATGCTCATGTAGTGGCCCTGTTCTTAAGTACACTCGTTGTGCATCATATCTAGCTTGCAAGTCATCCAGATCAATGATTTCATGCACAACATGGTTAGGGTTTAGGTTTAAAACCTCACTGAACAGTTCAGGGAAAACCCTAAAAAGGTTGACCCCTAAATGATATTTTACCCACCCTATGATAGGGTCATACTTATTTGCTAGGTCCATCAATAAATCACTATCAAAGAAGACACTGGGGACTACTAATTTTCCAATGTCAAATTCCCATACATTGCTCATAGGAGTGTCCAGTTTTTGCTCTGAAAACCATTTCTTAGACAACTTCAAACCTCCCATGGAAACCTGGGCATCCCTTATCCAATTAGCTTTGTCATAAAATCCTTTTGCCACAACTAATCTAGGGTTTTTTGGAATGAGTTCCCTTCCCTTAGTTATTTCATGCACTGGTAAGGGGAATTGTTTGAGAAAATCATCATGCACTGAATGTTTTAGATAATCTTTTTGTCCAGTAAACTCTTTTCGAGGCAGCATTTTAATGAAACTTTGGAAAATTTAGAACAACAGATGCTTCAAATTTTACTCAAAATGTCACAGAGCACTTACCCGCTAGAAATCGCACTTTTGCACTATATGATGTCTTCTACAATTTTATTGGAGTATTAACCAAGAAATTTTGTGCCTTAGCTTTGAAATCTTGAATGCCCTTTTCTTTCTGCACTTTGGTGATGCATTAATGGTGAAATCGTGGGTTCTTTTTATGAATTAAAACTGCATGCACCAGATCTGGATCACATTTACTCTTAGTAACTATTGCCTGCAATTTGCATTCAAATTTGAATCCCATCCATAGATTTTATTAGATCGCACGGTCCTGATTTAAAAATAACAAGCTTTGCAGTCTTTTTAGAAAAATGCTACATGTCACCATTGCGCTTCCTTGCATTACTTAAAAACCTACATCTTCATAATGCGGGGATACGCCAACCGTTGATCAAGACAAGATTGACGATCAAAATAATCCACTTTGTATTAACGACCAACTAGTTGTACTGACCAATAGGAAATCGCCATATTAGCTCATACTGTCTGACAACACTTTACGCCAGTCGATACCATATCTTCTTCTGAGCAAGCAAGTGTTTGATGTCATCATGGACATGCGTCACAAATGCGCTTCTCCGCATTACTTAAAAACTTGCATCTTTATTATGTGGGGATGGGCCAACCGTTGATCGAGATAGAATCAACAGTGATAAGACTTCACATTCATTAAGCAACCAAAAACCCTTCTATGCAAATCTTGCATTACATGTCATCAGTCATTTGTAGTGTAGCATATTGAAATACAAATACCTAACCCCACTTTGCCACGCATCACCACTGCACTTCCTCGCATTACTTAAAAACTTGCATCTTCATAATGTGGGGATGCATCAACCATTGATCAAGATAGGATCAACGGTGATAAGACTTGGTAAGTAATCTTCATAGCTCTGCCAATGAATCCACCAATGATATCGCGAAAAAACAAAATGTGTGCAAAAGTACTGACAAAGCTGACATACAAGAGCTTTTGCGGCATACTGGATCTCATAAAACATCAAGGGCTACGTATCGCAAATGCGCTTCCCCGCATTGCTTAAAGACCTACAACTCTATAATGTGGGGATGCTCTTACCCTTGATCTCTGATAGATCAATCGATGATTGAAAAACACTTCAACTTGGCATCCTTTCAAACAGAAAAATGCAATTAAAAGTGCATGAAAGGTTTACCAAAGGAATTTTGACGTAAATAAAACATTAGGATAAAAAGCCCCGCCAAAAATCTTGAAGAAAATACCTTTTTCAAACATTTGAAAATGAGGGCAGCACAAAACAAAGGCATAACTGATTTTTCACCCAAATATCAAAAATTTTCTATATTATGAAAAATCACACCAACAGTGACAACCTTGTTCTCTTTACTAATTTTGGCAATAATCAAATTCTCAATTAAGGCATTTTACTTGGGATAAGGTGTCCACATCATCCATCATCAAAGAACATGTCATTTCACATAACAAATACAAGTTTCAAGTGACACACACAAAATGACTATACATCACACATGACAAGTTTAGAACCTACTCATGAAATGCATACTACAGACATACATCACATGCTTACAAATTAAACACATCAAAATGAAGTTTACAAATCTTACAAAGATTCACCTTGGCAGAGTCATTTAAATATGCGTCTATACCTTGTTTCTTCATTAAATTTCCATGGTTCCTTTTTCTTGCACATCAACTTGAGCAGCAGTAGTCCAAGGAGTCAAATAAACATATACAACACAAGTCCATATAATAATCATATCCATATTAACATAAATCAAATTAGATTTCCTTTCCTAGTCTTTTCAATTATTCCATTTGAAATGTTAAGACAACAAAATCTTCATGTCATAAGTCATCATTATCAAATTAACATCTATCTACATATCCTAACCATTCATCTACATGTCATAAAGCATCATAATCAAATTAACATTTATCTATAAATTAGAAACCATCATAATCAAATTAACATTTCACATTGCATCAAAATCTAATAATATCATGTCATAGAGTTGCATCCATATATGTTGGAACATTTCTTACACAATAATAGGTTCTTAGTGCATATAACAATGTACAACACTAGTAGAGAATCAAAATAAATAAATAAAGCAAGTCGACTATCTATCGAAGTCTCAAATAACTATCAGAATATCAAGGTCTCAAATATCAAAATGTAGATAAAATATCCATGCTATGATGGGTCAGGTTGAGACCTCACATCCTCCCCCCTAGGCATGAACTTCCTCCTAGAGTTCATAAAAAAGATATGGGTATTGTGCCTTCATTTGAGTTGCATCCTCCCACAAAGCTGTGACCTCATCATAATAATCCCATTGGACCCTAACCTAGTCCAGCTCTCTACCTTGAAGTGTGAGGGTTCAGCAAGCCAAAATGTGAATGGGCTCCAATGCTATTTGTCTGTCTGAATCCACGTGCAAAGCATCCCAATCTATGATGTGAGACTCATCATAAACATACTTTCTTAATAGAGATACATGAAATACATCATGAATGCATGACAGGCTAGGTGGTAGAGCTAAATAATAAGCAATTGGTCCTATCCACTCCAAAATCTCAAAGGGACCCACAAAATGAGGTGCTAACTTAAAGCCTTTTCCAAAATGGATTGGACTCTAATGTGATCGCACCCTTAGAAATACTTTCTCTCCAACCATGTACTCTCTTGTTGGCATAAAGTTATTTTCCATTAGTGAAAATACTCATAGTTCTAACCGAGCACTGAGTAATACAGTGTAGACTGAATGATGGCAACATAGTTCAAACCGAGTAATATAGTGAAGACCGAATAATGGCAACACAGTTCAAACCGAGTAATACAGTGCAAACCAAGTGATGGCAACACAGTTCAAACCGAGCACTGAGACACAGTTCAAACCAAGCATCGAAGACACAGTTCTAACCGAGTGAAGAAGGACTTAGTGTTAAACTGAGTGAAGTTGCACTTAGTGTTAACCGATTAAAGATGCACTCAGTATTAACCGAGGGAGGAAGCACTTAGTGATAACTGAGCTCAGGAGGTTAACTAAGAAGTTAGTTTCTACCAAGTGACACTATATCTACTGAGTCACCAATGGTTACCGAGTTCCAGGAAACGTTGTATGACTAGTATGAATTAAGCCCCTACCTCTACCAAGTGCATGATGATGCTGAGTAACGTAGTGGATGCCGCATATCAGAAGGTCATCAAGTCTGTCTGAAGAACCTGAGTTTATTTTACCATTTGGCCGACTCATTTATATTTTGTTTACTTGTGTTTGGCAGACCTTGCATAAATAATTATTGGAATGGTATATATGTGTAATGTATTATATCATTCAACATATAGACAGATACAAGGAAGATATACAAGATATAGAATATTGTAAAAAGGAGGGACATAAGATATGATATGTGAATTCATTAGCAGAAAAGAATACTCAACAAGATCTACCAGGACCAGAAATGATTTCATCAATCACAGAAGGTGATCTACAATAAAGAACCCAATCAAGTTGTAAGTTGATCTTTTGGTTCATCCTAACAGGTGAATCATTTTTATAAATCCTTTAACAGGGTAGACTAAACTGTCTTTATTCAAATCTCCTAACATAGTGCATACTTGTTAAGTATGTTTGTAAATCCTCTAACAAGGTGGATCTAGCAATCCTCTATGCTCCTAACAGGGCAGATCACTAGAAGTGATCATTGTAAGCCTTAACCGGTCAACTTCATACTATAGTAATGAAGCTTTGTGGGTATCATCCCCACCCTAGTTTTACTTTCTATTTTGGAAGGTTTCTGGGTCACCAAATCTCTGTGCATATATGGTTTAAATCTTTAATAGTTCTTTTATGCAGTAGGCTAGATGAGTGAATGTTGTATATGGTTATTCTGAATTGACTTAAAAGTTTTACTATTACTAATTCACCCCTCCCCTCTTAGTAACCTATTATATCTTGAATATTTCCAACAATTGGTATCAAAGCATTCTTGGTTCTCAGGACAAAGTTTGACAGCTTGAGCAAAGATCTAAGTTATGGAGATATTTAGACTAGAGAAAGTTATTGAAAATGAAAAGTTATGTCTAGAAATGGCCATGGTTCAACTCAAAGAAGCAAAGGAGCATCTTTCTCAATCCCTAAAAAGAAGAAAGGAACTTGCAAGACAAATGAAAGACCATCACTATGTTGAAGAAAAGATTGAATATTTGTTACCATCAGGTAGTTCAGAAGAAGCTGACAAGGAAATCAAAGAACTTCTAGAAAAGAATGGATCTCTGCAAGAAGAGGTAAGAAAGCTTAAAAGAGAGGAAGAAATACAGTCAATTAGGCTATGTGAAGTTTTGGAGCAAAGAAACAAAGCACAAGAAGAATTGGAAGATAAAAGCCATAATCAATCCCATCAGCATGAAGACCTTATAAACCAACTCTCTAATGCAAATGAAGAAATCAGGATTCTCAGAGTACAAAATGAAAGTCTATAGAATGATTTAAGAACTGAGAGACAAATCAATCAAAGCTTGGAAAATGATCTAATCTCTGAAAGGCAAGTCAATGAAAGAATGATGAAATCCCAAGTAGATATGAATCAATTAAATCAACAAAATGAGAAAAATCTTTATAGACATAAAGGTAAAGCTGGTCTTGGATACAAGGAAGAAGGTGAATCCTCCAAAAAAGGTGAACAAAGGAATCAAAAACCCACTTGTAATCATTGTCACAAAGCAAATGAGTGCAAGGAAAAACCAAAATTCGAAGGCAACTATCACAAATGCAAAAAACATGGTTACAAGGAATTTCAATGCAGATCCAAATCATTCAATCGAGCTGAACAACTTGTCAAAGCCATATTTGGATGGGACTACAACACCTGGTGTAGATGTCACTATTGTGGAGAATATGAACATACTGGCATAAATTGTGCAAGACATCACCTAAGGAAGAAGGACAACACTGTAAGGTTCTATACATGTACAGAGCTTGGTCATATAGCTAGAAATTGCATGAATATAGAAAGAATTGAAGATGAGAAGAAAATCAAAGCAGACAACATTCAAAAGCAAATGAAGCAGCAGTGGATTCCAAAATCTACCGAACAAGAAAAGTCAAGCAATGACAATATCACTCAAGAAATGAGTGACTTGACCATTTCCAATTAATATTCATAAAAGAAAGTATGGAACTGCATCCTCCAAGAATTATCCTAAACAATTCCACAAGAAGAAAGATGATCATAACAGTATTCAAATACACTTTGATCCTAGACTTAACCAAGTTCGATCGGGTGCAATAAAGTTTCATTTACCAAGTTATATCAACCAAGCAAGGTCAATTTGTGACCTTACTGAGTTAGGTTGGTACATCAATGTTTTCTTTTGATCACTGAGTTGATAGTATCTACCGAGCAAGTGGATGACAACCTGTCATTTCATCTACCTTCGTACCAAGCATTTATGATGAATGTTTTGTCAAAAGGGGCAAAATTTGATCTCATTCTTCACTACGAACTTTGAGCTAAGTTATCTTCTACAATTCCAGAGCAAGCTTAAAGCAATTTTGAGCAAATTTCAAAAGGGCAAAGAATCTGTTCAAAATTTCTCTTCACTTACCGAGTAGCAATGGCATCCGGAAGTAGCAGCTCCAAGACAAAGAAAGGCTCAAAAATGCTAGTTAAAGGTGTGGAATGGAAGGCGCCAAACTTCAAATTGGCACCAACAATTGCAGAATCACTTGACCCTAACGGTGCTCAGTCTCGAATTCCTCCAAAGAGTTAGGTGAAAGTTTTGACAGTGTTTTGGATAATTACTTTGAAGATTTTAAGGAAAGAATGAACAATAGGTTCCAGATTCCACCTAAACTAGTTGAGGAATACAAAGAAGATGTATTCTTTATGGTAGATTGTGATAAAGTATACATACAGGCAGTCAGGCCCCGAGTTGCATGGGTGAAACCTCTTCCTTATGAGGTTAATATTGATGAAACCAGAGATATCATAGAAGCACTAGTGAATGAACCAGTAGACCCAAAGCAACCAGTCTTTGGAACTTATGATGAAGCTAAAGCTAGAATTGAGCTTTCAACCAAAATCCCTTAGGTCATTAGCAAAGGAAAGAGGAAGATTGCAAAGCTAAAAATAGAACTTGGTCCTCTGATGATTATTGAAGGAAAAGGAGAAGATGATGAAGAAGAAGAGGAAATCGAGTCAAAAAAAGCAGAGGAGCCTCAACGGAAGAAAGGTAAGGTGATTATCACCAAACCTAAAAAGCAAGCTACTGCAGTCTTCTCCAAGAGAACAAGACAGGGGAAGAAGGAACCTGTACTTGTCAAGGTTCCACTCACATTTGAGGCAAGGTTGAAGCAATCAGAAGAAGGTACTAGCTTCACAAACTTCAAAGCATTGAAGTTTGAAACAAGGACATAATAGGACAAAATATAGATTGAAGAACTAGTATTGAATAAAATGGGAAGATGGAAATACTCTCCGGACGAGATTGCCTCTCAGATCCCTAAAGAGCTATTGGAGAGGTTGCAACCAAGATGGGAAATTGCAATCAAAACTATCAAGGATATCTTTGAGCAAACCCTGAAAAATCTCCTGCCGAGTCTCACTGATGCAGAAGTGAACAAATCACTGAAAGATCATGAAGGAAATATGTTGATTAGATTCCACACTTGTTTGATACTAATCAAAGACATTGAGCATGTTGTAAATGATGCAAAAAACATGTGGAAACATATCTATCATCTACATAAATCCAGTGAGGATATGTTGAAATCAAGGACAATGACAGCAGTGATGATGATGACATTGAAGATATTCCAGGGGATCTGCATTCAATGATGATAAATGTTGAGGAAGAAGACAAGGAAGATGAAATGGAGGAAGAAGAAGCTGAACAAGCTAAGGAGGAAGATGATCCTGTAAAAATTGTAGCCAAAGTCATTGCATCTCTTCCTCACTCTCCACCTAAAGTAGCTACATCAACTATGGAGATAGCTTCTACTGGTGAGATTGTGTGCACAATAGCTTCATCAATTTCTCAATCTTCATCTGTCTCCTCTCAGCTTTGGGCACCATCTATGCAAGTGTCTACCACTTCATCAACCAAGTTGTAGCCATCTTCATTGATCGAGGCATCATCAGCTACAACAGTAAGTTCATCAAGCATATCAACTTCTACTGCAAAGTGTACAGTAAATGTACCCGTTGGTACTTCAATTTTGACAATTTCATCTGCTCCAATTTTTGCATCTGTTAGTTCTCCCATACCAACCTGTACATCAATCTTGGGAAGAACATCAATTTTTGATACTGTTAGCACTTCTCTCAGTTTTCCTCTAGCTAGTCCTATTCTAGTTTTGTCAGCTAGCCCAGCCTCATCAACTATTGTTTCAGATTCAAAGGGAAAAGGTGAAGTCACTGCAAGAAAAGCAAAGAGATACATGATTTCCAGCAAGGCAGTGGATGAGGAAATAGACTTGGATAAGGAAATTTTCATTCCTAAGATAGATCTAGATAATGCATTAGTTGATGAAATGAGAATGATCAGTCAGCTATTAGATCATAAGGCAAGGCAAAAACAACTGAGGCATGAGAGAGACTAGGAATATAGTATTACTGAAAGTGCTAAGAATATTCTAACAGAGGCTATAGGTGTTGAAGTAGATTCTACTCAACACATTTTGATTCAGTTAGAAGAGGCTGTATATAAATTCAATGAGGATACCTTCGGCCAAGAAAAATTGATTGAAAAGGTAGAGAAGAAATTTGACAATTAGGTGCTTGAGCACATTGCTCAGCATATTTCATTAAAACAGGTATAATTGTCTACAATTTTGAGTAATTTTGAACATTCTTTTAATAATGCAACTTCACTTTTTGGCAAACTTTGTGATGTTACCAAGTATACTAAGGAAATTGAAGAAAAGTTGAATAAAATTGATGAGGATATGAAGGTCAGTGCACAAATGTTGCAGCTTGACCACAGTTCAAGTTCATCCCATCATCTCAGAATAAGATTTTTGTCAGAGAAACAGGCAGAATTGTTGAGAGAGGAAGAAAGGATCAGGTGTACTCTGATTGACATCCAAAATATGATCCTTCCTGTCATGGACACAATGCAGAAGCATATTGCCCATTCCAAAACATTGATTCATGAAAAAAACTTCTCAATTGCAGATCATATGATTGAACTCTCTACAGAAGTTCAAATAGCACTCTCCACCAGCAAACTTTTGCAAGAGAATTGGGATAAGAAATTGGCTCTTATTCTCAAGGTACATTATGAGTTTATCTCTCATTTTGGACTCTCTGTGTAAATATATATTGTTTAATTTGGCATTATTGTCAAAAAGGGGGAGATAGTACACTCCAAGAGATAATTGTGCAAGAAGTATGTGTAAATGACTTGTAAATATTGTGCATATTGTATGGGGAAGATACATGTAAGAAAAATATGTGTAATAAGACTTGCAAAGAGCAATTTTGAAAAATCATAATTGTATATTTTTGCACATAAAATTTGAATCATAATTTTTTTTGTCACTAATGCCAAAGGGGGAGATTGTTGGCATAAAGTTATTTGCCATTAGTGAAAAAACTCACAGTTCTAAATGAGCACCAAGTAATACAGTGCAAACTGAATGATGGCAACATAGTTCAAACCGAGTAATATAGTGCAAACCGAATGATGGAAACATAGTTCAAACCGAGTAATACAGTACAGATCAAGTGATGGAAATACAGTTCAAATCGAGCACTGAAGACACAGTTCAAACCAAGCATCGAAGACACAGTTCTAACCTAGTGAAGAAGGACTTAGTGTTAAACTGAGTGAAGCTGCACTTAGTGTTAACCGAGTAAAGATGCACTCAGTATTAACTGAGTGAGGAAGCACTTAGTGATAACCGAGCTCAAGAGGTTAACGAAGAAGTTAGTTTCTACCAAGTGATACTATAGCTATCGATTCACCAATGGTTATCGAGTTCCAGGCAACGTTGTATGACTAGTATGAACTGAGCCCCTACCTCTACCGAGTGCATGACGATGTCGAGTAACGTAGTGGATGCCACGTATTAGAAGGTCATCAAGTCTGTCTGAAGAACTCGAGTTTATTTTACCATTTGGCCGACTCAGTTATATTTTGTTTACTTGTGTTTGGCCGACCTTGCATAAATAATTATTGGAATGCTATATATATGTAATGTATTATATCATTCAACATATAGACAGATACAAGGAAGATATACAAGATATAGAATATTGTAAAAAGGAGGGACATAAGATATGATATGTGAATTCATCAGTAGAAAAGAATACTAAGAAAGGTCTACCAGGAGCAGAAATGATTTCATCAATCACAGAAGGTGATCTACAATAAAGAACCCAGTCAAGTTGTAAGTTGATCTGTTGGTTCATCCTAACAGGTGAATCATTTTTGTAAATCCTTTAACAGGGTAGACTTAACCATCTTTATTCAAATCTCCTAACAGAGTGAATACTTGTAAAGTATGTTTGTAAATCCTCTAACAAGGTGGATCTAGCATTCCTCTATGCTCCTAAGAGGGAAAATCACTAGAAGTGATCACTGTAAGCCTTAACTGACCAACTTCATACTGCAGTAATGAAGCTTTGTGGGTATCATCCCCAACCTAGTTTTACTTTCTATTTTGGAAGGTTTCTGGGTCACCAAATCTCTATGCATATATGGTTTAAATGTTTAATAGTTCTTTTATGCAGCAGGCTAGATGAGTGAATGTTGTATATGGTTATTCTGAATTGACTTAAAAGTTTTACTATTACTGATTCACCCCTCCCCTCCCAGTAACCTATTATATCTTGAATATTTCCAACATCTCTATCCACCCTCCTTTCATCTACATATTTCTTCTATTTATCTTGGGCTTCTCTGAGGCATTGTCTGATCAATACTACTTGCTGCTCCATATCCTTGACTAACTGTGGCCCTATAGATACTCTATCTTCTATCCTATCCCAACTTAGGGGTGTCCTACAAGGCCTAGTATACAAGGCTTGATAGGGTGGCATGCCTATAGAAGTGTGTTGCCCATTTTTGTAGGAAAATTCTACAAGATGAAGGTACTCTTCCCACTTGGACTGGTGGTCCATCACATGCATTCGTAACATATCCTCTAGGATCTGGTTAACTCTCTTTGCTTTCCCATCCATTTGAGGATAATAAGCAGTGCTAAAGTTGAGCTTGGTACCAAGTGATGTTTACAACTCTCTCCAAAAGGATGATGTAAATAAGGAGTCTCTATCAAATATTATATTAGGAGGAATGCCATGGAGTCTAACAATATCTTGCAAGAATACCTGTGCAACTATGGGTGTTGTGAAAGTGGTACGAACTGGTGAAAAGTGAGAAACTTTGGTCAAAGTATCAATTGTCACCATGATGGCATCGTGATGATGAGAAGACATCAGAAGACCAAGAATAAAATCCATGGAGATAGTGTCCCACTTCAACTTGGGTATCTCATGTGGCTGCGAAAGTCCACCTAGATGACTGTGTTCTGCCTTAACTCTTCGACACTCTAGGAATTTTGCAATGATGTTGGCAATCTACATTCTCATCCTTGGCCAATGATATAACTACCTCAGATCTACATGAAGCCTCTTAACACCTGGATGTGTTGCATAGGGTTCTCTATGAGCCTCCAAAATGATGAACTCTCATAAGTCTCCTATGGAGGGTACATAGATGTGCCCCTTATGTCATAGTAATCCCTCAGAATCTAATGAAAAGTCAAAAAATTTACCCTCAAGAGGTCTTTGAGACTAGACTATCTGGCAAAATTCTACATAGAATTCATCCTTTGGTAGGTGATGCATAATGCACTCCCTCAAATCTATGCCAGTCACCATGAAAGCAAGCTCATGACATTGTCTACTGAAGGCATCTACCACCACATTCTCCTTACCCTTAATTTAATGTACATCAAAATCATACTCACATAGGAACTCCATCCATCTCCTTTGCCTAGCATTAAGATTTGGCTATGTGAAAATATATTACAAGCTCTGGTGATCTAAATGAAGTTGAAATCATTTCCCTATAAGGAAATGTCACCATCATCCCAATGCATGGACAACTACTACGAGCTCAAGATCATGAGTAGGATAATTGAGCTCATGCCCCTTGAGTTTCCTCAACTCATAAGCTATTGCTCAACCCTCTTGCATAAGAATTTCTCCAATTCCATTGAAGGAAGCATCTGTGCATACTACAAAATCCTTTGAGGGGTCAGGTACTGCTAAAATAGGTGTACTAGTGAGTGCCCTCTTGAGCTTTTGAAAGGCCTCTTCACACTTTTATGTCCACTCAAACTTCTTCCCCTTTCTCTAAAGTGAGGTAATAGGGTGGGCTACCTTAGAGAAGCTTGCCACAACCTTCCTATAGTATCCTGCTAATCCCATGAAACTTTTGACCTCTGTGATGTTGGTAGGAGCTAGCCAATCTATGATGGCTCAGATCTTGGATGGGTCCAATGAGATCCCATCTTTTGATATCACATGACCCAAATAATGTACTTCCCATTTGAAAAAGGCACATTTTGACAAGCTACCATAAAGTTGATTCTCCCTTAACCATTGCAATACCTATCGTAGGTGTTCTTTGTGTTCCATCTCATCACAAGAATAGATCAATATATCATCTAGGAACACTACTACAAACTTGTCTAGGAATGCGCAAAATACCCCATTGATGGGGCTCACAAATATAGCTGGGGCATTCATGAGACCAAAAGGTACAACTGTGAGCTCGTAGTGACCATATCTCATGCGAAATGTAGTCTTGTGGATGTCACTGTCCATGATGCACAACTAATGGTACCCTAACTTCAAGTCTATTTTGGAGAATACTCAAGCACCCTGTAACTAATCAAATAAGTCATAAATCCTAGGTAACGGATATCAGTTCCTAATAGTCACCTTATTTAGCTATCAGTAATCAATGCACAATCTGAGTGATCCGTCCTTCTTCTTTACAAAAATCACTGGTGCTCCCCAAGGTGATACACTAGGTCAGATATGACCCTTCTCCAAAAGTTCCTCTAGTTGAATCTTAAGCTCATTAAGCTCATGGGTGGTCATAATGTAGGATGCTCTAGATATAGGTTCAGCTCTTGGTACAAGATCAATATGGAAATCAATTGCCCGTGGTGGTGGCATACTAAGAAGCTCTAAAGGAAACACATTTGCAAACTCCTGTAATATCAGATAGTCATCGAGGGAAGGTTCCTCCCCTACATCCTCCTCTCCATCACTAATGGTGATGGAAAAAAATTGACATCCCTTTCACATGCATCACTTAAGCTATATGGAAAAAATCATACAAAGGGATACTGGCCTCTAAACTCTTGAAATCACCCTAGGTGTACCATGATCATCTACACACTCAATCCTCTTATGTCTGCAATCCACCTTGGCATTGTGGGTGCTAAGCCAATCCATGCCAAGGACTACATCATAGGATCCCAATGGAGTAATATGCAAGTCTAAAGTGGTGGTCATATCTCCAATCTAAATTGGATACTCATGGATCAAGGAATCAACTAACACCCTAGCCCTTGAAGCTAACTCAACCTCCCAGTCAACATCCTATCTAGCTACCACTAGCCCGTAATGCTACACTGCAAGTAGCGAAATAAAAGAGTCTCTAGCTCCAGAGTCAAATAGTATAGTAACCTCAAATCCTCGAATCATAACTATAGCCTCAATCAATATAGCCTAATGCTCAACCTAGCGGTCATCAACTACTACAAACACCTTGTGGGACCTGCCCATATCACCTACTATAGGCTCTGAGGTGGCTCCTCACTAACTACCTACTGTGGGACCTTGTGGATACTCTCTTGCAACATGACCCATACCACCACAAGCATAACATGACCCACGAGTCTGAATATGTGCTCCCTATAGCTTGGACTGCTGCTAACCCCTAGTTCTACTAGACCTGCTAAAACCTCCCCTAGAGGATTCTTGAGTCTTGGCTAGCTATGTATACTGGCTCTATGGCCTTTGATCCTATGTAGGGCCCCGTGACTACCACTATTTGGGCTTCAAGCCCTGATAACCCTGTGATGACCTTTGCCTAGTGTCCTACTACCCCCTCTGCTATGCCTATGGCCCCTTTGAGGGTCCTACTAAATGACTCTGATTACCATTCCAAGAGGGTTTTTGCTAAGCTAGCTAGTGGGAGGGGTTCCAGTTATGGGACCTATCCTAAGATTCTTGTCTAGAATGAATGTCTTTGGAAATGAATGCAATCTCAACTACCTCTCTAAATGTGGTAGAGAAAGCCAACCACACTAGTCCTTGGAGAGATAAGTTAAGGCCCTTAATAAACTGATGGATGCAAAGCTTCTCATCTCTCATGTACTCTACATAAGGGAGTAACTCTAAGAACCTACTCTCATACTAGGCCACTGTGAGAGCCTTTTTCTAGAGATCATGAAACTCCTCAATCTGCCTCTATCTAAAGTGTTCTGACAAGTATCTATCCCCAAAATGGTCCACAAAGGACTCCCATGTGAGTGTCTCTATGTCAACTCTCACTACAGTCTCCTCCTGCTACCACTAAGTGGAGGTATCATCTCATAGTAGCTGTATAGCTAGTCATGCTTTCAGATTGCTCCAATGGATACACAATCCAAAGGACCTCTGTAAGCTCTATAACCATGCCTCTGCACATTTTCCATCTATGGTACTAGTGAATAGGGGTGGCTTAAGTTGTAGAAGGTCACTAATCTCATCCCCAATATCTTGCGGTGCTCCCACTAGTGCTCGCTCTAATGTAGGGGGTGGTTTGACCTGATGTACTAATGCTTCCCCCTAATCCTTTGGAAGTCTAGGTGGGGGAATTCTACTCCTTTCCCTGATATTGGCCCCATGCCCCCTGCATCCTATTGTCCTGGCTATGGGAGGATAGGTGGTAACCTCTGCTACACTACTCCAATCAGAGTATTAATAGCATTCAAAACCTTATAAATATTTGGAGGTTGCCCCAGTGGGGGTCCTCCCACATCCTCTCTTGCCACCTCTTGGCCTACAGGGTTTTCTCTAGGACCCTTGGCCCTTCGATGATTGTTACGGGTGACTATAGACATCCTACACAAAGTTGCAGTTCATAGGTTAGATGTAATGGGTTAGGCTCCTAGTATCGAACCAAAAGATCTGATAGCAAAATGTCATGCCCATAATTTTACAAGGCAAAAAAAACACAATTTTTTTTTTTTTTTTTGAAGAAACTAAAGGTAAGAACTCAATCTATTGTAAACTAGGAGATGCTGAAGCTATGTGATGAAATGAAGTTTCCTACTCGGAAATGGATCACAAGTTCACTATGGCAAGGACACCTAGTTGCCAGATAATAAAAGTATCTATGTTAAGATACAATGGTTATGGACCCCCATATTAATTCACCCATTATTAGTCACTTAGATATGCAAGTGAGGTCCAAGTTCTGTTATTGTAGTGTTAAGAGTTCTAAGGTTGCATCGTGAAGGTGTTTTTATCAATTATACATCGTCTTTCTATTATTATGAAGTTTTCCTTTATATTAATATTTGTTATTTATTTATTTACTTATTACTAATTATCAATTATTATTATAATTATTATAACAAAACCACCAGTACCTTCTACTCTTAATATACATCTTTTAGTTTAATTGTTAATTTTATTATTATCATCATCTAATATTATCTAAAATTAGTAAAGTTGTGAATAATGTACATTTAATTATCAAGGAAGCTATCATCTAAATCCTATATCTCCATCACCAATCTCATGTCTTCATCTATCATACTAACATAACAATTAAAAAAAAAATTAAGTTTCTCGTTTACCTATCCCACCTATACTACCCTTAACATGATAAAAAAAGGGTATATATATCTAATACATTTCTAAATGTCTATAGTCAAATATCTTAGAAATAACATACAAATACATGTTATCCATAAACTTATCTAATAAATTTCCATTTTATAATCAAGATACAACATAATCATAACTTGCAAAATCAAAATAGAGTAATAAAAGAAAATCCAATATATAAACCATATAATAAATAAAAAACACTAAACATTTATCCCACCCCACTACTATTACTTTAATATCATATACATTTGTTTTATTTTTATTTTTTTCCCCCCATTTATCTATGTCTATCTACATTCTAAAGGAAACTATTGCTATTTTTCTTAATAATTATTTGCTCTTCCAAGCGGCTTACCTAGGCACCCTCCCACGTACCCCATCCAAATGGGATGTCTCTAATCCATTGCAAATGGACGTATGGTGCTGATTTAAGTTTTCAACAAAAACAAACATGTTTAAAATTCTCTAACCCCTTGCAAGAAAAAACATTATCCTAACCTAGGCATGGAACAAGGTGGAGATTTGGTTCGGTTTTAAATGCATGTTGTACTCCCAAGACTAGGTGCCTAGGGAGATAGCTGACCATGTGGAAAAAAATACATTTCCTCTTTCTTTTGTAGCCAATTTCACTCCCTCCATATCTAACATATGTCCCTCGATCAAAGGTGGGGAGTAGGTGAGATTTGGGGCTGCTATGTTCAATGATGTATGTTTTTTTATTAAATGATGTTTGACTTTTTAATAGAATTTGCCTCCTTTTATAAAATTTGATAGGTAGAGTGGGTAGGGATGTGTCCCATCCCTTGCCTATACTTTAGTATGTGTTTGTGTATATATATTTGGAAAAGACATTATGAGCCTGTCATGACTTAAATGCTCCTAGTCACCTGCTAAGGAAAGGGAGCTTTAATATATATATTTGCTTGCCAATTGAGTTTTCTATTCTACCCATGATAGTGAAATGTATCTATTATATTGCAATTTAGAAAAAAAAGGAATATTCTATTATGTTTCTAATACTTAATTGACTGTATCTTGGAGGAGGTATTTTTTTGGTTTCCCATACATTTTCGAAAGAAGGTTTATTCACTTACATTCCCATTTTTTTTGAACTTAACTTATTTTCCTAGATCCTTATCATGTATTCTTTATGGTTGTTAAGATTGAATTGGTGAGGATTTATCATTGCATTATGAATTATCATTTTCTATTCTAACCAACAATTTAACATAAATCAAACTATCATGTTTCTTACAAAATCTAATTGCAAGATGAAAACCAAGAAATATTTGAAACTAAAATTTCATTACATCTAATATTCAAAATACTTCAATGCCATTCAAATCCATAATTTAAGCTATCTACAAATCCATTACTATCAATTGCATATCTTACAACTAATTCGATTTCAATACTAAACATCAAGAAACTAAATTATTCTCATGTGATTGAGGAGAATAAGAAATCAAGGAGATAATGTTCAATTCATTCTTAATAGTATATTATAACAAAAAAATTTCTTCCCTTCAACACATTCCAAATTCAAGTATAGAGAAGACAACATCAGCACAACAATTTTCTCCTTCATGATCCTTTCAAATTTTACTTTCCACACAATATCACATATAAACAAAGGTGGTGGAATGACCATAACAAGCTATATATAGTTGAAGGATCATCTAATACATAGATTTTACAAATCTCTCTCTCTATGAACATATGAATGAGAACAATAACAAGTCCCTACAAATACAAATTGCTTCACATAACAAGTGGAGTTTATCTCTCCATTTCTAACATAATAATCAATAAGAGTGTTCTCTTATGCATTGAATAAACTTCATGAACATCAAGCTTCCAAACTCTTCAAGTGAATACCTACAAGGAGAGGTAAAATGGGAACCATGGACGCTCACGTCCAAACCTAGGCCTCAAGGAGGTGACCCACTGAGCTTGGGGAAACAAAGCATAGACGGTTGCATACTACACATTCACATACTATGAATGATCACAACAATATGATAAGATTTAACATAATACATTACAACAAATCCCATCCCAAGGCTTTGTACAATGATTCAACAACTGAATCAAGTATAGGGTGAAGGTGGGCTCTCACCATGAGGAGGATTTCCAAAGCTATGATTCTCAATATACACATCTTCTCATTATCAACATGCCCTTTCAGGGCATACAATATCTTCCCTTCCACACACCTCCTTATACCTCCCAAAATGCAAGTAAACAAGAAGAACACATTCCATTAAACATATAAAATCATCTCCACACATGGAAGAGTTCCTCAACTACATGTGTGAACCCAACTAATCCCTTCACCCAAGAATCTCTTCCCTCCCAAGGGTGAGTGATGCTTCACAGCCATTACACAAAACACAAAACATGAAACAAAGCAAGATTAAAGGAAATATTCACACAAAACTTCACACATGCAACACTCAAAGAAAATCCTTTCCACAAACCACATCTACAATACACCAAAAATTCATCATGAAATGAAGAACACCACATCTATCCTACATACAAAATGATGAAAACCATGGATCAAAGGTACTAATCTCACTCCAAGCAATGGAAATGGACAGTTGTAGTAGATCTCCTTATCCTCTTTTTCCAAACCCTAGTTGTCTCTAAAGATAGAGAGTGGCCAAGTGAGTTTCCAATTTAACAATACCCTTATATATCCCTCTTATTTTCGGATTCAATAAAGAATGCAATTTTTTTGTGGTCTCCTAAGTCAACTAGGCACCGTAGAGGTCATTATTAGTCCCCTAACTTAAGGTACTAACATGCGTAGGGTTTATTTTTGTCACAAACTCACCTTAGAGTTACTAATAGCCCTCTAAATGCTAGGTAATTAAATTTCAAATTTTCCCATGGTGATAACCTTGTTCTCTTTACTAATTTTGGTAATAATCAAATTTCTCAATTAAGGCATTTTACTTGGAATAAGGTGGCCACATGATCCATCATCAAAGAACATGTCATTTTACATAATGAATACAAGTGTCAAGTGACACACACACAGAAAATGCACTATACATCACACAGGACACATTCAAAACCTACTCATGAAATGCATACTACACACAGACATCACACATTTACAAAATGAACACATCACAATGATGTTTATGAATTTTACAAAGATTCACCTTGGTAGAGTCATTTAAACATGTGCCTATACCTTGTTCCACATTAAATTTCCATGGTTCCTTTTTCTTGCACATCAACTCAAGCATCAGTATTTCAAGGATTCAGATAAACATATACAACATAAGTGCATATAATAATCATATCCATACTAACATAAATCGAATTAGATTTCCTTTCCTAGTCTTTTCAATTATTCCATTTGAAATCTTAATACATCAAAATCTACATGTCATAAGTCATCATTATCAAATTAACATATATCTGCATATCCTAACCATTCATCTGCATGTCATAAAGCATCATAATCAAATTAACATTTATCTATAAATCAAAATCTATCAAAATCAGATTAACATTTCACATTGCATCAAAATTTGATAATATCGTGTCATAAAGCTGCATCCATGGGTATGTGCAAGATCATGGTGTACCAAACTATAGCCTTAAGTGGCAGTGAAAAACCAACAAATTAGGGTTATGTCAACTTGACAGATAATTTTAAAGTGGTTCTGGACTTTATATCAAAAAGTTGTAATAAAATAATCTATAGGAAATTGAATCTAGTTTCTAAACTACAAGGCCTTATCTGGAGAAAAAATTATTTGATTGGTCAAAAGTTTGGATTTAAATGCAGTACTACAAAAATTTCAGGGCAAAAATAAAAAGTAGGTATATGTCTGACCACCTTAATCATAATCAAATGATAATATTTTTAAATATAATTTTAGATATAAAAATTAGACTCATGCCTGGATGTGACACATATTTTTGGCAATTTTTATTCCAAATAAATAATTAATTATGAATTTTCTATTATACTATTTTCAGAATTAAAGAACTTCCATGTCTAACCACCTTAACTAGTTCAAAAAAGATAAAAATTAAGTTTTTTTATTTTTTTATTTTCTTATACTAGTCAAAGCATAGAATGTGACACATCTTTTGGATTTCACAAATCTTATACGGTTTGAAAGTTATAGCTATTTTTCAACCAGTATGCCAATCAACACTTTGTAGCTAACTCCATTAAAAAATAAGTAATAATTACTTACTGAACTTGTAATTTGATGAAACTTATATTTATGAAAAGCTAAGAACATTCTTAAGAAACCCTTTTCATTACATCAAATTTTAGTTTAAAAAAAGTCGTCAGCTACATGCTTGAAGTAAAAAACACGTAAGAACATGCCAAAAACACATTTTTGGGATGTTTTAAAGATGACCATATAAGGTTCATATTGAAAGATATAGTAGGAATTATAAAGGTATTAATTGTTTTCATTTAGTATCAGGATGGGTGGGAAAAAAGTGGGAATAGATTTTGAAATTCTTTGAGGCATTTCAGAACTACATATTTTTCAGATTGCCACTTTTTGGCACACCATGATCCTGCACATACCCCCATATATGTTCAAACATTTCTTACACAATAATAGGTTCTTAGTGCATATAACAATGTAGAACACTACTAGAGAATCAAAATCAATAGATAAAGCAAATCCACCTTCTATCTAAGTCTCAATTAACTATCAGAATATCAAGGTCTCGAATATCAAAATGTAAATAAAATATCTATGCTATGATTGGTCGTGGTGAGGCCTCATAGAGGTAGCAGAAGAAAATAAAACACATATAAAGAAGTGACAACACACAGACTAAAGTAAAGCACACAACCTAAGCTAAGATGTGTGCAAAGGTAGGAAGAATACTACCTAAAGAAACTAGTGGAAAGATTACTTATGTGAAGCCATTTACTAGTTTACCAAAATAGGAGCCCTTTCTTAATAGTTGATTCCATTGACATGGCATGGCTCCTATGAAGAGTTTTAGAAAGATGACTCCCAACATAGTGGTAATAGCATACATTAACCTTCTAGTTATCCATTCATTCCCAAACAATAACTTTTCAAGTTAGCTTCCTATGATTTATTCAGCAAGGAAAGGTGTGTGATTTTCTTCCATTTCATGAGTCAGAGTGCCCTCCTTGGTAGATGTATCCACTATGATTGAAAAAATGCAAGGTGTGAAACTATTGGAAATGGATCATGAGCTGATCTTCCAATGTCATTGGCCTTTTTTAGAGACCAAACTTTCTTTAAAAGCTATTTGAATTATGTACTCTTCTTCTTGAAAGTTTTTATTACCTTGAAAGTAAAACAAAGGATTATCTTTGATGTGTAACTCGTTCTCTAAAATTTCTAGCACAAAAAAAGGATTTGAGATATTACACTAGCCATTAGACTTTCGTCAATACCCATACATTCAATTGCAAACTCATCCTCATCTTCTAATATGTAACTTTCAATTTCATAAGACAAGAAACAAGTTGTTTGTCCTATTGTATTTCTACCATCACTTATGTCATGGAGAGCTTTCTCTTGATCATCATTAGACATATAGACATCATTATCAGAGATGAAATTTCTAAAACACAAAGCCTTACTAGGAATGGAGTCACTCTCACTAGCCGAAATTCTATGAAGAATGGGAGATGATTGGGTAGCAAATAAGAATGTATTTCTTCCCCTTCTTTGAATCCTGTTCATAGGAAAAATGATGCACCTTGGTTGTATGAGAGTTAGTATTCACACTCCTACTTTCAAAATGTTTATGATAAAATATTTTTACATTTATATACCTATCCATACAAGGTAGACTTTAATTCCTTTTGAATTGAGACTCAAAGATTTGAACATTTTCTATAGGAAGGGTCTTACTACTTTTATCTTCTTTCATCCATCCTAATAACAAAAAATCATCTGAAATATTAATGGCTTGTTTTTTAGAAGTTTCAATTATCATAGTATGACTAAAATAGTATCCAACCTCGGGGTGCATAGCCATGATTAAAATTGAAACTTGATTCACTGGACTAGGTTTATCATCTTGAGGGGTTTTGGATAGTATTCGATCAAAAGGATATATAAACTCTTGTATCCCTTCATTATCTCCTTTTTTGATTTGGAAGAATCAACATAGTAGTGAATATACATCTACTACTAGATGGAACTTTGCAAGAAATCTTCTCTCTAACATCTTCCATCTAGTGATACTCCTATTCTTCAAGTACTAGAATCATGTAGTAACTAAACCAATTAGAGAATCAACAAAGAGCCTTACAAATACATTTTCTTCCACAACTCTAAACACTATGCATCCAATACTCAAGACTCTAATATATTTTTCAAGATCCTCACTCTTTGCTCCTAAAAACTTAAGAAAGTGTCTTCTTGATCCTTGTAGATGGGATGTATAGGATGATAGATAAAGTGGGCCAAAATGGGATTGCCAAGGTTGAGATATCACCACAACCATGAATATAAATTGAATCCTCTAAACCAACAAATTAAGGTCCTTTATAGAGAGTCACCATCTTGAAGTAGGAACCTTTAGATTTATGAGAATAACACCAAAGTACTAGACATCAATCCTATTCACTAGCTTAGTGACCAAGAACTATCGGTAAATAGTGTTATCCACACCTTGATCAATTGGCTTTACCTTGACTCCTTGTGCCCAAGCTTATGAGAAAGAACTTGCTAACAATATATTGGATTGGTATAATCTTATGTCACTAATCCCTAAATTGAAGATTACAACTCCCCTATATGAATTATATTCAACAAATTGTATTTTTGCTTGATCAAAGGTTTGGAGTATGCTCTTAACTTGAGAGAAAAAGAGAATTAACCAGATTTCTTGTAGCCACAAAAAACCTAGGAAGGGTTTAATATTAACTACTAACACTATTCCTACTCCTAAATGCATCTAAACTACAAAATGAAAAGGGGATGTAATGGAAGATGAGAATTCATGGCCCTAAGTGGTATTAGACTAGTGATGGTTACACAACATAAAAACTCCCGTCTCACTTCAACTCCAACTTCACACACATGTAGGATATAATGCAGCTCTAGAAAAGAGAGGAAACACGTATGAAAGGACAAAACTCCGACTATCTCTACTTCTACTATTGTACTAACACTTAGATTAGCAAGATATGAGTAGCTTCGCATGCCCTTGGCCTACAATTCTAGAGAAACTAATCTATATTTAGACTTAGCTTGACTTGAGGGGAGAATGAAAGGAATCTAAGAATGCTAGTCTTAAATGGAATAAAAAATCACAATACTTAGTTGTAGACATCAATCAGACCCTCCATTCCATACACCTCTTTATTATCACTCAATAGTCTCTGTTGTAAGGAGAGAAAATGCATGAAACGTATCGATCCCTTACATTAGCTTTAAAAATTATATTTATAGGAACTCCCTTCCCCTCAGGGTTCTCATCCAATTACATATTCACTGATTACCTTTTAGAGAAGAAAAGAGACAGAGCTAAAAACAGAGAGAGACTAAAAATAGAGGTTGAATTGACTGAAGGTCATCCATTACATAATTATCACCATGGAAGGCATGTAAGAATGTTAAGACTCTTTCCTTTGGGGACTGGTCTTCATGACATTCTATTTTTGAAAATAGGTTTATAGATTCTCATGCAAATTCAACCATGTGTATGTCTTCAAACAATGCTACTGAATCTTGCAAGTAATGCTCCATCTAATGTGAGCCATATTGGAGCTCAAAATTGTACTCTGAAGACTGCGACTTGCCTTCGGAGATAACTATATTTAGCCACTTCTTGGGATGCATTTCTAATCCTTAGAAAGAGTCTTTTGAGTTTTGAAGAGAGGTGACTTTTATAATCTTTCGAAGCATCACTTTACTCATAACTCTCTTACCATCTTAACAAGCCATCAAATCAAAATTGTCAGAGGAATATGCATTTTAAAACTAAAGCAACTATATAAAATATCCTCACCTTAGGGGAAGCTAAAAATTCAATTTTCTATCTTTATACTTTCCCTTGACAAAGTACTTCGAATAAATATTCTAAACTTTATAATATGCCTCATATTATTACTTAGTCGATGCCTCATCAATGACACACGGCACAATGTGATTGGCTCAGATTTTCTGATGGAGGCATGATCTGCTATGTAGCTTGCTCAAAGTCCATTTAGATTTGAGACTTATTGTTCCTTATTGATCTTTCTCTGATCTACAGTTGACAATCCACAACACTCTTTACTTGAGAAAAATCTATGGTTCTTGTATTCATATGAAGGATAAGTGATGAGCAACTTTCTTTAGCAAGGGCACGAGTGCCATAGGATTGGATCGTACTTTAACTTGCGTTTAGATGCATCTAGGTCCCATTGATAATGTGGTGCCTTGTTATTGGCTCCAACCTGTTTGACTGCATACTTACTATATGCTGAATCATTGTTGATCTCAAAGAGTGGATGGCTACGATTTAATCCTACCCTTAGTGCTTCGAGTTTATCTTTTCTATGGAAATATTTTTCCATGTAGGTCAAAAGACACATCTTTCACCATAGATCTCTTTCCAATCGATGGTTGTGCTCATCTTTTGAGATGGGCTAGGGTACTTGCGATTAGATTGAATCAATGGTTCTTGCTTCACTGTACCACTTAACATGTGGTCATTTTCCATCAAAGACGTGTCTTCTCTCAATTTCCTATTTACTATTCTAAGCTCCACAGTGTACGCTTAAGGTGAGTCATGAGTCATCGATTACTGCTATGTTGGACGATCATGATACATTGTTAGACTGGGCTCATGACCTTTCAATCTTTGTTCTCATCCATCCGTTTGCTTCCCATATTGCTCCAGACAATCCTATGCAATGGGCGTGACTTTTTTTAAGCTTATGGGAATCAACGACTTCCATGATGTCATTATAGATAATGATTGTGAATCAATTTTGTATGGTGCAATGGGAATTTTCGGATGAATTCGCAACATAACCTACTTTACTAAGGTCACGTACATATAAAATTTAAATCTCAAGTGTCGATTTGAGATCCATCTGATGGTTGGGAATGATTCTTCAAGCCTATTGACTTTTCTAGCTTTTCTACGTAGACATCTAGATTTAATGTGCACCGTTGATTTTTTTTAATGTTCATATACCAAAGGTGACTACACAGTCTCACCAATATTGAATATCTGCATTGCTTCTTCTGCTTATCAATTTTACATCTGATTCCACTGGACTTGATTCTGATTTTCTTTTATGGCATAGATGCATCCTTTGACTAAAATTATCTTTCTCTACATACACTGGTTTTGAATGTCAACATGATCTTTAAATATAATTGATCTTAGATTAAGCAAATCTTTGAACATATATTTGAGTTGCAGAGAAAATCAACCTTCTTCCCATCTTAGGAAACACATGATACTTACCCTCCAATCCTAGATCACCTAGCCTAACTAATAGTTATTTAATTTTCTTAATTTCCTATGTAGAAACCATGGGGAGGTAGATGAGAGAAATCTCCTTAATAGAAGCTAGGCCAAGACATAGACCTTAAACCTTGACTTGACACTTGGCTAGGAGTTCAAGAATAGGGAGACTGAAAATGCACCAACAAAAGTAGAACTCACTTTGCAAATTTAGATCTCTATTCACTTATATATTAGTTCACTTGTTGGCCTCCATTGACATCTTCATCACTAATCTCCAAGAACACATCTTCAAGAAATTACACTTTTTTTTTTTTGTTCTTTATAGCTTCTCTTTAAGATCACCAATCAAAAACTAACCTTAGAATGAATGTCATATGCCTCCTAAAATAGGCATTTAAAAAAAAATCATTTTCTGCTTAAACATCATAATTGTCCTTAGGATTAGGTCAAATTCATCAAAGCCTTTCATCTTTTTTTGTTTTCCTTCATCTTCTAGAAAAATATAATGAAATTCTTACCTTTTATCATTTAAAAATCTCTCAGCCTACATAAAATATGCCAGCTCATCAATCTTTATCTTGCACATTCTTTGACTAATTGAAAATTCCAACTATCTTGGCCTCAAATTCAATTCTTTCTCAAACTATATATAAAAAATTTCATGTAGTAATCATTGTATTCTTCTACTCTGTTGTCATTGTGTACCTTGGCATACACTATACTTTCTTACTTGAAATGAATAGGCTTTCTTGACTATTACTAACACTTGGCTTCAACTATTTTGTTTGGCTTCTACTTTAAGTTCCTTAATCTCCTTCTTCAACTTCTTCATTGACCAAAAAACACTGGGTCTTGATCAAAGCTTACACTTTTAACTTGATTCAACTCTAACCTTCATCCAACTATCTTCTACAGTTCATATATTGATTGAACAACACATTATCTTGTCAATGACTAACTTATCAAGTTCCCATTATTTTTCCATGATACTTGACTTCTCATTACTCATCACCACTCACTAGCTCACCTTGATATGTCTTGATTTCAATTCCTCTTCATCAATCAAATGATATGGCACTCTATACTGTTAGTAAATATCCCTCTAGGAGGTTTGTCATTCTTTATTGCCAATAGGTTTGACATTAATGGCAACACAAAAAAATTCTCCAATTACATTTTCCAATGGATATCTTTCTATTGTTTATCTATCTCTTCAATTTTTGAAGCACTTATCTTATATGCATCCTTATTAGGCAAGTTATCTCTTGGTAGTAAATTTATTCGATGTTTAACACCACTAATATGTGGAAATGAATCAAGTATGTGTTAGAAATTTTTAGAATAACCGGGGGGTTAATGGGGGGGTCCATTATAAGTGCCATTTTAAAAATTAAACATAAACACTCATTGCTCTCCTTATCTTGTTGTTGCTTGGTCTCTATTGTAATGATAAAATTACTATCTCAAACATAAAATTACTGAAAATTTATCAAATGTAAAACATATAAGCATTCAATACACATTTGACACTAGGATTTTATGTGGAAACCAATTTGGGAAAAACCACTAGCAACATGTGATCACTTTTCATTCTTTTGAAGTGAGTTATGTTAGGAGCCAACCATGTTAAAGGTTTACAATAAACACTACTAAATGTGAAAATGGTAGTCCATGTAACATGGGCACTCTTAGCATTTTTGAATTAGTTGGTTCTCAATTGGGTGGGAAACTGGTAGGGGAGAATTTGGGAGGAGGTACTAATCCTGGAGGAATAGTAGAGTGTTTAGAGAAGAATTTGGCAAAAGTTGATGGGACAGAAAGCATTTTTTTGGATAATGTGGTATCTAGAAAAAATTTATTTGAAGCAAGTACCACTAGTTGTGGGGTTTGGGATCCTCCCTTGGATTCTTCTTCTACATTTCACATGCATGGGCAGGTATTTGATAGGGAAACGAATCCCTTGGTTAATGTAGATGCTAATATTGAGAAGAATTCATAAGGGTCAAAGTTAGGGTTTTCGGATCAAATGACATGGTCTTCCTTGTTTGGCAAAAAACCTTGTGGAAAATCTTCCTTAACGCTGGTGACCTCTAAATCTTGTTAGGAGAAAGGTGAGTTTCAAATCTTTGTCCTAGATCCTATAGTTGATTTTTCTATGTCTTCCATGGAGTTCACTTCTGTGGGTAAACTTTTGGGGGCTAGACCAAATTTAGATTCTTTGAAAAAAATGATTAAATGGAAATGGGTTATCCGAGGTGATGTTGATATAGCTCTTATGTCGAATGGATTCTTCTCTTTTATTTTCAACTACAAGGAAGACATGAATATGGTTCTGTGTGGAGGCCTATGGTCATTTGGAAAAAGCTCTCTGACTATTAAAAAATGGGAGCCAAATATGGATTTATCTTATGCTTTTTTCTTAACCACTCTGATATGGGCAAGACTCCCTAGCCTCCCTTTAGAATTTTGGCATGAAGATATCTTTAAAGGAATTGCTAGCTCATTTGGTGAACTAGTGGCATTGGATAATGCAACAGCTTCAAGATCTAAACTTCAAAGTGCTAGACTATATATTAAAGTAGCAAATCTAAATCATCTTCCAAATAAGGTAGAATTAATTTCAAAGTCAAGAAAACGAATATAGGAAATTGTTTACAAAGATCTTCCAAATTCCTGCTATGCCTATAAAAATAGGGTCATTTGGTCAAAAATTGCCCTTATAAAAGTAAGAATCATTCAAACATTGAAAAGGAAGTGAAGAAGACTAATGTTTAGAAGAAAAAGTGGAAACCTAAAGCTTCTCACAAAGAGAAATAGGGCAAACTAAAGTTGGTTTCTCAAGATGAAGTAACTATAAAAGAAGGCAAGAATATTGAAAAAAGGGGATCCTATGATGTTTGAGTGGAATATAAATGATACGGTGGACTTAATGAAACAAATGGTTATTTATCAAAAGAAGGATGACAGATGGGAAGATCTAGTTGAGATGGATGTTCTAGAGGAAGGGGAAATCTAGTTTGACTCTAGAAATCTAATGGAGAAGGGAGAATCCCAAAACACCCATGTGACTGATTATCAGGAACCAGACTCAATGCCTCAGGAGATGCTTGATTGTAAAGATATTGTTCCTTTTAGGAATGATCTTGATATTGAAGAAATGAAGGAAGAAGGGAAGGATCTGAAACAAAAATAGAATCAAAGGACAAAACCTAAAAAGAAGAGTAATATAGCCCCCAAGGGAGTGGAGACAAGGAGCATTAAAGTGGATCAGCAAGATAAGGTTAAACCAAATGTTGGCACTTCGGATAACCGTGGAAGAAGATCCTCTAGAAAAACTAGAGAAATGGGAAGTATGCAGAATATTGTTGATGGTAGACAAGAAACTATTTTGGATTTTACTCCTAAAAAATAGAAATAAAAATTATTATTTGGAATATTAGGGGTTTAAATAGTATGCACAAAATCAATGTTGTTAGGAATTTTGCTAGAGAGCATAAGCTAGATTTTCTTCTTTTGCAAGAAACAAAGATGGAAAAAGAAAAAGCTGAACAAATTAAATCTTTCAAAGATTACTATTTAAAAGCTAGCAGTTTAGAAGGAGCTTTAGGGGGAATCTTGATGTTATGGAAGAATAATTATTACTCATGAACTATTTTGAATGCTAGTAAACATCTTATGGTGGTTAAAATTATTAGTATTGATCATAATAAGGAGTGGTATATTGTTATTATGTATGCTCCCAATACTAATCTTGAACCTTAGGAAAAAGGTTTGGAATACTCTCTCACATATAAAAAGTAGTGACTATTTTGGGCAATGGATCATTATGGGAGATTTCAATGTTCCTCTTTATGAACATGAATAAAAGGGAGGAAATGTGAGTCAATTGGAAGGTTGATTGGATCTCATGCATTTTATTAATAAAGAGGGTTTAATGGATATGGATCTTCATGGAATTCAGTTTACTTGGAGCAATAAGAGAATTGGAATTGATTGTATTCAAGCTCATCTTGATAGAGCTCTTATCTCACCTGATTGGACCAAAGCATTCACTTCTAAGTTGGAAGCTTTTTAGAAAATTGGATTAGATTATTTCCCTCTGATCTCTACTACTAAAAAGATAAATATTAAGAAAATTTTCCCTTTTAGATTTGAAAAAAATGTGGATGTAGCACCCACAATTTGAAAGTAAATTGGCTGAATGGTGGAATATAGATGTTGAAGGTATAGCTCTTTAAAAAGTTGCCTCCAAGCTTAGGAATGCCAAAAAGATGGTTAAAATTTGGAACAAAAATTATTTTGGTAAATTTTTTGAGAATAAAGCAGGTATAAAGGAAGAACTTCAAACCATTCAAGATAACATACAGAAGGAAGGATATACTCCTGAACTTGTGATTAAGGAAAATGAAAAATTTCCCTAATATCATGATATAATCACGAAAGAAGAAATCTATTGGAGGCAAAGATCCAAATTGACATGGTTGAATGAAAGAGATAAAAATACAAGATTCGTCCATCTCTCTAGTTTGAAGCATAGAGCCAAAAATCATATATCATACATAAAAAGAGGGAGATTTGAAGATTTATGAGGATAAGAATATTATGGAAGAAATGGTTTCCTTTTTCTCTTCTTTAATGATTGCTGATCCTAACATTAATCCTCTTCACTAGGTTGAGCTTTTAAAGGGGATCCCACCTCTAGTTATGAAGGAGAAAAATAAATTGTTAGGATCCATTCCCAAGGAAGAAGAAATCTTTAAAGCTGTGTGTTCATTAGGGGGAGATAAAGCACCTGGTCCAAATGGTTTTCCCATGTTTTTTTTTTCAGAAGTCATGGAGAGTAGTTGGAAAATATGTGTGTCATGCTATCAAGGAATTTTTTGGAGTAAAACAAATGCTAAAGGAGATCAATTCCACATTCCTCTGTCTAATTCCCAAAAATATTATAGCTGACTCTCTAGACCAGTTTAGACCGATTAGTCTATGCAATTCCTTTTACAAAATTATTTCTAAGGCCCTTACTTCTATTCTACTCCTTGTGCTTCCTTCTCTTATTTTTGTTCAACAAAATGGCTTCATCCCAAGTAAAAAAATTATTAACTTAGTTATTGCAGCCCATGAGAATATCCATTCTTTGTCTTGTTCTAATAATCAGGGGTTTATTGTGAAAGTTGATATTGCGAAAGCATATGATATATTTGAATGGGCTTTCCTTGCTAAAATTCTATAGGCCTTTGGTTTTGACCATAAGGTTGTTGGAGCTATTTATCAATTGATCCCTACTTCATTTATTGTTGTCTTGGTCAATGGTAGTTCTTCTCATTTTTTCAATCCTTCTAGAGATCTGAGATAGGGCAACCCCTTATCCCCCATTCTCTTTGTTATTATGGCCAATTTTCTGGGGAGATATATAGGGTACTTGGTTCAAAAAGGAGTTATTAAAGGTTTTCAACCTTCCTCTCATCCCATTACTTGTTCTCATGGTTAGTTTGTAGATGATACTATTTTTATGGGTAAATTTGAAGCTATTGAAGCAAGGAATCCCAAGCAAGCCCTTAATTTTTACTCCTTAGCCTTGGGTCAATTGATTAATTGGAATAAAAGTGTTGTGTTTTTAATTAATACTCCAATCCTTAGACAAAAGAAAATTTCCAAAATTCTTGGCTGCTCTATTGGATATTTTCCCTCTATTTCCCTTAGGCTTCCTCTTGGTCTGAAGGTTCCTGACTCCTTCTAGGAAGATCTCATTATGAAGTTTAATAAGAAGTTGGTAGGATGGAAAGGAAATCTTTTGAGCCAAGCAAGTAAAATTACTCTTCTTAAAATATGTCTTCAAAGTATTCCTACTTATGCTTTGAGTCTTTTTAGAATTCTAGTCAAATTTGCAGATACTATTGATAAAATTCAGAGGAATTTCTTATGGACTATCACTGAGGAAAAGAAGAGAATGGCTCTTATTTCATGGGATCAAATATGTAAACCTATCAAAGATGGAAGATTGGGGATTAGGTCTATAAGAAGTATGAATAGGGCTCTTCTCGAAAAACAAGGTTGGAGAACTTATCATGATGATATGGAATGGAGCACTAAATGGAAGCATAAATACCTTTTTAATGCTAATTCTATAGCTTGTTTCCTTTCAACTCTAGTTGTTCTTTCTTCATCTCCTATATTGGGAGCTATTCAGGGAATAAAGAACATTCTTGGTAAGGGTTGTTCTTGGAAAATTGGAAATGGGCAAAATGTGAGATTTTGGGAAGATGTTTTGTTGTTGGATCATCCTCTGATTGATGACTTTCATGATACCACTCAAGTAGATAGATGTAAGCAAATGTTTGGTATTTTAGTGGGACATTATTGGCATGAAAATACTTGGGTGAACTTGATTGATGTTAACCAAAGTTCTAATAATATATAGTTAAGTCTGAATGCCTTTTCTCTATATCCTAATCATGAGGATGAAATGATATGGAATGTTGATTCTAGTGATCAATTTAAAGTCTCTTCTTTGTTTACTTCAAAAGAGAAAGGTATCCAACCTCTATGGTCTCAAGCCTAGATAAAGGTCTTATTCCTAAAATAAATATCTTCTATTGGAATTTGCTTAAAAAAAAATCCTCCCTTAGGATAATCTACAAAAAAGAACGTAGTATATAGATGCATCCTATGTAAAAATGGATTTGAAGACAAAAACCACTTGTTCTTGAATTTCTCTTATAGTCAACAAGTGTGGAATATTGTTCTCACCTATTTGAACATATCTTGGGTCCATCAAAGTAATGTTGAACTTTTTTTTAAGAGTTGGAGGTGCCCTTCAAAGGATATTGATGTAGATTTTCTTTGGAAAATAACTCTTCCCCATATCCGGTGGGGCATCTGGAAAGAAAGAAATAATAGAATTTTTAGAAATAAAGATTTTCTAGGATGGGTGCTTGGATAGAATATTGTTAGAGCCATTAAGGAAAATTTCAAGTCACAAAGGAAAAGCAATCTTAGTTTCCAAATTGATAATCCAATGCAGTCACAGGGATCTCATTTGAATAAAGATAACCCAAGATTGGATTCCAGATGGATGGCTCCTCCTATTGGCTGGATCAAAGGAAACTTCAATGGTGCTAGTAAGGGTAATCTGGGTAGAGCAAGGTGTTGAGGAGTCTTAAGAGATCATATAGGTAATATAATTGATATCATTGATATCCCTATAGGTAATTCTAATAGTCACATAGCAGAAGCTACTGTTGCTCTATATACTATAAGGTTAGCAGCTGAAACTAGTTATAAGGTGATTCATTAAACATTATAAATATGCTCACTAATAAAAAATCAATCACTTGGTTGATTGAGGAAAGTGTGATGGAAATTAAAAATTTATTAAACAAATTTGAAAACGGGATTATTTTCCACACTAACCACGAAGGAAATGGGGTGGCAGACTAGGTTGGCAACTATGTAGTTCAAATGGGTCATAAGATGATGTGGACTGGTGATCTCAGCAAAAGCATGGATCTCAAAGCCCTCATTAATTATGACACTACTCATATGAAGGTGGGAAAGATATGTTAGGATTAGTAAATTAATGATTTTTTGAAATGGGCATACGGTTGTCAGAATTCCTTACTCGAGGAAGTACTTTTATGCGATTGCAATCTTGGCATTACACGTATCTAGAGTAAAGAGGGTTTTATTTTTTTTATTGAATAATCTCTATATGCTTAATTCATATGCTTTCCACCTTCTGCTGAATTTGTTTTGGTTTAGCATTTTGAATTCTCTGAAAATGGAAGGAGAACCATAAAAATAGGAACCCCCAAATTGAAAAGCTTGGAAGAACAAAGAGGATGTTTGGAAGATTCTACAAAAGGGGAAGGTGACTAATTTCCTAGAGTGTCTTCATGAGTGTAAACCCCATGTTACCATGGATTTCTTCAAAAATTGGATAGAGGATAGGGTTACTCTACATGGCATCATTGTGCAATTGATAGAGAATTTCATAGTAGAGATTATAGGTCTACCCATGGAAGGCATTAAGTTTAGCAAACATATGAGTATCTCAAATGCCAAGTTCAAGAAATTTCCCAAAACGGAAGCTAAGGAGAAAAACCTGGAGAAAAATGGAGATTTCTATGAGCTGGACCAGATAAAGACCATTTGGCAAGATGTGTTGTCATGTACTCATGAGTATTTTATCCTAGATGGTAGAAATAAAAGATTGCATAAGTTTCATTTTGTCTTCGTTAATCATTTTAGGCATAAAGATAGACTTTCTTTTCCATTTAATTTGAGATTCTTGATTCTTCAAAGTCTGCAACCCATAGGAGAAAAAGGTCGCGCCCTATATTGCATGAAGGGTTGATTCTTCTCATAGAGGGTCATTATGAAAATATGGCCATTGTCTCTTCTCCCTTAGTAGATAAAAAGAAGGGCTCTACCACTAAAACCTACTCTAGGAAGAGTAAGGGGGATGAAATTATAAAGGGTAAGAAGAGGAGTCTGAAACATGAAACCCAGGATACTCCTTAGTACAATGTGTAAGAGGCCACTAAATTAGAGAACTCAAAAAATAAGGAGGAAAAAATACCAGGAGGAAGGAGAAAATATGAATGAGGGTGATTTTAGGTCCAATCTGGAAGCATGCTCGGATAGCAAGGACGATCGAAACTAGGTGGATAGTTTCGATCAGAACTAGGAAAGCGGTTTGCTAACTGCGTGGTTAAGCTGCCAATAGTTTCGATAGAAACTAAGAAATTTTGTTTCTATTGAAAGTTTGTAAAATAATTTCGATAGAAACTAAGTTTCTATCAAAACTAGCTAGTTAGAAGCCCCCATGAATAGTTTGAAGTTTTTTCAATGATTTCCTTTCTTCGGAGTTGAATTACCAGGTTCAAATGGAGCACTAAAGACCTAAAATTGTACATGATTGAAGTACTCTAAACTAGCTTTCTAATGACTATGAATTTGGTGCTTTTCAAATATTTTAGGTAAATATTTTTTAACATGAATTAAATATAGGTTTATTGTAAAAAATAAAGTAAGACATTCAATGCTCATTGAAAAATAGTAAATATAAAAAATAATTTTTTTGAAAAATAAGTACGGTCTCCGCATTTGAGTCACCTTTCAATCAAATTTTACTTTTTAAAAATTGGGTAAATATATAATAAGTTACATGTGTCAAAAGCCACGTATGTCTAAATTAGTGTTATGCCAACTTTAAACTACAATAAAATATGAAATACTAATGATAAAGATATAAGACCAACTCTACGGTTTAGGTATGGATGTTAACAAACTAAGTTCAAAAGAATCACATTGATATCTATTGTAGAAAAAAAGTTTTGTGTGTCAAAAACAGTGTCACTCTTTAAAAATCAGGTTTTTGATATCATACCAATTTTCGTAGGAGAAAAAATAATTCAATAAAATAATTTTTTTTTCAAAAAAAAAAAAAGATTTAGAATATAGAAACAAAATTCTAAAAGACTCTAGTTTACTTCATCTTCAAATTCCTAACTGTTAAACATGAATTTGCATTTGAAAGTGAACATTTTCTTAAAAATTTAGAGTTTAGTGTCAGTTTAGGCAAAAAAGTGTAACCCACTATTGTGGGTTCACCCGCTCCTAAAAAAAGTAGGAAAGAGGATGAGGAGGAGAATAATGAGGGAAATACTGAAATGGGTAATGTTGGAGAAGGGGGAAACCTGAGTGACCACTCAAAAGAACTAAGGGATGAGAAAGAGGAGATAGAGCAGGCTAAGGAGAACAATTTGAGGGAGGAGGATCAGACTAATAAGGAGATATCTCCAACCAGAGTTGATGTGGAGAAGGATAAAAATGGTTGACCACATAGAGAATCCATGATCTCCTTGTTTCACATTGCAAAATTAAAAGCCGATAGCACTCTACAAGTTGACTCATGGCTGTATAAGAAGTTAACAAGTCTAAAAAAGAAAGTGGAAAATTGGCAACAAAATCAAGATATGGACTGAGGTAAGCTCAATCAGGTGGAAATCTAGGTGGGGAACATACCAGACAAACTTAAAGACTATGAACAAAACTTGCAGCTGCTTACCAAGGAAAGCGGTAATAAAATGGAACATGTTGCATCCAGTATCTGTGTAGCTGCTACAAGTCTTGGAAAGTGAGCAATGAAGAAATTATGTCACTAGGGGTTCTGAGTAAGAGAACTAGGCAGAGTTTCAGGAAGAGAGCTATGGAGGCTATAGGTGGTTCAATTGCTAATTCCATTCAAGATGCTACGGAGATTGGTAAAGAAGTGGTCAAAATGATCAAAGAGCTGCAATAGCAACATTTCCTAGTCTTTGGTCTCTGGTTTTTGTTCTAGTTTGAATCTTAGTTACTGGTCCTCGTATATGGTTATTGTTTATGGTTGTAATATCTAGTTTTTTATCTGTTGTTTAAACTAGGTTCCAAGTCCTTGTAAAATCTAGGTTCACTTTTTGGATATTTTCTATGGTTTTAGATCCCTATAAAACCTAATTTTGATGCTGTTTAAATAGTAGGTTTCAAGTCCTTGTAAAACTTGGTTGTGCTTCATGTTTTATCTTTTTCATTTTAGTTAAAGGGTTTTAGGGCCTCTTCAAAACTTGTTTTTACCGTAATCTAAAACACTATTAAATGTGACTTAGAGGATTAAATCACCCTATTAGGAGCGGTCTTGTCAAAGGAATTTGATCATTCCATTTAGAATGTCATCTTGTTAAAGGATTTATATTGACTATTAAGTCTTTCAAATGATTGTTAGGTCAACCTCTATTAAAAGAATTTCAATACAAACTATTTATAATGATTAGAAAGAAAATAGTAGGTTTTGATCTGTATGATCTTACAACTCACTTTGCAAGTTTAGATCATAGTTAAGTAAATGTGTTGCTTCACTAATAAGTGACCCATTCTCATCTTTTTTCTTGATTTTCATGGTAGCCCTTCAACTAATCAACCATATCATCTCAACATAACTTAAATGATCTACTTAGATTTACTTATCAATAACAACAACATCTGCAACACTATCAATCTCCTTTATCTTTGCATTCACTCTCACACTTGTGTTTACCCTTGTATGACTCTAATCCACCTTCCTTTTGTGTTCCTTTACTTCTTTAAATAGATAATTCTCACTTTACCATTTTCCATAATCAATGTAGATCTTAGGGTTTATGATCAAGTTAAACATGATTCATTGTATCCTTCCATCTTCTTAATTATCCTTTAGAAACTTCTCTAGATTTTGTCTGTAAGATCTTTTACCTAATCCTCACCTTGAATTTAATGATCCAAATAATCAATCTTAACTTCAATATGGTGTATATCTCCCAAGAAATTAATTGATTGCACTGGGAGTCATGATTTTCTCAAATTTATTCTTAACAGTCTTACTCAACAATCATTAAATTTTGACAATTGATTATATTGTAAAACTTTTGGCTCGATATCAAATATCATGCTTGGTTGATACTAATGCTCAGTAAATACTAATGCTTGGTTGGTACTAGATTTTCTTGACACTTACTATGGCTCAGTTGATGCTAGCATCAACCAACATTCCTTATTAGTTTGCTCAATTGCTCATTTTATGTTAGATTTCTTGATATAAAAAATCACTTTATCTTATCAAAGTATATCTAATCAAATGTTCATTTGTAGCTTCCTTGTCATAATTCAACCTTTCCTCTAGGTTCTTTTTGTTAGGATTAACTCTCAACAAAAATAATAGTTGCATGCAAATATAACCAATACTAGCAAATAGTAGATCACATAAAAGAGAACACAAAACATCATGATTTAATGTGGTTCACCCAATCCTTGGGCTACATCCACCAACAAAAAGTCCAATATTATTATTATCTAGTGATTACAATACAAAATCCCTTATAGCTCAATAGTACTACAAGAAGCCATAATATCACCATTTCATTATGGAATCTCTAACTATAAGCCTTTTTATACAAGCTTTTATTGCTTACAAAATTAGTGCTAGAATAATAGAAAAATAGTAGCTGACATGTTTTACAATATAAGGTCATTTTTGGCTTTGAGGGCACTATCTGCCAAAACCCCCATGGGGGCATTTCCCTTTGACCCCACCCTATACTATGATAGGGAGCACATTGGGGCACTTCCCTAGGATCTCGCAGGGGCATTGCTCCTTGACCCCATCTTTTGGGCATTTTCCCAAACCTCTGTAGAAATAATATGGAGAAAATACCATGCCAAATAAACCTCTGAGTCTAATTAGGCTTCATATCACAACAATCTCCCACTTGGAGACTAATCAGACTCCACAACAATAACCTCCCACTTGGAGAATAATCATAGCACTACTAAACATGTATCTCCCACTAGAATATAACAAACCACCTTGGACTCTATTGTTCTTTTATTCTATTTAGTTAAGAAGGCCAAATGAAGCCAAAGATGAATTCAGCTTCTCCCTTGTCACGACCTTGGTAGACACATCCTTTGGATTGTCATTTGTATGTATCTTCTCCAACTTTAAGTGTCCATCATCCAAAACTAATTGAATGAAATGATACCAAAACTATATGTGTTTTGTCTTTGAATGTAGAGCTGAATTATTTGCAAGATGAATGGAACTCTGACTATTTATAAACAAATAATTATCCTTCTAAGGGCGTCCCAATTCTTCCAAGAATAAATAAAGCCATATCATCTCCTTTGATGCCTTTGTAGTAGCAACATACTCTACCTCTATAGTGGATAAAGCATTAACCTTCTATAACCTAGAAACCTAGGTCATGGTTGCCCCACCAATAGTAAATACATAGCCTATAGTACTCCACATGTTATTGATATCCCCTATCAAATATGAGTCAACATATCCCTATAAATTAGTAGTAGAGCCCCCAAAGTCTGAACACTTACTGGATGTTCCCCTTAGGATATCTAAGAATCCATTTTACTATATTCTAATGCTTAGTTCTTGGATGACTTGTATACCTACTAACAACTCCCACTACATGTGGAATATCTGGCCTAGTACATACCATAACATGCATCAAGCTTCCTACAACTGAAGCATAATGTACCATAGACATCTTATTCTCCTCTTCTTTTGTCTTGGGACACATGTCCTTAGTTAAATTCAAATGACTAGGTAAAGGTATGCTAACACCTTTAGCATTCTCCATAAAGAAATGTTGCAACACCTTCTCAATATAATCAACCTAAGATAACATCCATTTCCTATTCTTTCGATCTCTGTAAATCTTCATACTAAGGAATTTTTTTTGCTACCCCAAAACCCTCCATAGAAAATTCATGTTCTAACTAGCATTTCAGCCCCTTCATGTGATCCATGTGAGACCTAGCTACAAGCATATCATCAACATATAAACATAAAATAATGTAGCCATCACCATCCAACTTCTTAAAACAAACACAATGATCTGAATGACACCTATTGATGGAAGCACAACCAAAGACCATAATGAACACACAGGAAAAGGGAAATATTATTATCAATGAAAAATGTCCTACAAGCTTACAATAGTATGATTCTAGAGAAAAAAATCCTTCGCACAGTACCTTCTCTCTAACTCCACTAAGAACTACCTTTACAGTGCTAGAAATGTTCTTAAATAAGCCCAAATGGTTTAGGGTTAGGAATACATTGTAAAATATGCTAGTTGGCATCCACTGCCAAAACAAAAGGTTCCAAAAATCATGTTAGAAGTCGGTGTAAAATTAGAAGAATCTAGAAATAGTAGTTCAACTTCTGGGAGGCATAACTTTTGAACTATGACTCTGATTGACGAACCATTTACATTTCCAAAAAGCTCTTGAAGCGTTCTATAGCTCTATTGACCAAGATTCACTCATCCCTCATTTTTCAGCCTCATACAAGGCTATTTAGTGCCCCCAAATTTGACTTTGAACCATTCTTAGGAGGTCTCCAAGAAAATTAAAACCATAATAACTTTCTAACTGTAAAGCCTTTTGACCTAATTCTTTTTTTAGAGCATTTGAATTACAAGTATAATCATCCCTCGAACTTACACCCTCTAACTCATCATAATTTAAGCTTAATTGAAAAATAACTCATCTTCTACATTTACACATCCCAAGGTGCTTAAAAACTCTAGCCCAAAATACTAATAGTGGAACTATGAGAGTTGGAACCTTTATTTGACCCAAGTGGGTATCTAGAAATAAAAACACATTAAATAGAAACTATCTCTAAGCATCTTTTTGGGTGATATAGGATTTTTCTCTTACACAACTAGATGCTCCTGCATTAGACACCTAAGATAGATTGAAAAGTGACTCTATAACTTTATGGTAGAGGAAAACCCAAATGGGTGACCTCCACTAGTGATATCCAAGTTGAATTCTTTATTGGCCATACTTTCCACTTCACTAGGTACTCTTCATACTACCTATTTCTAGTACTCCTACCCACACGACTATCCAAAATCTCTTCTATCGCCTCCTTCTTAGAAGTAAGAATTGGACATGGCTCTAGCATCAACTTCTCATCTACACCATCATCATGATATTCTATTAAGTCAGCAATGTTGAAGATAGGAGAAATGTTTATCCCATCTAGCAAGTCCACCTCATATACATTTCCCAAGTCATGTTTCTTCAAAATTTTGTAGGGGCTAAATTTCTTCATCTTCAGCTTGTTGTAAGTACCCACTAGAAACCATTCCTTTTATAAGTGTACCATAACCAAATCCCCTACTTGGAATTCCTTACATCTCCTCATTTGATCTACCCTAGCTTTATACTATTGATTCATCTTGGTAATGTGTGCATGGATCTCCTCATGTAGGCTTTTGACATGTTCAACAAATTCTTCTACCTCAGAACTTGTCCTCTCCCCTTGCTCCATCTTCCTTAATGCTAGTGCAGTCATTGGGCTACTTCCATACACAATTTGGAATGGGGATCTACCACTACTCCTATTTACAGAATTATTGTAAGAAAATTTCACTTGTGGTAGAATCAAATCTCATCCCTTGGGCTTATCTCCCACTAAAAACCTTAGCAAATTGCCCAGACTTCTATTTACCACTTATGTTTTTTCGTCAGACTACGGATGATATGTAGAACTGAACCTCAATTCTATCCTCAACTTCTTCCATAAAGTCCTCCAGAAATACCCCACAAGTTTAGTATCTCTGTCAGAAAAAATACTCTTTGGGAGACCATGTAGTCTCACCACCTCTCTGAAAAACAAATATTCAATATGTACAACATCATGAGTCTTGTGGCATGGGATGAAATGTGCCATTTTGGAGAACCTATCAACCACCACAAATAATGAGTCATTACCCCTTTGTGTCCTTTGCAATCCAAGAAAAAAATCCATACTTATGTTCTCCCATGGCTTCAATAGAATAGGCAATGATTGATAGAGTCTAGTATTGTGACTAAATCACTTGGCTGGTTGACATACTTGACAACTCTACACAAACTTCTTCACATCTTGTGACATTTGAAGCCAAAAATAATGTTCTCTAAGAATGGAAATGGTCTTATCTTGACCAAAGTGTCTTACCATCCCCCCATTGTGCTTCTCTTTGATCAAGTTTTCCCCCATGGAACTCCTTGGAATGCACAATTGATTGCCTCTGAACAACATACCATCCTGAATTAAATAATCTAGCCACCTAGTTCTATCTATAGTAATAGGTTCTTTACAAGCCTTCCATGCTTCAGCAAAATTAGGATCCTCAGGGTACAGATTCTTGAGTTCATCAAAACAACCACCAGCCTGCATTATTGCCAACAATTATCTCCTACTCAATGCATATACAACTCTATTAGACCTTCCACTTCTATGTTTCAACACATATGTATAGCTCTGCATGAACTCTACCCACTTCAAATTTCTTTGGTTCACTTTACCTTGGCTATTTACGTACTACAATGCCTAGCGATCAATATACAAGACAAATTCTTTTGGCAGTAAATAATGCATCCATTTCTTTAAGGCCTGAATAATTGCATAGAACACTTGATCATAAACAAAATACATCTTCTTTGTATCATTCAATTTTTCACTAAAATATGCATTAGGCTTACCTTCTTGGCTCAATACAACCCCAATAACACTACCACTAGTATCACAATCTACTTGGAACACTTTATTGAAATTAGGAAGTGCCAACACTAGTTGTTCTATTGCCTTCTTCTTCAACTATTCAAAACTCCTTATAGCTATTGTAGTCCACTTTAACTCTTTCCTATCCCCCCTTATTGTTTTAGTTAGGGGTGCACATATGCCACTGAAATTCTTAATGAACTTCCTGTAAAAACTAACTAGACCTTGAAATTATTTCACCTCAGTAGCATACCTTGGAATAGGCCATTCCAAGATGGCTTTTACCTTCTCTAGATCCATTTTGAGACCCTCAGATAATACAACAAACCCCAAGTAGACTAACTCTTTTTTTACAAAGCTACACTTCTTCAAGTTAATAAACATGTTCTCTTCCCACAACCTTTCAAGGACTCTACGAATGTGCAATAAATGTTCATCCAAAGTCTTGTTGAAAATTAAAATATCATCCAAATAGACAATAAAAAATTTCCACAAGAATTTCTTTAGTACCTCATTCATAAGCCGCATGAAGGTTCTTGGCATGTTGGTTAGTCCAAAAGGCATGACTAACCACTCATATAGACCCTCCTTAGTCTTGAATGTAGTCTTCCACTCATCTCCCTCTCATATTTGTATCTGTTGATAGCCACTCTTGTGATCTATCTTTGTGAATACTGAGCCCCACTCAAGGCAGTCCATAAGATCATCCATTCTTGGCAAAGGAAACTGATACTTAATGGTTATTCTATTTATAGCTCTAGAGTCTGTGCACATTCTCCACTCTCCATCCTTCTTTGGTGCTAGTACTATAGGTACTACACATGGACATAGAATCTCTTGAATCAAACCCTTCCTCAATAGCTCTTGAACTTGTCTGTTTAGCTCCTCAGTTTCAGTAGGAGTCATCCTATGAGCAGCCTTGTTAGGCAAACTAGCTCTAGGGATTAAATCTATCTGATGATTGATTTGCATTACTGGTGGCAACCCTTCTGGAACATTATCAAAGATGACATCTCCATACTCACTTAATAGGCCTGAAACTTTAGGTGGAATTTTACTACTATCTTCCTTATCTTTTCTAGGAATCAAAGCATAATACATATGTTGATGTTTCAGACCATCCAAAAAATTTCTTGCATCAACAAGACATATCCTAGCACTACTGCATACTTTTTCACCTTCCTTTACCAAGGGCTTCAATTTGTAGTGAACTCCATCCTTTGTTAGAGAGTATGTATTTTCATAACCATCATGTACAACATGTCTATCAAATTGCCACAGTCTTCCCAACAATAAATGGCATAGATCCATTGGAATAATGTCATAGAGAACTTCATCATGGTAACTCCCAATCTTGAACTTCACCAAATATTTTTCACTAACTAGGACCTTATGATCATCCTTCACCCAAGCAATCCAATAAGGTTGGGGGTGTTTCTCCCTCTTGAGTTTTAGCTTACAGACCACCTCCTCAGATACCAAGTTGTCTGTGCTATCACCATAAACAATCACATCACAACACTTATACTTGCACTTGCACCTAGTACAAAAAAAACTCCTTCTTTGTCCAAGTTTAGCCTCACCACTTATTAAGACCCTTTCATTTATGAGAACCTCTCCTCTTTCTACATCCTTTGAATGCAATGACTATGCATCCTCATCTACATGAGCAACCCTTTCTTGACCATCAACTCTCCTATCTGTACTTCCTTGTCATTGAGGGAATTCAAAGGCATGATGACCTTCTTCATTACAATGAAAATAGGTACCTCAGAAACTCCTCTTCCTAATCCTTGTCTACATCCTCTACCTCTTCCTCTTTGATCTCCAAAGTTTTGATCACAGGAGTGTTTGAAACCCTCATTTCTCTAGTTTCTACTAGTACCCACATCTTCATTTTTTCTTTTAGGTCTCATTTTGGCCTCCAAATGACCTACTACTACCCCTTCCTCCTTGACCACACCCTCTTTTCCTTCCTTCAAAATTTTTATTTAACTTCTCTTCAACTCATAGGGAAAACTGGTATGCCTCTTCAATGCTAGTCATTCTAACTAGACTTAACTCCTCCTGAATGCTAGGCTGTAACCCACTGAGGTAATGGGCAACCTTCTCCTTATTTGCTTCTACACAACCTTCCCTAATAAGAAGAAGATGAAAATCCTCTGTATATTCGTGGACAGATTTTCCTACTTGCTTTAATCCTTGCATTTTCTTGAACAAATCAAGCTCACAATCAATAGGAATGAATTGCTTCTTTAGTTTGTCCACCATGTGATCCCACCTTGTGATTTTCTCCTTTACTCTTCTATTCCTTTCTAGCTAAATCTCATGCCACCAGATTTTGGCATGGCCTTTCATTTTGGCCTTTGCAAACTTAACCCTATCTAGGTCCCTAATATCCTCATACTCAAAATACTCCTCTAGTTCATTGATCTAGTTGATCAACTCATTTGGGTTTAGATTTCTTGGAAACATATCCACATCAATTTTAGATCATTTTCCAAGCATAGAAATGGCCCAAAAAGCCTCTCCTTTGCCTTATTTAGGACTTCCTCATCACCTTCCTCTTCTTGTCCAATATTTTCTTCTTCTTCATTTTCTTCCTCACTTTCATCGCCTACGACAACAGTCATTCCTTTGTGGATCTCCTTCTCCAATGATTGAAGTTATCTCTGGAGGGCTCTAACCTTAGGAGTAACAACTCCAGCCCTTCCACCACTTTCTCTTCATGGAGGCAGTGTCTTGTCTCAAACCCACAACCACATAGTCTTGGTGTAAACTACCTCATAATGAGCGCTCTACCTACACACTCTAAAAAACCTACTCCGATACCACTTGATGGAGACACAACCAAAGACTAAAATGAACACATAGGAAAAGGAAAATATTATTATTAATGAAAAATGTGCTACGGGATTACAATAGTATGATTCTAGAGAAAAAAATCCTCCTCATAGTACCTTCTCTCTAACTCCAGTGAGAACTGCCTTTACAGTGCCAGAAATGTTCTTAAATAAGCCCCAAATGGTTTAGGGTTAGGAATAAATTCTAGAATATGCTAGTTGGCATCTACTACCAAAATAGAAGGTTTTAGAAATCATGTTAGAAGTTGGTGTAAAATTAGAAGAATCTAGAAATAGTAGTCCAACTTCCGGGAGGCATAACTTTTGAACAGTGACTTTGATTAACAAACTGTTTACATTTTCAAAAGCTCTTGAAGTGCTCTACAACTCTATGGACCAAACTTCAGCTGTCCCCCATTTTTTGGCCTCGTACAAGGCCATTTAGTGCCCCAAATCTGACTTTGAACCACTCTTAGGAGGTCTCAAGGAAAATTAAAACTGTAATAACTTTCTAACCGTAATGCCTTTTGACTTGATTCTTTTTCTGGAGCATTTTAAATTACAAGTATAATAATCCCTCCAACTTACACCCTCTAAATCATCATAATTTTGGTGTGCTTACAAAATAACTCATTTTTTGCATTTACATGTATCCCAAGGTGCCTAAAATCTCTAATCCAAAAAACTAATAGTGGAACTGTGAGAGTTGGAACCTTTATTTGACCCCAATGGGTATCCAGAAATAAAAACACATTAAATAGAAACTATCTCTAAGCATATTTTTGTGTGATACAGGATTGCCCTTACACCACTAGATGCTCCTGCATCATCTACTATATCTATGCTCATGCATAAACCTATCAAATTTTAGATACCATTATTGAAGTGCTTGCTTCAAGCCATATAAACTTTTCTTGATTTTGCACACTAAGCTCTTCTTACCTTTGACCTCAAATCCCTATGGCTATGCCATATATATCTCTTCATCCAAATCAACATGAAGGAAAACTATTATAACATCAAGCTACTCCAAATGAAAATCTTTAGTAGTCATAATATGTAAATAGTGTGAATAGAAGTCATCTTAACAATAGGAGAGAATATCTCATCAAAATCAATGCCTTTTTTCTATGTGAATCCTTTTACCATGAACCTATTTTTAAATCTTTTATTGCCTCCATCCTCTTCTCTCAACTTGTAAAACCATTTATTCTATTAAGCCTTTTTACCTATAGACAACTTGCATAAATCCCATGTCTTATTTTTATAGCAAAGAGTCCATTTCTTCTTTTATTGAAGACTCCCATTGAATCTTTGTATCCACCTGCACAACTTTATCATAACATTGAAGCTCACTAGCATTGGTAAGGAAAATAGAATACAAAGAAGGAGAAAATCTTTCTAGAGATCTACTTATCCATTTTTACCATTTAACATTCACTGGAGTGTGTAGTATTTGTTGTTGTGATTGTTGCACATCATGAGGAACTATTGGAACATCATCTTTTGGAGTATCATCTAGCACTACATAATCATTTTCTTTCTTCTCATGTTGTTGCAGTAGATCTTTGTACAACACTTTCTCATCGAATATGACATCCTTGCTTCTTATAATTTTATGATTTTCAAAATCCTAAAGTCTATAACCAAATTCATTAATGCCATATCCAACAAATACACATTTCTTTGACTTAGCTTCCATCTTGGTTCTATTTTCAGGATCTATATGAGTAAATGTTTCACAACCTAAGGTTTTGAGAAAATAATAACTCACCTTCTTACGAATCCGCGCTTCCTCTTGAATAATACAATCCAAAGGAGAGGAGGAACCTCTATTAATAAAATATATAGTTGTATTGATAGTCTCCACTAACATGTTTAAGGGCAACCCTGCATACAACCTTATACTTCTTGCACACTCCATCCTAGTCTTGTTCATGTGTTCAGCCACTCCATTTTCCTATGGATTTCTTGGAAAAATTTTCTATCTATGAATACCATTAGTAGAGAAATAATATTCAAATTCATGACTGCAATACTCACCACCACTAATAGATCTGAGACATTTTAATTTCTTATTAGTCTCATTTTCAACCAAGCATTTACATTTCTTAAAAGTTTAAAATACATCAGATTTCTATCTAAGGAAATAAACTAATACTTTTCTAGTTGCATCATAAATAAATCTAACATAATAATGAGAGCCACCAAGGAAAGATACCTAAGCTAGTCCCCATACATCTATATGCACAAGCTCTAATTTCTCACTTTTATTTTCCTTCTGACTCTCTTTTGTTATCCATACACACAACTTTCACATAAATCCATATTAACACATTTCAGACTTGGTAATACTTTCTTTGAATGAAGTATATTTATACCTTTCTCAATCATGTACCCAAGTATATTGTGCCATAGTGTTGTATCAAAATTTACAACACCTATTTGTTCTCCTTTCTCAACTACAACAACTATTCCTGAACATTCATTTTTCTTTGAAACAATCAAAGTAGAAGGAACAATATGGCCTGTACAAAGATATAAGGTTCCTACTTTGACACCTTTTGAAACCTTCCAATTTTTATCATTAAAAGTAATTACACAACCCTCATAACCGAGTTACCCTGCTGAAATTAAATTCCTAATCAGCCTTGGAATATGTCCTTCCTCATGTAATAGCCAATGATTCCCATTTTTTTAACTTAATCTTAACTTTTCCCTTTCCAAAAATCTAACAAGGTTCATTATCCCCTCAATAAACAATCCCAAAATCCCCTTGGACATAATCAATAAAATAACCTCTATGAGGTGTAGCATGAAATGGAGAACCAAAATCTAAAACCCATGAATCATCAATATGTTCTAAATAAAGAAGCAAAACATCCACTTCGGATTTTTTACTTACCACATTTGCCTCCTTGTTCCCTTTTGGTTTATCTCCTTCATTGTTCTTTCATGTCCAACAACCTTTCTTCTTTTGTCTTGTTTTACCACTATACCAACAATCTCTTGGTCCTTTGGATTGAGATCTCTTGCCCTTTAACTTTCCTCTTGATTTTCCATGATTTCTGAAATTATTTCCTCTCTTTATAATTCTACCTCTTCTTTATGTGTTCAAAGCACTACCTAATGTAAATCCACATGAGGTTTTTCTATGAGTTTCCTCACTTAAAATAATACTAATCACATCATCATATTTTAGAGTATTAGATCTAGAAATAGAATTACTTACAACCATTACCAAGTCATTCTAGCTTTCAAGCAAATAACACAAAATTAAGAGAGCTCTAATTTCTTCATCAAAATTGATACCCACATAAGATATTTGACTAGTAATAGTATTAAACTCATAAAAATGATCCATGATAGATCCACCTTCTATCATTTGCATATTAAATAAATGCTTCATGAGAAATGTCTTGTTTGAAGCAGAGGGTTTTTCATACGATTTTGTTAGGGTTTACATCAACTCTTCTATTGTCTTCACTTTTGTAATATTAAATCCCACCAATGGTGCTAGCATAATCAAATGCTTTGAAGTGCCTTTTTGTCTAAAAGATCTTAGTCATTATTTGTCATAGATCCCTAATTCATGGTTTTTCCTTCCAATAACTTCCATAAATTTTTATGATAAAGATAGTCCTCCATTTTCATTTTCCATAACTTAAAGTTCTACCCATTAAACTTGTCAACCATAAAACTCCCTCTCAACTACAAGACCTTCTTACAAAAGATCACTACAAAAAAGCAAAAAAATGATGATAGATTGGGTAAAAAATTGATGATCATTTGGATCTAATACCACTTGCTAGGATTAACCTTAGATAGATACAATAGTTACACTTAAACATAACCAATACTAGAAATATTAGATCACATAAAAGCGAACATAAGTCACCAAGATTTAACATGGTTCACCCAATATTTAAACTACATCCACCAACAACAATCACAATATTATTATTATCTAGTGATTACAATCTACAATCCCTTACAACTCAATACCATCACAAGAAGCTACAATATCACCATTTCATTATAAAATTCGTAACTGTAAGCCTTTTTATACAAGTTTTTTCCACTTACAAAATTAAGGCTAGAATAACAAAAAAAGTAGTCAATGCCTTTTACACTATAAGGGCATTTTTTTCTATAGGGCACCATAGAGGTGCTGCCCCTTAACCCTATCTTGGGAGCATTCCCCCAAACCCCCAAAGAAATAATATGAGGAGAAAACCATGCTGGATAAACCTTGAAGTTTGATTAGGCTCCATATCATAACATTTTTGTTATGAGTACTTTGTCAAATTCTCTTCATCAATCAAATAGATATGACATTTAGATTAGGTAGAAATATGTCTTATCTATAAATTTGACATTAATGACAAAAGAATAGTTGTTCCAATTGTAAGTTGCCAACAATCTCCCTGTTTGGCATTGATGACAACATCTCTATATTTAAATATTAGCAGTCTCCTATCACCATACAATCCATAAGATTTCACTATCATAAGTGATCATTATCCTTTGATTTATTCCGATCATCCTGATTCTCTTAACTGATTTTCTCCCTGTAGAATAATATATCTCCCTCTTTGTATATTTCTTCCATCTTCCATTTCTATATATTATCCTTCTTTTCCAATGTAGTTCCAAAGACTCTTAGCTTCAAACTCTTCATATATCTAAGTTATGTAGATTTTGCATTTCTGGCTGAATTGTGTCATCTATTTATGACTGATCTATTATGTTGCACTTAACTATCTACCTTAGATATTTTGTAAAGTAGAGTTGTTTTTCATCAATATGTAATATATTTTGATTAGCACATTTGATTCATTTCTTCTTGTTTCTTCAAGTATCTTTTGTTAGGGGAATCACCCTCAGTTTACATCTATGATATTTGTGAGCATCTTTAGGTAAGGTTTTGTGAAAATGTGAGTAATTTGTTCTTTGGTGTGCACATATTCTAACTTCACTTCTTTATCTTGTACTAGTTCCCTCAAGTAGTGATACATGATAGCAAAGTGTTTTGTCTTAGTGTACATCACATGATTCTTTGAAATGTTTTGATTAAGTAAAAACATGTTTCAGAAGGACCTATAACCTTTTACAAAGAACCAAGCAGAGAAGCACTAAACACCAAGGAGAAATTGTACCTCAACATCAAAAAACTAAACAAGCTAGTGAAAAAGGCCCTAAAACATCAAAAAGAATAAAAAGACATAAAAAAGATAGCATAGAAACATCAACAAGATAACTATAAGGTTTTCAGGAGGTCAACTACCTAGTTAGCTAAGAATTTCATGTTTGCAACAGAGGCCCTCAACTCATCAATCTCTTTATCACCCATAACCTCTATCTTATTCAAGTTTTCCTTTGTACATTTTATAGGATCTTGATCATCATTAATCTCCTTTGTACCCTAATTTCTCCCCTACTCTATCTTATCCAAAAAATTATTGATATTCTCCACAACAACTTTCAATTTGGTATAGCTCTGATTAGGAAGTTTTTTCAAAATAATTTTAGTACCCTCAACTCCATTCTCCAAAATGTCCATCTTCTTTTGCATGTTCTTCATCACTTTATCAATATCTCTATTTTAGCTTCAAGAGGTGGCACTCTCTTCATCAAATTCTCAACTTCTTTAGCATTCCCCATCACATCTAAGAGCCTATCTAGCTAATGTCCTCTCAACTCTATTTTTTTTGTTGAGATGCTCAAACTCCCTTCTTATATCTTCCTTTTTCTCTTTAATAATGTTAATGTCCCTTTTGATCACACTAGGATTGCCCAAGACACCCTTCATGTACCCTTGATCATTGTAGGAACTACTTTGATTCATATTGTCCTCATCAAGGTCCAGATTATCTTTCCTAAATTCTCTATCCTTAATATCTTTATCCTTAGCCTTCCCTTGAAGCATATCTTCTTACCTTTTAGATCCTTCCCATTTTTTTGGATTAGGGGATCATCATCCAAGGGGATGTTTATGCATCTCTCGTTTTTGTTCATATTATTTCTAGTTTTATTTTTACTACCAATTTTACCCTTACTCTTATTCCCTGTTTCCTCTTCAGTCTCCTAATATGTCCCAGCCTCCATCTCATTATCCATCTCATTTCTCTTCCTTCTCTTAGATGACGATCCCCCAAGGATAAGATTCTTTCTCTCTTCTTTTTCGACCAGCTCTACTTCTTTCTTCTTTGTTACCACTTCACAGTCCTCATTAAATCACTCCCCTCGGTAACACATTCCATTGGTTTCTTTTAATACAGGTTCTATCCACTTTTTTTAACTTTAGAAAATTCATAATCAACACCATCAAACCCTTATGACAAGCATGATCCCCATCTGGGTCATTCTAAAGGGTTAATATGGTATTACCTATAGACTAACAAAGGTAGAAGGGGAAGTTAATCCTAACCCTATGTATAAAGTGATTAGTCAACATGAAGTGGTGGCCATAAATCTTAGTAAAATAGCCATCTAGGGTAATATACTCAATCACAACAAGCATAATAAACCTCCAAGGTCTAGAAATAGAATGAGGACTAAAGTAAGAATTGCCAATTTTGACCAACCTATTTCTCTCCTTGGTTAACTCCACAAACTCATCAATAGATCTATCAAACATCCTCCTATCTTTGTAGAAGTTGATCCCTTCCATGTCCAAGCTAGTGACTTAGAAAATGATATTCTCTCTGACTTCCATTCTTTGATTTCTAGCCATGAACATTGCCATTATTCCAAGTTTTAATAAACTACCTAGTAATAGACTTGTTAGCTCCCTTTAGTTTCTCCATAAATATCCTAAACTTTTCATGTTCCACTATGTCCCAAATCTCCAATTTTTTCTTCCTTTCCTTGCAATTCCCTAGCACACACCTCTTCCTCCTACCCTCTGCGTTACTAGTTATGAAGAAATTACTATTCTTACTAGCGATCTCAATAAAGTTAAAATTCTCTATTTCAAAATCATAGTGGGCTTTTGTCTTTTACAAAAATACTCACAATCTCTATGGTAATAGATGGTTAGTCACGGCATCCACAATCATAATTTTCAAACTCCCTCTCCAACACATCTTATAATTACTCCTAATTACCATTGCCATCATTATTAAATTTCTTTTTTCTTCCAATTCTATTGTACTCTATCATAGATAGCCCATCAATTGGATGTCATTTTCATTATTCTAAGTCATCTTCATGTGACTTTTACAAGCCACATCTTCCATTGAGTCAACCACTTTTTTAGTTTCTCTCTAATTATGAGTAACAACACATCCCATAAAGGAATTGATTAAATTTATGGATTTGCATATAATGTTATGAATAGTCCATGAGGGGTTAGTAACCTTGTTAAGACAATTAATGATATTTATGGAATCCCCTTCTAGCCAAAATTTCTCGATATTCATACTCTTAACATATAATAGCTCATAAAGAGCCATAATAGCTTCTTTTATGTGATTGGTCTACTTTCCAATAGGGACTGCCATTGTTCCAATACTATATACATTTTTATTTTTGATAATAATACCACACCCCCACAATCCTTTGGTTTACCTTTGAGATCTAATCAAAATTAACCTTATACTAGCCCCTAGGTGGGAAATCCCATCTAGCCAAGCTTCTAAGACTTCTCTCACTTTGAGGGTAACTATCCCCTTCCACTTTTGAGTTCCTAATGACTCTGTCTTGTTTATGAGGCTCTTGGACATTCACATTTAGCCTCACATCTCTGTCACCATACTCTTGATCTTATGAAAGATTTGATTGACATTTGACTCCTTACCCCTAAATATCCTATCATTCCTTTCCTTGGAAACACCGCAATATAAATTAGGTAGAATGTAATTCCATCAATTATGGATCAAAGCATTACGAGAGGGTGACTACCAAGCTAACAACAAATATTTGATATTATAAGGGAGAACCCACTCCATATCAAGAAGTCTAAAAAATACTTTCCCAAAAGATTTTAGTGTAGGAACAATGAATGGTCAAGTGATTAACCCGCTCTTTCTCTTCCTTGCAAAGATGGCATTTGCACATTTGTATTATCATAACAAATAACCACTAGATCTATAATTTTTCTTTCATGCCTTTCAATAATAATAATTATATATAATGTTTGAACAGTTCACTATAGCTACCACATACTTGGCTTCAGTTGTTGATTGGGAAATAAAATTTGGTTTCTTTCTTATCCATGAAACTAATCACTTTCCTAGAAAGAATGCACCTCCACTACTACTTTTCTATCATCAATATTTCCTCTCTAATCTAAGTCAATGAATACCTTTAGTTCAAATATATCATTTTTCTTGTAATATAATCCACGGTCTTCAGTGCATATTATATATGTCATTATCCTATTTACTACCATCAAGTGATTCTCATTAGAATTTTATAAAATTCTAGCAACTATCCCAAGTGTTAATACAATATCAAGTCTGTTGTGAACCATATAGTATAATTTTCCAATCATGGATCTATATAATGTCTAGTTTACATTAGTAGAATCATCATTCTTAGATAGCTTATTTCCTATAGATATAGTTGTGTTCATTGGACTTGAATCCTCCATTCTAAATGTTTGAGAATCTCTCCTTGATGTATTTGGATTGAATAATGAAAATACCAAACTTTATTTGACATACTTGTAATCCATCAAAGGATTTCATTTCACAAAACATAGACATTTCAAATTCCTTTTTCATTTTATCAACAACTAAATTGCATAGTACTTCTTTTCCTCTAAATATAATATCACCAATAGATATTTTAGATAGTAGTACTTCATTATTCTTTCCATTTTTCAAATATAGATTAGTGTTATCATTTTTCCTTTCAAAACCAACATTCACCAAATAATTATGCAATGTTTCATACCATGCTCTTAAAGCTTGTTTCAATCCATATAGAGATTTTTTAGTTTACATACCATGTTCTTCTTGCCTAGATCTATAAATCCTTCAATTTGTTCAATGTACACTTCTTCTTGATCAAGTACACCATTTTAAAATGCAAATTTGACATCCATTTGATATAACTTGAAATTTTTGTATGCTGAGTATGTAAGAAGATTTATGACTCCTTCAAGTCTTGCCATAGGAGAATTTTTTTCCATAATCAACTCCTTCTTCGCGAGCAGATCCTTTGCATACCAATCATTCCTTTCTTCTAGTTACTTCTCCATTTTCATTGAGTTTATTTCTAAAAACCCATTACATTCCAATGAAATTTTCATCTTTAGGTCTTGGAACCAAAGTCCAAGAATTGTTCTTCTCAATTTGATCAATTTCTTCATTCATTGCTTGAATCCAATCTTCATTGTCTAAATAATATTTTATTGGGTTCCAATTCACAGAGTAAGCATCCATAATATTTGAGTCTTTTCCTTGTCAATAAAACTTGATTCAACATCACCAATAATTTTCTCTTGTTTGTGATATCTTCTTATAGATAATGCTAGTTTATGTGGCTTTCTTCTTTGTTCTATCTGAAACAATTGATTAAGTGTGTATTGTGTTTGATGTTACATCAAATGTCATATTTTTACTGGTTAGTGTATGTTGAGCTCACTTAGGCATTGAAGTTAGTTTCTTGCATCTATCAAGCATTCCAGAGTATTCCTAGTTTAGAAGATTGTCTGCCAAGTTCACTCAGGTGACAAAGTAAAGTTTGCAGAAGTTGAGTGTTAACTAAGCTCACTCAGTTAATGAAGGAAATGTTGGTTGGAACTAGAGTTAACTGAGCTTACTTGGTTACAAAGGAACTTTATGAATATGCAATGTTAATAGAGTTCACTTGGTTAACATAGGAAAATCACTTTGAGTTAGTATCTACTAGGTAGGGTCAGTTGACAAATGATTTTCTTGGTTTGGCATATTGAGCTCAATTGAATTTTTTTTTTTTTCTAGCTAACTAAGAAGATGAATATTAATTATTATAAGTTATAGTCAAGCTAACTTGAGAATGTGTAAGATAAAAATATAAGGTCAAGTTGAGGATTTAATGTGTGGAACACAATTGAAGATTTGATGATGCTTAGAAGAAGCAAGTTAGAAGGATGAGCAGAATATCCTTGTTGAGATGCAAAGATACCTTTGGTAAGGAAGGATCAATTATACAAGCCACAGTTGAGGTCTGTAATTAGAAATTTAGTTCCATTAGAATCCAAGTCATCTCATTGTTACTCTCTAACCATTGTAGTAGTGATCTAAATCTCTCAACGGAGCTCGCTTAAAAACTATTTGTAAATCCTCTAAAAAGGTTACATTTCTATTGAATTTTCTAAAGACATCTAAGAAGCCCACTCCTAATAGGGTGATTAAATCCTCTAATAGAGTCACATCTAACTATGTGTTTTGTAACCTTTAACAAGATTGGCTCCTAATAGGGCTCACTTCAGAAGAGTGAAAATCAGTAACTAGTTGCAATTGGTGGCTTTTCCCAAATTGGGTTTTCACATTAAAATCTTGGTGCGAATTGTGTTCATGGTATTTCTTTCATATGTCTACAACTAAGTTATAGTAAGATCAATCATAGATAATATCTTAATATTTTCATGATAAAAATTTATCGAGTCACAATATTTTTATATTTTTCCTGTGTGTTTATCGAGTTATAACAGAGATCAATTTTTATTTTTATTGACATCTAAGAAATCTAGAATTTTTTTTCATGATAATTGATTCACCCCTCCCCTCTTAGTTACTCCTCATATATTACCAACAATTGGTATCAGAAATTTTTGTGCGTGCAAAGAAGGTTTCAAGGGCCAAACATAAAGATAAGAATGTCTTATAGAAGAGAGATTCCTAAGTTGAACCAAAATAAATTTGCAACATAGCAAGGACTTATGAGATTACATTTCACAACTATCAATGATTAAGGTTGTAAATATCTTGATAGTGAATACTGTAGGATTTGAAAAAATATGCAAATCAAATCCACGAAGCCCAAGAATAACTACATGCAGAAAACCTATCACGAAGAAGAAAAAGAAAAGAAGAAGCAAGGGTTTAATCTTGAGACACAAAAATTGTATATTCAAAAGAAGAATAGATTAAAGAGCTTATTATTACAAAGAGTTCAATCCTTATAAAAAGGAGATTGAAATCCAAAAAATTATTTTTCGTGATAACTGATTCACCCCTCCCCTCTTAGTTACTCCTCATATATTACCAACAATTGGTATCTGAGCTTTTTGTGCTTATGAAGAAGGTTTCAAGGGCCAAACATAAAGATTAAGATGTCTTACAGAAGAGAGATTCCCAAGTTGAACCAAAAAAACTTTGGAACATGGCAAGGAATTATGAGGTTACATTTGGCAACTATCAATGATTTAGGTTGTAAATATCTTGATAGTGAATACTGTAGGATTTAAGAAAATATGCAGATCAAATCCACGAAGCCTAAGAATAACTACATGTAGAAAACTTGTCATGAAGAAGAAAAAGAAAAGAAGAAGCAAGGGTTTGATTTGGAAACACAAAAAATTTATATTCAAAAGAAGAATAGATTAAAGAGCTTATTATTACAAAGAGGTCAATCCTTATAAAAAGGAGATTGAAATCCAAAAATGGTAACCTAATAAGTTACAAAGGGTGACCTAAAGGTGAAATCTATTTAATAATTCCTAAATAATTATTAAATAGAGAAAGCTAAAAAAATCATAAAGACAAATCTTAAGAAGGGAGAAAAGGTAATTTAATAAATGAAATTAAATTAGCCTTTTTCTCTAACACCCCCTTAAGATGAGCAACAATGTAGAAAGAAAAATTGGGTCCTAGCAATAATTCTTGATGAGGTACTCAATCACAAAAAACCTCTATGAAACAGAGAAATAGAAAAAACTTAGTGGGGAAAACTCTACTCCAAAAAGAGATAGCAGAAAATCTAGTGAAGGACTATAGAAGCCTCCAACTAGAGGAATGTTCTAGAAAATAGGAACAAAGAGTGATCATGAAGAAAACCACTGAAGCATGAAGAAGCTACAAACTTTTTCAAAATAAAAATTGTTGATCTAAAGAACCTTCTTTGAAAACAAAAAGTAGAGTGTCTATATGGTAGATGATCCATCTCACTTAAATGCATAGCTATCCAGCCACTGCAATCATCTAGTACATAGGGTCAAATACTGAATACATAGCTCACTCCAATTAACCAAGGAAGCATTATTAACAATAGAAGAACCCCCCCCACCCTAATGCACACCAAGGTTAGGCGATAGGCAACTAAGAAAGTGGGACAAAAATCTCCTACAAGATAGAAAGAACCAAGAACACCGAGAGTGAGGAAGAGGTATAGACACCTATAAAGGCATGTCTTACCAACACATCATGGGGCTAATTTCATGGAAGGGACACTCAATTGACAAAGGAAGAGGGTCTAAAAGGAAACAACTATCCACCCCATGGTACTTTATAATATAGTGCGAGTATAACAAATCACAATGATGAAAGAGATCCTAAAAAGTAGGAAGTGACACTTTATCTCAGTGCATTTTCATAAAAAAGCTTACAAATGATATCAACAAAGATTAGAAATGAAAAATAGCTTATACAAAAAAAAGTACAACCCAAAAGAAGAGATCCCATACCAAGAAAATGATCCCTAGACCTAAAACAATCTAGATATCCACCATAGAGAAAAAGAGAAAAAACATGATAGAAAGAGCATAGAGTAGAAACTAGAAGAAATAACATCATTTCTCAAAAGTAGACAAAACCAACTTTACAAAAATATAACTTTTTTGAAAAATGGATATGGGATGCTCAAGATATGCCCTCTGTAGTGAAAACCTAAACATCTTTCTTTGACTACCAAAATATGCAAAAAAACTACATCAAAACCAAAAAACACCTACACCAATGTCTTCATCTTGGAACTATCTTTTTGGCACATTTTTTGGATTGAAAAAATACATTTGTATGCTGAACTTATGGAGAAAAAACCAACAAGGCCCCTAGAGATGCACAAATTATTTTTCAATAAAAAATAATAAAAAATAAAATAAAACACCACCCCAATACCACTGGCAGGGTGGTGGCTAGGTAGTGTGTGGGTAGAGGGTGGGAGTAGCCACTGCCAAGAGGTGCTACAATGGAGCCACTATGGGCCACTACTGAGCTACTGGGTGAATTGCTAGCAATGACTGTCTGGCACCGCTAGTGGTTAACTAACCACCATGGCCGTTAAATAGCTTTTTTAATTTTTTGTGATTTTTGCAAAATTTTCTTCATCAGACTACATGCTAGAGGCCTTATGGCCTTGTTAAGTAAAAAAAATTTGCTTCCTAGATCAATGTTGTCCAAAATGGACAAACTTTATATGGCAAGGAGGGTTTTGATGCCTTCTGGATCCATCCGTGAAGTCTGTTTGGCTTCAAACTACTTTGAAAATTTGTGACCTCCTATTTTCTCATGAAATACCCAAAAAACACTAGATCTGATCTGTCAAACCCTTGTTCTCCCTTTTTCTCCAAATACCAGACAAGTTACAACAAATCTAGCTTTGATACCATGTAAGATTTGAGAAAATATGCAAATCAAATTCACAAAGCCCAAGAATAACTACATGTAGGAAAACTTTTCATAAAGAAAAAAAGAGAAGAGGTAATGGTTTGATCTAGAAACACAAAAGTTATATGTTCAAAAGAGGAATATATTGAAGAGCTTATTATTATAAAGAGATCAATCCTAATAAAAAGGAGATCAAAACCCAAAAAGGGTAACATAAAGGTGAAAGCTATTTAACAATTATTAAATAATTATTAAATAGAGAAAGCTAAAAAATGCATAAAGAAAAAACTTAAGAAGGGAGAAAAGGTAATTTAATAAATTAAATTAAATCAACCTTTTTCTCTAACAAATACAAGACTCCTACTAAAACAATATTAGTAAAAAATTTTGCTAAAAAGAAAAATCATAACATCATAATGATTGACATTGCTTCTACTCTTAATTCTATTGAATTTGAAGTCAAAAGTTGCACTACAGCTTATGATATGTGGATCAAACTAAAAGTCATCTATAGAGGAGATGATAATGTAGGAAGAGCTAAAGACAAAATTCTTCGAGGAAAGTTTGATCAGATGAAGATAAGAGAAGATAAAAACATTGCAAAATATGTTGAGCAAATTAGAGTAAGTATGAGTACACTCAAAGCATCTAGAGGAGACATTGATGAAAAAATAGTTGTAAGTAAGGTACGCATAACCTTTCTTCCTATATATGCAATTAGAGGGTTTACTATTCAAGAAATGAGATGTGATCCAAATAGAAATATAATTTTAGATGCTCTAGTTGGAAGATTGACAACTTTTGAGTTAGATAACTATGATAATTATGTCCCTAGTTCCAAAGGTATTGAATTTGCATTTAAAGGAAAACTTTCACTCAAGACAAAGGGTAAGAAATCAAAAGCTAATCAATTAGAAAGTGAAGAAGAAGAAGAAAGTTTAGATAGTAATCTTGAAGTTGTTGAAGCCCTACTTGCAAAGAAATATTCCAAAGGTAGAGAAAAGTACAAAGGTAATATTCCTCTAATCTATTTTTCTTGTGAAGAAGTTGGTCACATTGTTGCAAGGTGCTTAAATAGAGAAGGAAATGATGATAAGAAAAGAAATAAGTACAAAGGAAAGAAGGATTCAAAAACTACAAGGACAACAAATAAAAATTTAAGAAATCTTGCTTTATGGCTAAGATTTTGATAACAATGAAGATGAAATGGTATGTATTGTTGTAAAAGATGAATCTGATGATGAAGGAGATTAAATGGCACTTATTTTTCATGTTAGAAAAATGATACATAGTAGCTTCTCACATCATATGACTGGAGACAAAATAACGTTTTCACACATGGAACATTATGATGGGTGGTCATGTGAGATTACAAATAGTGAAACTTGTTCAATAAAGGAAAAAGGTTGTATCTCATTAACTAATGACCTTAGATGTGACAATGTTTTTTGGATTGAAGGACTAAAGTATAATCTACTGAGTGTAGCATAGATGGATAACATTGGATTTGAGGTAGAATTCATGAATGGGAAGGCCAAACTACTAGATGAAAAAGGAAATCTAGTTGGATCTAGCAAACAAACAAAAGGTAATCTATTCTATGAAAGTTCATGTGTTATTGCTCAAGTAAAAGAAAGCTGGTTACGATACAAAAGATTATGTCATGTAAACTTTGATAGTCTGGTCAAGATAAGTAAAAGTAGAATAGTAAGAGGTATCCCTAGCTTGAGGAAACCTAATATGGGTCTGTGCCAAAATTGTCAAATTGCTAAGATGGGAAAAACTGGTTCCAAAAGAAAGAATTATCATTTTGATGAAGTCTTAGAGCTTTTACATATAGACTTATTTGGACCTATTGGGATAGAGAGTTATAGTGGAGATAAGTTTTTTATTCTTTATGTTGATGATCATTCTAGAATGAATTGTAATGTATCTAAAAGAATTTGGAAAGAAAAGAAAAAGAAACTAGAAAGAAACTGAAATGTTTGAAACAGAGGTGGTGAATTCATTTCCAATTAGTTCAAAGAATTCTACATTGAAAATGGAATTAAGAGAAAAGTATCAGCCCCTAGTACACCTTAGCAGAATGGTATAGTTGAAAGAAGGAACAAATCCATAATGGATTGTACAAGAACACTGATGATAGAAAAGAATGTTATAATCAAATACAAGAACGAAGCCATCAATATTGTAGTGCATACCTTGAATAGAGTAGTGTTGAAGAAAGACTCAAATTAAACTCCTTACGAAATATGGTATGGCTACAAACTCAATGAAGTTACTTAAAAGTATTTGGTAGAAAATGTAATATCTTGAAGGAAACTAGGAAAGGTAAATTTGATGTCAAAGGTGATGAAGGCATATTCCTAGGATACTCTTGAAAAATTAAAGCATACAAGTATTTGAATCTAACTACTCATAAGATCATAGAAAGTGCATATGTAAGAATTGATGAATTTGTGGAAAAGAGTGAAGAAGAAAGCAACAAAGAACCTAAGGATTACAAAAGATTTATTTGCTATGAAATTGATACTTTTCCAAATCCATCTATAATTTAGGAGGCTTCACATGTCAAGTCCCCAAAATATCCAAAAGCTATAGAATTTCAATTAGTAAAACTAGAGTCACAATCTAAAGGACCTGTGTCATAGTTAGAAGCCACTGAGCTGTCACTAGAGCAAATTGAGTTTGATGGACCTAAGTCATCGATAGTGGGACCTAAGCTTAATACTAAACATCATAAAAAAAAAATCCAAATCCAAAGTACCTATGTTAGAAAAATATGTCAAAAGGCATCATGCACCTGAATAGATCATTAGTGACAAGTCAGATGAAATAATGACAAGAAACAAATTAAAAGGTACATGTTGGCTTGCTGAATTTGGACCTAGAAATCTCAAATATGCTTTGGATAAATAAAGTTGGATTGAAATAATGAACAAGGAAATAGAAAAAATTGAGAAGAAAAAACTTGGACTCTTGTTCTTACACCTAAGGATAAAAATGTAAATGGCACAAAATGGGTATTCAGAAATAAGCTAAATGAAGACAGATAAGTTTCAAGAAATAAAGAAAGGTTAGTATGTAAAGGTTATTCTCAAGAAGAAGGTATTTATATGGTGAAACTTTTTCTCCTATTGTAAGATTAAAAGTTGTTAGAACTTTACTAGTATATACAAGTTACAGAGGATTTCAAGTTTATCAAATGGATGTAAATTTTTTGCATTCTTGAATGGAATTCTTGATTAGGAAGTCTAAATAGAACAACTTGAAGGTTTTGTAGATCTCATCGAAAGAGACATGGTTTGAAAATTACACAAAGCATTATATGGTCTCAAGCAAGCTCTAGAGCTTAGTATGGAAGAATTCATAACTACTTGATAAAGATTGGCTTACACAGAACAAATGATAATATCCATTTGTATATCAACGAAGGACCAAAAAAGAAGAATATGTTGGAAAAAATATTCATGGATGATACTTTATTTACGATAAATGATGTCTTGTGAAAGGTATTTTAGAAGAAATGAGTAAAGAATTTGAGATATATATGTTTGGAGAGATAAAATTCTTTATTGGATTGTAGATCTAATAAAAGAAAGATGGTATCTAAATTACTTAATCTAAATATATCAAGGAAATACTAAAGAATTTTGGAATGGAAGATTCAAGAATAGTTATAACTCCTATATCTATTGGATATAAGATTTCCAAAAATGGTGATTCCAATGAGGTAGATTGGACCACATATAGAGTAATGATTGAAAAATTGTAGTATGTAGTGCATATAAGGCCTGATATTGTATTAGGAATTGGTATGGTGGCAAGATTCTTAGTAAATCCCAAAGAAAATCACATGGTGGCAATCAAAAGAATCATGAGATATCTATAAGGTACTAAAGACTATGGTTCATGGTACAAAAAATGAGGCAATTTGGATTTGAAAGCATTCACAAATGCTAATTGGGTAGGAAATGTTGATGACAAAAGAAACACAAGTGGTAGAGCATTCTTTCTTGGTAAAAGACTAGTGTCTTGGACAAGTAAGAAACAAAATTGTATTTCTCAGTGCAAAATAGAGGCAAAATATGTGGTAGTAACAGTTAATTGTTCTAATATTGTTGATTCAAACAATTGTTGGTAGGTATGAATATAGAGATCAAGGTGTTGGCATTATGATACTCTTTTTGTCATTAGTTACAACACTTATTGGATTCTGAATGCTTACCGAGCTCTCATCGGAAGCCAAGCTTTACCTAGTTCTCAGTGTTTATCGAGTAATCAAGGTGAACAAAGAAGTCAGTATTTATCGAGTAATCAAGGTGAACAAAGAAGATAGTATTTATCGAGTGATCAAGGTGAACAAAGCAACCAGTGTTTACCGAGTGTTCAAGGTAAAGAAAGGAATCAATTTTGACCGAGTAAAGATGTACTAAGATGTAACCGAGAACTTCATGATAACCGAGCTCCTGAGGTTATCAAGGAAATTAATTTTTACCGAGCTCAGATGGATATCATGGAAACTAACTATCACCGAGCCACAAGGTTCTATCAAGTATTTCCTTTGATCACCGAGCAACAGTTCAGATAGAAGTATTCACCGAGTGACATCTCTTCTACCGAGTCTCCAGTGGTTACCGAGTTCAAAACTACTCGAAGTGTTTAGTATGAACCGTGCCTTCACTTCTACCGAGTGCATGACGATGCCGAGTAACGCATTGGACGCCGAGTATCAGAAGGACACCGAGTCAGTTCAGTGAACCCGAGATTTTACCTTGGGCCGACTTTGTATAGAGATTTGCACTTGTTGTTTAGCTGACCTTGCATGTATTGTTTAGCCGACCTTGCATGTATTGTTTATATGGATGGTATATATATGCAATGTATTGTATCATTCAAAGATAGTGATGGCAATGGTAATGAGTGGAAATGTGAAAGTGTGAAAGTGAGAAAGAAATACATGCGTGCGAAAGTATATGGGCTGAATTGTGAAGATATTCAGCAGGTCGAGTTTTGAAGCAGAAAAGTTTTATCTATCACATCAAGGTGAATCAGAGCATAGCGGATCTTATCAGCAATCAGTTGTAATCAGATCCACTGTTTCATTCTAACAGGTGAATCCGTTTTTGTAAATCCTTTAACAAGGTAGACTTAACAGTCTTTTGTAAATCTCCTAACAGAGTGCATACTTTATTGTATGTTTGGAAATCCTCTAACAAGGTGGATCTAGCAATCCTTTGTGCTCCTAACAGGGCAGATCACCAGAAGTGATCATTTTAAGCCTTAACTGGCCAACTTCATACTGCAGTAACGAAGCTTGTGGGTTTCATCCCCACCCCAGTTTTACTTTCTATTTGGAAGGTTTCTGGGTCACCAAATCTATGTGTTCAAGTGTTGCAAATGATTTTGTTTCATGCTTACAGTAGGTTACTTGGATGAATGGTGAATATATCAGTATACAGCTTTATTGTTTGAAATTTTAGAAGTTACTGATTCACCCCTCCCCTCTCAGTAACTTGTCATATCTTGAATATTTCCAACAATTGGTATCAGAGCTATAAGGTTCTCAAGATAAAAGCTTCACAGCTTGAGAAAAGATCAAGGACAATGGAGATATTCAGACTTGACAAAACTATTGAGAATGAAAAGCTAGATCTGAAAATGGCCATGGCTCAACTCAATGAAGCAAAAGAGCATCTTTCACAATCCTTGAAAAGAAGAAAAGAACTTGCAAAGAAAATGAATGACCATCAGTATGTTGAAGAAAAGATTGAAGATCTCTCACCATCAAATAGTTCAGATGAAGCTGACAAAGCAATCAAAGAACTCTTAGAAAAGAATGGAACTCTACAGGAAGAAGTAAGAAAGCTCAAAAGGGAACAAGGAATCCAGTCCATCAGGCTATGCAAAATCTTGGAGCAAAGGAACAAGGCAGCTGAAGACTTAGAGGTAAGGAATAATCAATCCTCTCAGCTTGAAAATCTTGTAACTCAATTATCTAATGCAAATGAAGAAATTATGAATCTAAGATCTGAAAATGAGATTTTGAGAAATGACTTAATTACTGAAAGACAAATCAATACAAGCTTACAAAGTGATCTAATCTCTGAAAACCAAGTCAATGAGAGAATGGTAAAATCTCAAAAAGACATGGATCAATTGAATCTGCAAAATGAAGAAAACTTTCATAAACAAAATGGTAAAGCAGGCCTTGGATACAAGGAAGAAGGTGAATCCTCCAAACAGGGTACTCAAAAGAATCAAAAACCTACTTGCAACCACTGTGGTAAGTTAGGTCATACATCTAACGGATGTTGGAGCAATGGAAAAGGAAAATTTAATGGAAAGTGCTACAATTGCAATCAGCATGGACACAAAGCCAATGAATGCAAAAAGAAACCGAAATTTGAAGGTAAATGTCACAAATGCCAAAAGCAAGGTCATAAGGCATCACAATGCAAATTCAAATCTTTTAATCCAGCTGAACAACTTGTCAAAGCAATATTTGGTTGGGACTACAACACTTGGTATAGATGTCATTATTGTGGAGAATATGGTCATACTGGCATAAACTGTGCAAGGCATCACCTAAGAAAAAGGGATACCACTGTAAGATGTTATACATGTACAGAACTTGGTCATATATCTAAAAACTGCATGAACATAAAGAAAGTCGAGGATGAAAAGAAAATCAAAGTAGACAATATTCGGAAACAAATGAAGTAGCAATGGATTCCAAAGTCTACCGAGCCAGATAATTCAAGTGATGGAATGGTCACTCAAGAAGTGAGTGACTCTCCCATTTCCAATTAAGACTCATTAGGATAAGACCAGGACTGTATCTACAAGCAATATCCTAAGCAGTCCTAGAATGAAAATATGATCAAATCAGTATTTCAGATACATCAGGATCATGGTCGGTACATGACCTTACTGAGCTCAGTCGGGTGCAATAAGGCTTCTTTCACCAAGTTGTACTTACCGAGCATGGTTGGTTCTTCTCTTATCGAGTTAAGGGTGGATTAACCTATTTTCTTTTGGTCACTGAGTTGCGAAGTTTAAGCCGAGCTAGTGGATGACAACCTATCGATCACAGCTACCTCCGTGCTGAACATTAATGACAAATTTTTCATCAAAAGGGCAGATTTCAACCTCATTTTTCACCGCATATTCGAGATTTACAAAAAGAGGGCTTTCAAGCGAATTCAAGTGAGTTGAAGAAATTTTTCAACGAAGTATTCTTACGAAATCTTCTTACTCACCGAGCAGCAATCGCTTCCGCAAGCACCAGCAGCAGCAAGGTGAAGAAAGGATCCGAAATGCTTGTGAAGGGAACGGAATGGAAGGCACCGACGTTCAAGCTTGTTCCTCCATCGCTGAATCACTCGACCCGCATGGAGCTCAATCATAGATTCCTCCAAAGGTACTTCTAATCAATGATATTCATACTCATTTCAAGTGTACTATGCAAGAAATAGGGACACTAGATATGGATAGCACCCTAGCTGAGTTATGCGTGGATGGAACCCTAAAACCTGAGTTCAAACATTTGGAAACCAAAGGCTTAACCCATATCCCGCATCTGCCAAGAAGTTTCCAAGTGAAATGGGTGAGGTATATCTTGAGCCGAGTATATAATGGTTAGTTGTGGTTGGAACAACCAGTTTTGATAACCAAGAAGATGATACACAAAATCACGGGTCTCCCAATGCTCAGCAAAGCCAAAACCACCAAAACCCTAGGACAGGATGAGTTATAGAAGAAAACCCAAGCCGAATGGGATGGCAGAGGTTTAAAACTCAACAATGTTTCAGATATAGAACTGAAATTTGGTATTTATGTTATTGCATACAAACTGTATAGTTCCAGCAGGCTGAATAGTGTACCTTGTGAAGCTGTAGATTTGGCATATAAAATTGTAAAGAAAAATATGGAGTTTGACCTAGCTGATGTGCTATTAAAACAATTCAATAAAAACATGGAAATCATAAGGACTGCAAAGACAAACCCTTGTAAATTTGGTTCTTTGCTAGTTTGTTTATTTTTCTATATACAGAAATTCTTTCCATCCAAAGGTACAGTTGTATGGAGGAAAGATACTCCAATTTTGTATCAAATAAATGAATTCATAGTAGATATGGGTATGAATTTTGACAAAGTAATGGACAATTATTTTGAAGATTTCAAGGAAAGGATGAACAACAGATTCAGAATACCTCCAAAACTTGTTGAAGAATATAAGGATGATGTCTATTTCATGGTTGACTGTGACAAGGTATACATACAGGCAGTTAGACCCTGAGTTGCATGGGTAAAACCTCTTCCATATGAGGTAAATATTGATGAAACCAGGGATATCATTGAAGCACTGGTAAATGAGCCAGTAGACCCAAGGCAACGAGTTTTTGGTACTTATGATGAAGCAAAGGCCAGAATTGAACTGGAAATCAAAATTCCACAGGCCACCAGCAAAGGTAAAAGGAAAATGGCCAAACTGAAAACTGAAATAAGTTCTCTTATGGTCACCGAGGGAAAAGATGAAGATAAAGAAAGTGAAGAAGAAGAAGAAGGAGAAAAAGAATCAGAAAAAGAGCAACCGGCAAAGAAGAAAGGCAAGGTAATCATTACCAAGCCCAAGAAGCAGCCTACTGCAGTATTCACTCGGAGAACGAGAAAAGGTATTCAGGAACCTGTATTGGTCAAACCTGCACCTACATTCGAGCAAAGGCTCAAAACATTGGAAGAAGGAGCTGGCATTGCAAATTTCAAAGCATTGAGATTTGAGACAAGGATTGATGCAGAGAAAATGCAAATTGAGGAACTGGTACTTAACAAAATGAGAAAATGGAAATACTCCCCAGACCAGATTGCTCCTCATATCTCTAAAGAACTACTGGAGAGAGTACAACCAAGATGGGAGTTAGCCACCAAGATGGTAAAAGATATGTATGAGCAATCCCTGAAGAATCTTTGGCCTAGTCTCACTGGAGCAGAGGTAAAATCTGAATTGAAAACCTATGAAGGTAAAATGATGATCAGATTCCACACTTGTTTGGTTTTGATCAAAGATATAGAGCATGTTGTAAATGATGCTACAAACATGTGGAAAAACATCTATCATCTACATAAGCCCAGTGTAGACCCAGTAGAAATAAAGGATGATGACAACGTCAGCAGAAGTGATGAATCAGATAGCACTCCATCCATCACAGTTACACCAGGAGAGTTGCATACAATGATGGAAGAAAAGGAGGAAGAAGAAAAAGAGGAAGAAGCTGAAGAGGAAGATAAGGAGGATGATACGGTAAAAATTGCAGGAGCAGTTATTGCATCCCTTCCTCACTCCCCAGACAAACCTATGACATCATCAAGGTTGGAGTCAGCTTCAGCAGGTTCATCTACACCAGTTTTACCATCTACACCTGCCATATCTCAGCTCCAGGTATCATCAGTGGAAGTGACTACCACTTCATCTACCGAGCTGCATCCCTCTTCGACTACCGAGCTGCACCTCTTTTCATCTACCGAGTTAGCCTCCTCGACTCCATCATCATCAGTTGGTATTGCTATAAGTTCTCAAATTTTGACAACTCAAATTTGTTCTACAATTTTGTCGCCATCTACTTCAGGCACTGTAAGCTCAGATACTATATTACCGAGTGTATCACCATTTTTGGCCTGCACTCAAATTTTTGACCCTGTACATATTTCTATTGGCACTCAAACCTCAAACATCCCAGTTTTTACTACTAGTCCTTCTATCTCTACTGTTGTGTCTATTCCAAAGGTCAAACCAGTCATCTCAGAAGTCAAACTAAAGCAACCATTAAGACTTATGATCATTGGAAAGGAAATTCCTGAAGACATTGACTTGGACACAGAGATAGTAATTCCAAAGATTGACTTTGATAATGCTACCATTGAAGAAATGAGGTATGCTAGTCAACTTATTGAGAAAAAGGCTACTCAGATGCAGTTAAGATCAGAAAGGGATAAGGAATATAGGATAATTGAGGAAGCCTGGAACATAATTACTGAGGCTATAGGTGTTGATGTTGATACTTCTCAACACATTTTGATTCAACTGGAAGAGGCAGTTAATAAATTCAATGAAGATGCCTCCGGACAAGAAAAGCTAATTGAGCGTGCAGAAAAGAAATTTGATAATAAGGTATTAGGGCACATTGCCCAGAACATTGCAATAAATCAGGTTGCATTAACCTCAGTTTTGGCAGATATGGAAAATTCTTTTAATAATGTAACATCTCTTTTTGCTAAACTTTGTGATGTTACCGAATACACTAAAGGAATAAGAGAGAAACTAAATAAAATTGATGAAGATCTGAAGGTAAGTGCACAGAACTTGAAGCTTGACCCCAGTTCAAGCTCATCTCATCACCTCAGAATCAAATTTTTGTCAGAGAAGCAGGCAGAGCTATTGAGGGAAGAGGCAAGGATCCGATCTACATTGATAGATATCCAAAACATGATCCTTCCCATCATGGATTCAATGCAGAAGCATATTGCACATTCAAAGACATTAATCCATGATAATAAATTCTCCATTGCAGATCATGTGATTGAACTTTCGGCTGAAGTCCAAATAGCTCTTTCCACCTGCAAAATTTTGCAAGAGAATTGGGATAAGACTCTCTAGCTTATTCTCCAGGTACATTCAGAGTTCATCTCTCATTTTGGTGTTTCTATATAAGTATATATATTCTTTATTCTTTGGCATTATTGTCCAAAAGGGGGAGATTATTGTTGGATATGTATACTATGGGTGAATAAGTGTTTTCAGAAAAACTGTATAAAGGAAGAGATATACAGCTCATGTAAATAATGTATGTACATTCTATGGGGGAGTTGTATATAACGAAGCTATATATATTCAGAATCAGTCATCAGCATGTCAAATAAATTTTGTCTCATAAGTTTTTTTGTCACTAATGCCAAAGGGGGAGATTGTTGGCATTATGATACTCTTTTTGTCATTAGTTACAACACTTATTGGATTCTGAATGCTTACCGAGCTCTCACTGGAAGCCAAGCTTTACCTAGTTCTCAGTGTTTATCGAGTAATCAAGGTGAACAAAGAAGTCAGTATTTACCGAGTAATCAAGGTGAACAAAGAAGACAGTATTTACCAAGTGATCAAGGTGAACAAAGCAACCAGTGTTTACCGAGTGTTCAAGGTAAAGAAAGGAATCAGTTTTGACCAAGTAAAGATGTACTAAGATGTAACCGAGAACTTCATGATAACCGAGCTCCTGAGGTTATCAAGGAAATTAATTTTTACTGAGCTCAGACGGATATCAAGGAAACTAACTATCACCGAGTCACAAGGTTCTATCAAGTATTTCCTTTGATCACCGAGCAATAGTTCAGATAGAAGTATTCACCGAGTGACATCTCTTCTACCGAGTCTCCAGTGGTTACCGAGTTCAGAACTACTCGAAGTGTTTAGTATGAACCGTGCCTTTACTTCTACCGAGTGCATGACGATGCCGAGTAACGCAGTGGATGCCGAGTATTAGAAGGACACCGAGTCAGTTCAGTGAACCCGAGCTTTTAACTTGGGCCGACTTTGTATAGAGATTTGCACTTGTTGTTTAGCCGACCTTGCATGTATTGTTTAGCCGACCTTGCATGTATTGTTTATATGGATGGTATATATATGCAATGTATTGTATCATTCAAAGATAGTGATGGCAATGGTAATGAGTGGAAATGTGAAAGTGTGAAAGTGTGAAAGTGAGAAAGAAATACATGCGTGCAAAAGTATATGGGCTGAATTGTGAAGATATTCAACAGGTCGAGTTTTGAAGTAGAAAAGTTTTATCTATCACATCAAGGTGAATCAGAGCATAGCGAATCTTATCAACAATCAGTTGTAATCAGATCCACTGTTTCATTCTAACAGGTGAATCAGTTTTTGTAAATCCTTTAACAAGGTAGACTTAACAGTCTTTTGTAAATCTCCTAACAGAGTGCATACTTTATTGTATGTTTGGAAATCCTCTAACAAGGTGGATCTAGCAATCCTTTGTGCTCCTAACAGAGCAGATCACCAGAAGTGATCATTTTAAGCCTTAACCGGCCAACTTCATACTGCAGTAACGAAGCTTGTGGGTTTCATCCCCACCCCAGTTTTACTTTCTATTTGGAAGGTTTCTGGGTCACCAAATCTGTGTGTTCAAGTGTTGCAAATGATTTTTTTTCATGCTTACAGTAGGTTACTTGGATGAATGGTGAATATATCAGTATACAGCTTTATTGTTTGAAATTTTAGAAGTTACTGATTCACCCCTCCCCTCTCAGTAACTTGTCATATCTTGAATATTTCCAACACAAGGATCTAGTGGTTATATACTGTGATAACAATAGTACAATTAACATATCAAATAATCCAATGATGCATACAAAAACAAAACACATTGCTATAAATTATCATTTTTTGATAGAAATGGAAAAAGATAAAGAGGTGAGAATGGAATATGTGAATACTAAAGAAAAAATTACAGATGTATTCACTAAGCCATTACCTAAGGATGCATTTCTATATCTAAGAGGTAAGTTAGGGGTCATTCACCTTTTTGAAGCTCACTAAATAAAATTTAGTGATGCATCAACCAAAGCATGTTGAAGATCAGTCAGTTGATGTAGTATTGATAAGGGAGTATTGCAACTGAATCAGTACATGAGGTATATTCATATTTACTAAACATTGTCTTTGGCATGAGATGTCAAAGAGGGAGAATTTTACTATCATATCTCACAAAATTTTTGTCACTTCAATAGATGACAAAGATGGAGATTTCAATCAAAACAAACTTGGTCCGATATCAAAGGTAGAGGTTTGCTATCAAAAGAATATACTAAAGAAAAAGTTTTGTAGATAGAGGAAGGAACTGAAGGAAGAGTGAGTTCTCATTGATAGAGGGAGTTGAGTTCTAATTTATGAGAATTGGAATGAAACTGAGGATTTGTTCCTTACTTTATTCTTGCTCAAAAAAATAAAAAATTCATTGCATTATGACATGTTGTATTGCCATCAATGCCATTAAGGGAGATTATTGGAAATAATTGATTAATTGTGTATTGTCTTTGATATTACATAATCATTGCAAGTCAATATATGCCAAACTCACTCAAGCATTAAAGTTAGGTTCTTGTGTTTATCGAGCATTCCAAAGTTTTCCTAGTTTAGGAGATAGTGTCTACCAAGTTTACTAGGTGACAAAGTAAAGTTTGCAGAAGTTGAGTGTTAACCAAGCTCACTTAGTTAATGAAAGAAATGTTGGATAGAACCAGTGTTAACCCATCTCACTCATTTACTAAAGAAACTTTACAAATATGCAGTGTTTTAACCAAGTTCACTTAATGTAGGAAAATCACTTTGAGTTAGTATCTACTGAGTAGGGTCAACTAACGAAGGAATTTCTTGCTTTGGCATATTGAGTTCAATTGAATTGTTTGTTGGTTCTAGCTGATTGGGCATATGAATATTAATTATTCTAAGTTGTATTCAAGTCAACTTGATAATGTGTAAGATATAAATATAAGGTCAAGTTGAGGATTGAATGTGTGGAAAATGATTGAAGATTTGATGATGCTTAGAGGAAGTAAATTAGGAGGATAAGAAGAATACCCTTGTTGAGATACAAGCTAGAATTGAGATCTATAATTAGTAATTCAATTGCATCAAAAATTATGTCATCCCATTGTTACTCTCTGACCATTGTAGTAGTGATCTAAATCTCTTAACAAAGTTGGCTTTACAACTATTTGTAAATCCTTTAACAAGGTGTCATTTCTATTGAATTGTCTAAAGAACTCTAATAAGGCCTATCCTAATAGGCTAATTAAATCCTCTAATAGGGTCACACCTAATAGTGTGTTTTGTAACCTTTAACAATGTTGGCTCCTAATAGGGCTCACTTCAAAAGAGTAAAAATTAGTAGCTAGTTGCAATTGATGGTTTTTCCCAAATTGAGTTTCCATGTTAAAATCTTAGTGTGTGTGTTTATGCTTTTTATTTTATATGTTTTAAGCTAATTTAAAGTAAGATCAACAATAGATAATAGCTTAAGATTTACTTGATAAGCATTTATTGAGTTACAACATTTTTCCTGTGTGATTACCGAGTTACAACAAAGATTAGTTTTGATTTGTATTGACATCTAAGAGATCTAGGATTTATTTTTGTGGTAATTGATTCACCCTTCCCCTCTCAATTACTCCTCTTATATTTATAACATATTCTTCTACAAGTTCATCTTGACAGAATAATCTCAAACTCATTTTCTCTTTCTTGTTTCTAGGTTCTAGTTCATGTTTTGTATGCCCAACATTCTTTATTGGATGTAGAATTTCCTATTTGTGACTTGGCATCTTTAGTCTATTTCTTGGTACCCACTCTCTATTACTCAAAAAAATTTTGTTCTACATCATTTATTATCTTCTAGGAAATTGTACATTAATTTTTTGATTCATTTGGAGTGCTCGGAGCACCATCATCCACATAGATGAACATACTATAATCTTAAGATTCCTCCTTGCATGCAACATCACTTCTTTCTTCAAACTCGTTAAATCTAACATTTTCACTTCTACAACTTTGTTAGTGTTAGAGTTCAAGCACCTGTAAGCTTTACTCTTGGTGGGATACCCTAGGAATATACCTTCATCACTTTTTGCGTCAAGTCTACCATTCCTATTATCTTTAAGTATATACTATTTTCTTCCTAATATTTTGAAATATTTGACATTAGGATCATATCCATACCATAGTTCAAAAGGTGTAACATTTTTACTTTCTTGATTTTTACTCTTTTCAAGGTATAAACAACAATAATAATATCTTTTGTCCAATACTTCTTTGACACAATCTTCTCCATCATCAATGATCTTGCAGAGTCCATTTTTTATTTATTTCTCCTTTCAACTATCCAAATTTAAGGAGGGGTCCTTTGTGCTAGCATCTATCTTTTAATTCTTCTCTCATTGCAGCATGCATTGAATTCATTTGAAATGAATTCACCACCTCTATTACATCTTAACCACTTCAAAATTTTCCTTGTTAATTTTTTAAATCTTGCTACATAGCACTTGAATAACTAAAAAGCATTAGATTTACCTCTAAGGAACATTACATTTGTCATCCTAGAGTAATCATCCACAATTTTTTTTTGAAATTCTATCCATAATAGCTTGAACATCAAAAGGTCCACATAGGTCAGTATGAACCAATTCCAAAAAATCACTAGAAGTGTATATTTTGCTCTTGAAACTAGACTTGGTCATTTTTTCCAATTGATATCATTTACACATAGCATCTTTAGGCTTCTTTAGTTTAGGGAATTGTCTTACTTTCTTTAGTTTACTGATACTAAATTATCAAAGTTTACATGGCATAACCTCTTGTTCCATAACCAAACAACTACTTGTTGTGCAAATAAATATATCTCATTTGATAAATCTAGATAGAACATGTTACCTCTTGTTTGATCATCACTTCCAATCAACTTACCATCAGCATCATATATCTTTTCCTTCTTATTATGGAAGTCAACTTTGTAACTTGATTTGTTTAGCTATAATACACTCAACATATTAATGTTAAGTCCTTCAACCTAGTAAACATTGTCACACTTTTTCTTATTAGTCAGTTGAATAGAACCTCTACCTTTTACAACGTATGGGATATCATTACCAAATTTAAGACATCCACCTTTGTATGGATCAATATTCTCAAATTTTCTCTTTATCACCAGTCATATGATTAGAGTATTCACTATCAATAATCCATCTATCACTTTTTAATATATAAGAGACTAATGCAATTTTCTCATCTTCATCAGAATCTTCTTTCCTAGTAACATAACAAATTCATCATCATTACTTTCAAATTCATTGTCACATTATTTTTCAACAATATAATAATATTTCTTATCTTTGTCATCCTTGTTTCCCTTGTAGTCTTTTTCATCTCTTCTACCTTTATACTTAGTTTCCTTTCTTTCTTCCTTATCCTATTGATCAAGACACCTAGATGCAATATGACCAACATTATTGCATGCAAAAAAAATAATAGGTAGTTCAACTTTGTATTTACCTCTTCCTCTTCCAAATATTTTTGCAATAAGGGCTTCAAGTTCATCTATCTCATTATCAAAACTATCACTTTCACTCTTCACATGTTTTTCTTTTCTTTTGGTAAGAAACAATTGTGACATAAAAGAAGATTTAATAGTATTAGGTGTGTAGTTATCGAAGTTAAATACCTCTTAAAAGAATTTAGTCTACAAATTACACCTTTTAAGGTCAAAGTGTAACCTGGTGTGCATCTTAATTTGTGTATAATAAAAACTCTAATAGAATATAGGAGTAGAATCCTCAATATCTTGCTTATTACTATTTCATCTTTGACTTCTCCATTTTGACCATGAATAGCATTTACAACCTCTTTTACTCTTTTATAGTATTATACTATGTTCTCACCTTCCATCATTCACATGTCACCAAATTACCTCTCAAGCTCTTTGATTTGGCTCTTAAGATATTTTCATCACCTCCATATATGGTTTTCAATTTTTTCCACATCTTCTTGTCACTATCACAATATTTTAAGTCATCAAAATGAACATAGCTTAGGGTTGAGGCAATCTCCAACATTTCTTGATTGTGTTCCTACTTGAGCTTTAGTTGCTTAGTTGTTAGAGGAGTTGTTGTTACCTTAGCATATTTTTCATCCACAGAGTTGATAGAAGCATCAATGATACTAGATATATTCAACCTCATCAAGGTCCTCCATGGAGGAAAGTTCTCCATGTTCAACATTAGTACATCTCTCTCTTGTGATTCATGATCTTTAGCTTTAAGTACCTTCAAACTTTTTGTTGTAAGAACTACACTCTGCTACCATTTGTTAGAAATGTTTAGAATAATTGAGTGGGGGGAGAGGAGGGGTGAATCAATTACTCAAGGTCCATAAGTACCATTTGAACAATTAATCATAAACACTCACTATTTTGCATATCCCCATGTTCCTCTATCTCTACTATAATGATAAAATTAATATCCCAAACATAACATGCTTTTTTTAATGATAACATAATAAAATGTAAAACATATAAAGAATTCAATACACATTTGACATTACAATTTTATGTGGAAACCCAATTCAGCAAAAACCACAAGCAATGTGTCACCACGTTTCACTCTTTTGATGTGAGATTTGTTAGGATCCAATATTGTTAAAGATTTACAATAGACAATGTTAAATGTGACCAAGTTAGAGGATTTCATCACCCTATTATGAGTGGCCTTTTTAGAGGACTTTGATCATTCCATTTCAAATGTCATCTTGTTAAAGGATTTACGCAGACTGTTAGGTCAACCTCTATTAAAAGGAATTAAATACAAACTATTTGTGATGATTAAGAATAAAAGAATATGTTCTAATATGTATGATTATAACTTACTTATAAGCTTCCCATTTCTCATCTTTGTTCTTGGTTTTCCTCGCAACCCTTCAAGAATTCAACCATCTCATCTCAACATAACTTAAGTCATCTTCTTAGATTCACTTATCAATAACAACATCTACGCAAGAAATATCCTTTAGCTTCACATTCACTCTCACACATTTTTTCACCCTTGTGATACTCTAATCCACCTTCCTTCTATGTGCCTTAACCTCTTTAAATAGGTAATTCTAGCATTACCATTTTCCATAATCACCATAGATCTTGGGGTTTACGATTAGGTTAAACATGATTCCTTGTATCTGTCCATCTTCTTTATCATCCTCTAGAAACTTTTTTGGAATCCTCACCTTGAATTTGATGTTCCAACTCATTAGTCTTATCTTCAACATGGTTTACATCTCTGAATAAATCAACTAAGTCTGCTAGGAAACACAATTTCCTCAAATTGATTCTTTACACTATTACTCTGCAATCACTAAATTTTGTCACTCAATCATCACTAAATCATTCATCCATTATATATTTTTTGGTTTGGCATTAACTATCTTTCTTGGTTGATACCGATGCTTGGTGGATACTAGATTTTCTCAACACTTACTGTGGCTTGATTGACACTAGCATCACTTGACATTCCTTAGTATTTAGTCTATTTCTCAACTCAACTTAGCTTTCCTGATATAAAAAATCACTTTGCCTTATCAAAATTTATCTAATCAAATGTCAATTTATAGCTTCCTATCCATAACTCAACCTTTCCTCTAGGTACTTTTGTTATGAGCAATTTCTCAATTCCTCTTCATCAATCAAATAGATATGACATTTAGATTAGGTAGCGATATGTCTTATCAATAGATTTTACATTAATGAAAAAACAACAATTATTCCAATTGTAAGTTTCTAATAGTTTTTCCTTTATGACTATGTCCTTATACTAGCCCAATAGGTGTTATACTTTACTTCTATTGGTACTATAGAGTCTTTATTAGATTTAGTCTGACTATGTCCTTATACTAGTACAATAGGTTATATACTTCTATAGGTACAATAGATTTTTTATCAGGCTTAGTCTCTTCCTTAGTCTTTACCATAAATAAATATCCTTGTTCCCCTTTTGATTTCTAGACTTTTAGGAACTCTTTACCACTTAGCATATGTCACTACAGCTGACATAATTTTCATCCCTTTGATTAGCAAATAGTTCCATTAGACTTAAAATAATCTAGGAAAACCTTTATTCTCTAGCTATTTAATTGAAATAATAACTTTAACAAAAGGGTCATGCCTCTTATTCTTCACTATCTATTACATGTAGCCATTTAGTTAATCTTTTCTTCTATTTAACATTTTCTTTCTTAAATTCTTATTTCTATGCTTTAACAATTTCTAGAATTACCTAATTCACAACTTCAACATTAAAATATTTTGGAGGAATTGCAACAACCTCTTATTCTCTAGGAATCATTGATTCTTTAGTGTTTGACATAAACTATGTTTTTTTTCCGAGGATCCTTCAAGGTAATCATTCCATTGTTCCTAAACTATGTCAATGCACACTAACCCAATCAACTACTCAAAAGAATACCATATTTACAACCATGATCTTTCTCCAAATATAAAGTTCCAAACATATTTCAATATTATTAATTCAACTAGTGAAGTAATGGAGCTCAACCATTTTCTATAATTCAATGTCCTCCAACCAAAAAGGACAATAATGCTAATAGAATCAGGTACCCCATTCAAGTAATTTAATTATGAATCTAAACATACCTGACTAGAATTATATACTTTAATATTTTTGAGAGGGCTTCTATAATTCTTAAACAATATCCAAGAATTAGATATGCATTTTTCTGCTCAGGCTTTAAACCTTAATTTATAACCTTTTACAAATTAGGGCTTTAGAAGGAACTACTTAACAAATACACTAGAATATTTATCACCTTGACCTAGTAAAATTAATAATACTATAAATAATTTTATACAATAATCAATAACTTCTCCGAATTAAGAACATCAATTCTACACTTAACGAGTATATTCTAGCAAAAATTTTGAGGAATTTTCTTGGTTTACTTCTCCTAGTGACTAGCCTAGGGCATCACTCTATCACTTGAAAATTGATGAAGAAAAGCAAGAGTAAAATATAAAATGAAAATATATATTGAATACAAATTTGAAAAATTCATTAGATTTTTCAAGCATGGAATGGCGTGCATTTACCATTTTCAATGTAAAAAAACTAGTCTTTAGGGTTTCTAGGGAATTATTTAAAATGAACAAATAATGTTGAATAGATAAACTAATTAGTTGCAAAAAAATAAAAATAAAAATATAATTGAAGCATTTTTACTTGAAAATCTCAATAATATACAAAAAGAATAATTTACTATTCCTTACAACTGAATGCTAATGTAGTTATCAATAAAAAACTAGGAAATATAACTATTCGCACCATGAAAATATTGAATAATTAGTATTAACTATTAAAATTTCATTTTCCAAGAATTTTTTATGATTTCCAATTAGTTGGATGATTTCTCTAATTGTTTTTTGAACACATCGAGCATTTCTTGCCAAGTTCCACAAAATATTACAAATTTGCAACTCTACAACTATTTCATTATTTTGTATTTCATCATGCAAATTTCTTCTATGCCAAATGGTTGTGTACCATCCTAGTTGAAATCTTGATCATAATTCCACCGAGGATTTCTCTTCCTACCTTAAAATTGATGAGTTGTAACATTTGAGTCTCTAGACATAAAAGTTGCTCATATACAACTTTGAGCAATAAAAACCAAAATTAGACTTCTTAAGGGTCAATCTAACTAGATTTTTTTGTAGGACTCATGATATAAGATGTAAACATCCTTAATTACATAAAATCACCACTAATATGTTTAGGTGCTATGATAGCACTAAACCATTTATGATTCATGTGGTTGGATGAAAAATCATTTTGAGGTACTATTTTTATTTCATGTCAAGTATGGATGAAGGTAAAATTCTATTATGATTGTTTCTATTTGATGTAGCAAAAGTACAATATATGAATATAAAGGGCATATCGATGTGTAGAAAAAAAAATTGATGTGACATGGTGAGGGTAGTTTAAAATAAGAGGAATGAGAAATATTATTGTGAACATGTGTACAATGTAAATATAATTCCTCCCTCTAAAATTTTATATGTTCAAAATTATTCATCAAATACTAAGGTTTTTTTCTTCAAAAATAAAGTTAGAATTAGTTTTTAAAATGATAAGATATTTATTATGATTTCTATTAATATTAAAAAAAATGTAAGCCTACATTGGAGAGAAAATTATGTTAAATTGATGTATATGAAAATTTTATCTATGTAATTTAATTTACAAAAATAGTGTACATATTTTTTTTAATGATAAATATTTAATTTTGTTGTTCACATTAATATAAGTAGAGTGATATGAATTAATCTAGTTCAAAAATCAATATTAGGAAACATATTAGGACTTTTTAAAATGAAAGATATAATAGCTATATAAAGTAGATATGTTTGTAAAAAAATTACCCAACTGAAAGACTTTTATACTAGTCCTTTCAGGTTACCTAATTAGGGAATGACAATTCTTTATAATATATCACTTTATTTATAGTTATTTTTCTACTCCAAATGAGGATATATAAAATATCATTTAAGGGATTCTTTAAAACCAATGTTAGGGAATTGATAAGGTATTTCTATTTTGTAGACACCTCCTCTACTTACATTCTTACTTATTCATCAACCCCTTCCTCCTCTCTTTCATAGAAAACCTAATCTTCATTTCTCTTAACTCTTCTCTCTTCATTTCCATCCAACCTCTTAATTTCCTCAACAAACTTATTTTTTTATGTTGCTTAATTATTTTGGCATGCCTTGTTGGAACCAAATGCATCCCCTTTGGAGGTATGTTAAGATCTTCTCCTTCTTACACCTTTAGTGATTTAAACCAAAAATTTGTTTTCCCAATCATGTTATACTACTCTAATACTATTTCAATGTAAAGAAGATAAGGAAATAAGGATTTTCCTATCCCACTATCCATAACTTATTCTATCTCTCTTCATAGAATACAACAACTTGACACCTTAGCTTCATTGTTAACTCTTGAAAAACATTTAGGTATAATATTCACTATGGTATATTATTTTATATACAACTCATTATATATGAAAATACCAAGGCCCATGTTCACCACTAAGCTTGGATTACTTAAGAAAGGCATAAAATGGATCCATAATTATGAGAGTGGATCATATCCATTCCAATACACTAATCATACATAAAAAACCAATTAGAGAAAAGTATTTCAATGTGACTTGAGTATTTAAACTTTAATTAGGATTTTTTTAAATCATGGAGACCTAGTCTCCTACTAGACCTACTAGTAAGTTTTTTCATCAAATATATATTTTAAAATGACTACTCAAAATTTCATGGTTTTAGACACACTTTTTGGGGATGCACAAACTACACCATTTATAGAATTATAAGTATTCATTTGGATAGAAGAACCACCATTGAGGTAAAAAAAACCAAATGTGTATAATTAAGTTTGGTTTACAAAGAAAATATTCCAAGATGACACAATCTAAAAAATGGAACATATTCAACATTTTGTACAAAACTCAAAAAATTACATTCTACACTTGAATGAGATTGATCCTCCCCTTTATGTCTTTTGCATACAAATTTACTCAAATTATGTGGTTGGTCTCATAGATATGCTTGGGAAGGGATTAAATGTTGTCACAATTTTATTGGCTATCTACGAATATTGTTCAATTCATATTGTACACATTTTCTATCTCTTTTCCCAATAGCCATGAAAATCCAAGTGTGAAACATCAAGATAGAAATATTAATATGATAAAATCCTTTAATGGAAATGGTTTCAGATCTTGACACACTAAAATGAAGATAATATTTTCTAAACTCAACCAAACTCAATAAAAAAAGGCTCAATGGACACATAATTTTATTCCATACACATTCATATATGCTTCATCCCTCTATGAGTCCATTGAATATGAGACAAATCTAATGAATAAAAAAATTCACAAGAAATCTATATCATTGTTTTTGTCTATGTTCATAACATCATGTCTTGGAAATTTGACCCAAAGTGGCTTACATATATACAAAATAGGTCCCCTAATTGAGATAAAAACTTACATGACTATTAGGTTGAGTTATTAGGCCTAATTCTAAAAATTTCATAAAGTATCTAAATTTTATGAAGCAACATTATCACAAAATTCATGATTCTAAAACATCTTTCATATTTAGTAACCCAATTTTCCAAGATCTTGTACAATTGATCAAGTATTGTTAAAGATATTCATAAGGACTCAAGTCAAAATTTCCTAATATTCTAATAACCCTTTGAAAGGTGTGACCATGTTGGTTAATGGATACACAAGATGTCAATGGAATTAATTTTTGGAGCTATAACATTGCAATTTTGTATATAGGACATTATGACACGTTGGACACCTAATTAGAGCATTTCAGTTCATCACATACAATAAGACTTCAATTATATTGCATATTTTATTGACATTGTCTTGTATCAAATATTGACACTACATTACTCTATTTAATATTTCCCCATCATGTGGAATATTCATAGTCATAGAAAAATTGGCAAGTGCATTATTTTTACTTTAATGCTACCATTACAAGCCATTGTCTGTTTGAAAATTATCAACAATTGTGAAGCCATTTGGGGTAGTATACAACTTTCAAGCTAGAAGGGTCAACTCATTTTTGAAACCAATCAATCAATACTATCAAACACACTTGTGGTTGACTCTTAGATTTTAGATTCAATAGCTTAGACAACAATGCACAATTTGAAATTAAAATTTTGACTACCAAAAGAATATCATATAGTTATTAAAATAAGAATCAAAACATTCTAGCCATGACAATGAATAACCTTCTGACAAATGCCACCAAAAGATTATTCTAATGATGCAATTAATGATAAGGCTAAAGAAGACATACCACAAAACATAAAACAAATAAGAATTTGAAACAACTTCATTTTTCATTAGTTCTATTCTATAGTTCTATCAACACACTACCTACTCCGTAAAATATCACTAAAGGAAATCTTTTAAACTTGTTCAAAAGTGCCCAAATACTATTTTGTATAGCCACCAAAATTGCTTTAAAAATGACTACAAACTATAATATTATCAATGCATTCAATAAATCCTCCATTACTTCATGCTATTTAGAAAGGACCACAGTTATAAGAAAAACTATTTAATTGTATAGAACAAATAATCTTTAGCTCACCTTATAGTAGTGAACTTGAATCTTTACATTATGAAGTTATGTAATTAGCATCTTAGTGGACATCCAAGCCTCTAATACTGACATACTTGACTTGTAAATATCTCATAAGATAAATAAACAAAGGTATGTATCCAAAATTTCATTCACAAATTATTTATACATGAAGTTGATGTCTATGTATATGGATATACATATATATGTGTACATACATATATATGCCCTATATATTTATATGTAGATTGAATATGCGTATATTATTTAAATGTGTATGTAAATGTAGATATTTTAATTATCTCATTCAAAGGTAATGCATATATTTAGGATATTATTTTCTATTGATAGCTATATTTTTAGTCTTCAAAGAATAACCAAATGTTTTTTTATGAATAGTTGTCTTATCTCATTGTGTTCCAGTGAATTTGTGGGTGATCTTGTATCCCCCAACCCCCCAATGTTTATCTTTAATATTTAACTAGCTTATATATATTATATATATAATAAGCCGAGAGATATCCTTCTCAAGGCGCCTATTGCACTGAGTGAGATTATGAAAATAGGCGCCTCGAGAAGGATATCTATCGGCTCTTTATATATATATATATATACATATATAAAATAAAAGCTAGTAGCACTGTGACGGAAGAATGAAAGACATTATTGTTATTAGTCTACTGGAATAAATAATAATTAGTAAATGTATCATATTTTATAATGTACAACCTCCCCACTCCCCCCCCCCCCCCCCCCCCCTCTCTCTACATTTATTAATTTCATTTATATATCTAAAATATAGAATCAAGTACATTTAATAGAACTTACTATTAAAGTAAAATTTATAATTAAATTTTTTAAATAGATTAAATATTTATATCAAAATCAAAATCAATGATCATTTTAGTTTTTAATTATTTATTACAAAATTGAATTATATTTTTTTAAATTAAGCCAAGAGATATCTAATTAAAAATATGTAAAGTTTAGAAATAAAAATAGATCATCATAGAAACCCTATATTTTAAATAATATAAATAATTAAAATAATCATAACAAAGATAGAGATAAAAATAATAATTGTATATGATTTTTTAAAACTTATTTTAAATAATAAAATAATAGAAATATCATAGAATTAATAATTCAATATAATCATAAAAATTAATAATAATAAATTAGTTTGAAATTAAATTTTAAAAATGTTAACAACTTATCAATTATCCATATTTAAAGAAACAACACAATCTTCAAATCTAATGTAGTTGAAAAATATAGAAACATGTCATGCAATGTAATTTTTTAGAAATATCTTATTTTCCTATAAGCCTTTTTAGATCTTCTCTAAACTTTCTAAAAATGAGATACTCAAAAATAATATAAAGTTGTTATTATATTTTTTATTTACATGATATTTTTCTAATATTGTAATTGAAAAAAGGAAAAATTTTAATTAAATTTTAAAAATAGATTAAATATTTAAATCAAAATCAAAATCAATGATCATTTTAGTTTTTAATTATTTATTACAAAATTAAATTATATATTTTTAAATTAAGCCAAGAGATATCTTATTCAAAATATGTAAAGTTAAGAAATAAAAATAGATCATCATAGAAACACTATATTTTAAATAATATAAATAATTAAAATAATCATAACAAAGATAGAGATAAAAATAATAATTGTATATGATTTTTTAAAACTTATTTTAAATAATAAAATAATAGAAATATGATAGAATTAATAATTCAATATAATCATAACAAATTAATAATAATAAATTAATTTGAAATTAAATTTTAAAAATGTTAACAACTTATCAATTATCGATATTTAAAGAAACAACACAATCTTCAAATCTAAGAAACATCATGTAGTTGAAAAATATAGAAACATGTCATGCAATGTAATTTTTTAGAAATATCTTATTTTCCTATAAGCTTTTTTAGATCTTCTCTAAACTTTCTAAAAATGAGATACTCAAAAATAATATAAAGTTGTTATTATATTTTTTATTTACATGGTATTTTTCTAATATTGTAATTGAAAAAATGAAAAGTTTTAATTAAATTTTTAAAATAGATTAAATATTTATATCAAAATCAAAATCAATGATCATTTTAGTTTTTAATTATTTATTACAAAATTAAATTATATATTTTTAAATTAAGCCAAGAGATATCTTATTCAAAATATGTAAAGTTAAGAAATAAAAATAGATCATCATAGAAACACTATATTTTAAATAATATAAATAATTAAAATAATCATAACAAAGATAGAGATAAAAATAATAATTGTATATGATTTTTTAAAACTTATTTTAAATAATAAAATAATAGAAATATGATAGAATTAATAATTCAATATAATCATAACAAATTAATAATAATAAATTAATTTGAAATTAAATTTTAAAAATGTTAACAACTTATCAATTATCGATATTTAAAGAAACAACACAATCTTCAAATCTAAGAAACATCATGTAGTTGAAAAATATAGAAACATGTCATGCAATGTAATTTTTTAGAAATATCTTATTTTCCTATAAGCTTTTTTAGATCTTCTCTAAACTTTCTAAAAATGAGATACTCAAAAATAATATAAAGTTGTTATTATATTTTTTATTTACATGGTATTTTTCTAATATTGTAATTGAAAAAATGAAAAGTTTTAATTAAATTTTTAAAATAGATTAAATATTTATATCAAAATCAAAATCAATGATCATTTTAGTTTTTAATTATTTATTACAAAATTAAATTATATATTTTTAAATTAAGCCAAGAGATATCTTATTCAAAATATGTAAAGTTTAGAAATAAAAATAGATCATCATAGAAACACTATATTTTAAATAATATAAATAATTGAAATAATCATAACAAAGATAGAGATAAAAATAATAATTGTATATGATTTTTTAAAACTTATTTTAAATAATAAAATAATAGAAATATGATAGAATTAATAATTCAATATAATCATAACAAATTAATAATAATAAATTAATTTGAAATTAAATTTTAAAAAAGTTAACAACTTATCAATTATGAATATTTAAAGAAACAACACAATCTTCAAATCTAAGAAACATCATGAAGTTGAAAAATATAGAAACATGTCATGCAATGTAATTTTTTAGAAATATCTTATTTTCCTATAAGCTTTTTAAGATCTTCTCTAAACTTTCTAAAAATGAGATACTCAAAAATAATATAAAGTTGTTATTATATTTTTTATTATAAAGTTGTTATTATATTTGTTATAATATAAAGTTGTTGATTTTGTGCATGCAAGCTACATTGTTAAATTCGTTGCTGAGATCCTCTTCCAAAATAGATTACGCCCAAAACTTCTTGCACCAGAAGATTGTTCTTTAGCATGGTGAAAGCATGTGCAACCTTCAATTCCCTTGTGTGGAGAAATTTCAGAAGCACATGTGTGCTCATGATCGCCCTTTTTAGACAGTGAAGGGGCACCTCAAAGGGCCAGTTTATAAATCTATTTTCTTTCCGCTCTACTCTGTCCTTTCGGTGACGTTCACACTGTCCATTCGGTAACGTTCATGCCGTCTGCCAGCATAATGGCGTTTCAGAATGATCCTATGTGTACATCGCATTTGTTTAGGCTGGAATATCATAGAGTAATAACCTATGTAGCAGACAAGTCACACAGCCTTGCAAGTTGAATGACCGTCAAATTTTTTAAAAACTGTTAAAAGTTTACATTGAAATTTGCTCCCACTGTAGGAAAGCCTCTCGACTTAATTAATAGAAATAGTCTATTAAAAACAAACTAAAAATAAATAAATCACATAATAAAATTAAATCTATATAAAATATTTACTTTTTACTAATTTCTTTATTTAAATGTTTTAGGTTATTTAAATAAAAAAAAGTTTTAAATTTCAATCTTCTAAAGAAAATAATATTTATAAATAGAATGTTTTAACAAACTATTAATTAGTTAAACTTGACACATACATGCGTCAATCTATAAAAATGCTCACCGTCTTCTACCTTCCAAAATGACAAGAGACTAACTGAATGGCTCGATTTCATCAACCATAACATAATATGAATAAGATAATAAAAATGATTTGAAACTAATATTTAACTATTAACTATAACACGCATAAAATCTCTATTGCGTGCCTACATGGCTATGATCCAATCGCAATTTTACAATATTGTTCCAAAAATAGCACATTTAAAAATGCCAACGCGACAATAAATGAAGTTGGCTAACCATTCCAATTTCCACCAAAAGAAAGAAAGCTTTGATCCATTGAAACGAAAGGACTCGACATACAGAACTTTTGGAATAAAATATGAAATGATGATGCATCCCTCTTACATCCCTGATACTATAAAGTCAATAGGAATCCAAAGAGAATGTACACTCACAATTAGTAAAACTATCGCGAGGACAGTCGACCTAAAACTCTCATGCACAAATAAGAACGCTGCTATCAAAATTGAGACAGAATAGGTGATTGCAGCCAGAGTCAAATTATATCTAGCAAATCTCATAACCTTCAACTTATTTCTGCGGGAGAATCGAACTCCAAAGAGTGATAGTCGAAGGACAACGACAACACCCATGGAAGCAAAAGCCGTGATAAAGTTCAAGGTGAGAAAGCTGGCCATCAGAAAAGATGCGTTATCTTTATGTGAAGCCGAAAAAATTACTCCAATTGGTAATGTTGCCAAAATGCCCGCCAATGTTTGATAACTCTTTATTTCTTTGTCCAAGTCTCTTCTAACTCCCTCACCCTCATGTTCTTCTACAGGCCTCTCGCGCTCATCTTCTTCTACACGCCTCTCACGCTCACCTTCTGGTACATGCCTCTCCCTCTCCCATTCCTCTTCCCCTCCCCTTCCATGCTCTGCTTCCTCTTCAATATTTATTACTTTATCCTCGTCCCTTTCAAGCAGGGGGTCTCTTTCATCACCAACATTACCGGAAGACATTTTGTACTCTAAAAATCAAAGCCTCAACCTTAAACTATGATAATCTTTGATTTCTTTTTAATTTGTTTCCTTCAATCCCTGTGTTGCTTTATAGATTTTCAATTTAAAATTTTGGAAATTTTCTATTTCTGTTTGATTTCTATAAATTAAAACTCAAGTTTCTTTAGTTTCCTTAGTTTCCATTGGTACTCACATACCAATTATCACATCTTCTTGTCATAGGCAATATTCTAATGTAGTGAATTGAGTACAATTAATTAGTTATTTTAAATTAACTAGAATTATGCATTTTTAGTCACTCTTTCTAAAAATTAGATATTTTTTCTATTAAAATAGCATATTAAACAAATTATTTATTTGACATGTGATTGGCTGAACCCTTTAAGTGTTGTAGGACCCCTTTTTTAGTAGCTAACAATAAATTTCCATGAGAAAGTACTACTAAATTAATTTAGAAGTATATATATATATATATATATATATATATATATATATATATAAGAGGTAAAGTTGAGTATTTTTCATTTATTTAATTTAATTATAAGTAGTGTTTGTTTCAAATATATATTATGGTCAATATTTGTTTAATTTAAATCTTATGATTTTTTAAATTTTTTTTGATCTAGCAACCATATTCTATATGCTATTCTTTTATAGAGTTTAATCAATGTACAAATTTTTAAATTAAGAATTTAGAATAAATTTATTTCATTTCACAAAATTGTTTAAGATTTCAAAATATAAAAAATATTTATTATATTAGTTATTATTTAACATAAAGAAAGTAATCTATTCTTTTAATTAAATTTAAATTATTAAAAATTAAGATATAACTAAGAAATAAAAAATCATTTAAATTAAAAAAATTGAACTTGTTCTCACCTCAATTTGTCTTCAATATGTTTCCCCCTCTCAAAGCATTCTGAAATGATTTATTAGACTGAAGTAATTTATTCTTAAGTTCTCATCTTTTTTTTTTTTTAATCTTGCCTATGCATAGTCTTCATTTTTCATTTGTTTATAGGCATAGAAAATGTTGCAAAGAAGCTCTCATAGTTAGCTTTTGTTACTTGTGTATGTATAATAGTTAAAATTTGTGACTTGTGTCAGTGTAATACTATGTCGTGCTATCTTTCTTAAAAGAAACAATAAAGCACAACATACCCACCTATATGACTAGAAATGTAGGTTGAACTATTAAATTCCTATTCATTTAGGTAAAATTGAACTAAGTTGATTTCATTATTATCACACAATCTCACTTTCTTTCATTATATTTGATTGCAAATAACTAGTTATTAATTTTCCTGCTTGAAATAAAATTTTAGTATTTTTATTATTCATTTAATGCTTTGATTTGTTCTATCATTGGCTCGTAAAGAGTCAATTTTAGGGAACCACTATCCCAATATCTAAGGGATTGAAATATATATAAAAGATTAAACCATAAAAAATATCGAATAATTTTTTAGCTCTAATAGGTATATATGATAAATTGAAAAAAAAAATTGATTACAAATATTTCTTATTAGAAAATATTATTTTTCAAATAGTTAAAGATGTATGTAATTTGAATGATAATTTAAATAACTTAAAGTGAATAGTAACATTACTTTATATGTGTGTGTGTGTAACTATTTTTCTTCAAATCTTTAATCTTAATCAACTATTGATTAAATTTTATATCAAATAACAACTACTAAATTTCTAATCTTAAAATAGTATTACTTATCACTCACTATTCTCTAATCATTAATTTTCAAAACTTAAACTATTACAACTTATGACAAATTACAAGTCACTACATGGCACTTCTTATTGATCGTATTAAATATTTTCTTGTTTTCCAATTCGTCCAATATATAACTCTTCTTGTACCTCTTTGAATGGTCATTGTGATAGAAACACAAAATATTAATGACCATTTTTAATTAGAGAAATATATTTCCTCCATGAATCAATTCTTAACAACTCCTTTCACATGATAATTTATTTTTATTTTTCCTCAAGAAGAAAATCATTTTCAAAGTATCTTCCATGTAATGGAAAGAGTAAGTGTTGGAAATACATGATAGGTTAAGTTACTAAGAGGGGAGGGGTGAATCAATATCTTTTAAAACTCAATTGTTATTTACCAATTAATCCTTCATGAGTGTTATGATCTAATTGCATGCATGAAAAGCTAAAAGCATTAAAACATTCATAACACTTTGTCAAACAATATGGTGACCTAAAAACCTTTCAAATTGAAAGTAAAGTTGGAGTGGGGATGATACCCACAAGCTTTAGTACTATAGTATAAAGTTGGCATGCTAAGGCTTACAATGATCACTTTTGATGATCTACCCTAGGAGGAGCAATAAGGGCTGCTAGGTCCACCTTGCAAAAGGATTTACAAACATACAATGAAGTATGCACTTGGCAAAGATATTTACAAAAGACTATTAAGTCTACCTTGTGAAAGGATTTAATTGTTCCACCTATTAGGATGAACTAGTGGCTAATCTCTGATCTACAACTCGATTTACTAAATAAAATTCCTTTGACTCTAATGATGACGTTGCTGTGATAGATAAATCTTTGTTGCTCCTTATATTGTTGTAGCCTTTTACTTCACACTTCTGCTCTTTGTATGTTGCATATGATAATCTTATTTCTTTTTCTTTAGATGTGATACAATACATTACATATATACCAATGCAAATTACAATTCATCAAGGTCAACTACAATGCAAGTTTCACCAAAATACACAAAGTTGACCCAACTATAGAAACTCAGGTGCTGAAGACAAACTTAGTGAGGTCCTAATACTCAAAAACCATTGTCAATGATTGGCATCATCATGCACTTGGTAGATGTAGAAGTTTAGTCCATACTAATCACTTCTAAGTAGTTTGAACTCAATCTGCACTGGTGGCTCAGTGTACACTATGAAACTCGACATATAAACTGAATCACTTGATTCATAGTGCATAGGTTGGTCAATACTATCACTACAAGATTAGTATAAATTGAATCACTTGGTTGACACTATATGGCTTGGTCAAAACTAGATTCACATTGTTGAATCTGTGAACTCAGTAAGCACTAAAGAACTCAGTTTGCACTGAGAAACTTAGTAAACACTATGAAGATTGATTTACACTAATAATCACCAACTTGGTAGAAATTGCTTGGTACAAACTGAATGCTGTTCCTAGTACTTGATAGCAACTATAGAACTTGGTAGAGCCTAAATTACTTGGTTAACATTGTTAACTTTACAATAAGCTCAACAATTGTTAGCTATCTAATTAAGTGTGTGTGTGTGTGTGTGTGTGTGTGTGTGTGACAAATAAACAAACTTGACATAAATGTCAACAATCTCCTCCTTTGCAATTATTGGAAAAAATAATTACTCGTCAAAACTAAATCCTCAAAAAATTTCAAAGAATCTTAGGTCTTCATCTTGTGTTTTCAACTCAGTAATGTATTCTATTTTTGAGATTTTTCAAGATTACTTTTGCAAGAGATGTTTATCTAAATATCTGTACATATATATAATATGATGATGCTCCCACATACATAATATTCAATGTACTTTACACATTATATATATCTTCTCATCTCCTCCTCTTTATTGCATCTTATATAACATCCTCTCTCCTCTTTACAATATGTTATATACATCTTCTCCCCCTTTTTGACATAAATATACATCTTTACAATATGTTATATGAATATTCTTTTGTGCAACTAGTTCTAATACTTTATTTTCAAATTTCTTTTCTACTCTTTGCAATAATTTATCTTGTCCATTCAAATCTTGATTTAATTTTTGGACCACTTATGCTAACTAAGCCAAAATAAGTTGAGAAGTATCAACCTTAGTGCTAAGTGCATCTGCAAGAATGTTCTTTACACCTTCATACACTTGAAATTCTCTGTTCCTTTCTTCTTTAAGCCTTTGTTACTTAGCTTTCTTTTGTAAAAGCTCTCCTACTATATACATTTGATCATGATTTGGATTAGAGATATCCCAATTTGGGATAACTATATCCTCATCAAGATTAATGTCTTCTTCCTTCTTTTCTATTTTTCCTTTCCTAGACACTTTTGTACTTAGTTGAGGCTTTCTCTCAACTATCTTTGTACTTATTATTTGCGAGCTCAAAATGGTAACAATAGTAGAAATAGAATGATGGATAGTAAAAGTAGACATTGCACTTATTGAGGAAATACCTTGTTGCTAAGTGACCGAAATCAATGCAGGAGGAAGTATTGACTACTTGGTAGATTAAGTGTTGGTCACTTCTATCAATGAATTACTTAGTTAAATAGGTACAAATATTGGTTAAGTGCTGTGATTTTTAGTGTTTGACACAAACAACTCAACTGTAGCTTCTCTAAGCTTGATGTCTTTAATGCTTCACTTGGAGAGTGAGGAAATGAGGCTATCATTGCTACTGCAATTTTATTAGAGTCAGTCTCCTCAATGTTCTAAATCTTAGTAAGATTCTCCTCAGTGGCTTCTTGTTCATGTTCCTCATTATCTATACTATCATAATTTGTTAGTTCTTCATCATCATTTTCCTATTTTTTATCATTTTCACCATCATCATCCTTATCACTTAAATTAACAACAAAATCACTCTTCTTATGAAGATTATAGTATTCTTCCATGTGTTAGTGGCATTCCATACCACATGTTCAATGTCATTGATCAATATCAGACAAGTGTTAAATTTTAATGTAAGTTTTTCTTTATTCTTCTTGATGGATTCCTTCATTTTGTTATCACTTAGACTCAGCATGAGTTGCCTCAGAGTCTACTCATATATATCCTTTGCATTTTTCTTTTTATGCTCCTATCTTGGCTTAATTTTCTCCATTAATTCATGAGGAATTTTCTATACAAATTGGTTAGGAGAGTATTTCCATTTACCTAGCTTTGCTATGACCATGTCTTCAACTTGTTGCTTCTCCTCTACATTTCTGATTTTATACTTTAATGATCTAAAATTTGCTATGCTAGCTCCAAAATCAATTTCATTCAATATTTCTTGAAATGTGGGTGGAGGCTATTTGAAAATCACATCCTTTGCTTCTTCACCCAATTACAAATTTTTTTTGATGTTCTTCTTGTAAATGCTACAATACATGCCTTGGTAGGTTTGGTTATAATAAGCTTACCTTTCTTCTTGACTGTCTCTTGTTCTTCTGATTTCTCTTCATCTTTTGTATCATCTTCTTCTATGCCATCTCCTTTAGCTTTTGTCAATAGGAGAGTAGTACTAGTTTGTTTCAGTTTACCTATCCTCTTTTACCTTTGCTTATAGCTTGAGGAAGTTTTATCTCTAATTCAATTCTTGATATGGCTTCCTCATATGTTCCAAAATATGTCACTTTTGGATCCATAGGTTCATTTAACAATGCTTCAATGATATCCTTGGTTTCATCTATATTAACATCATAACCCCGAGGCTTGACCCATACAATTCTTAGTCTAACTACTTGAATATACACTTTATCACAATCAACTATAAAACAAAATTCATATTTGTAGTCTTCTACAAGTTTCTTTGGTATCTTGAATCTATTGTTCATCTTCTCCTTGAATGCATCAAAATAGTTGTCCATGATGTATACATAATTTTCTCCCATTTCTGTTATATACTCATTGATTTGATAAATAACAAGCACATCTTTTCTCCATACAACTGTACCTTTTAATGGGAATAACTTTTATACAAAGGAAAATAAATAGGTTAAGAGTGAACTAAACTTACAAGTGTTATTCTTTGAAGTTCTGATGCTTTCCATATCAAAGGATATGTTATTCTTGACCACTTAGAAGGTGATATCCATAGCTTCACATGGTAGACTATTGATTCAATCGGAGCTATATATCTTGTGTGCAATTACATTAATTCCAAACTTTATCTTCATATTAGTAACACAACTAATCTTCATACGCCTTCCATCCCATTTGACAAGGGTTTTCTTCTCCAGTTCCACCCTACTTAGGGTTTTGGTGGTCTTTTCCTTGGCCAGTATTGGAAGCCATGTGATCTGGTGAATCATTTTCTTTGTTATCAAAATAGAATGCTCCAGCCATAACTACCCATTATACACATAGCTAAGAATAAATCTTATCCACTTTATCTAAAAATGTCGAGGCATGTGTGGAATGTGGGTTAAACCCTTGGTTTCCAAGTGCTGATGCTTTGGTTTTAACACACCATTCACATAAAAATTCTTCAAAGTTTCATCCATTTCTAGGGTTCCTATCTCTTGATTCAAACATCAAAAATGAAAAAAATATCATTTACTAGAAGCACCTTAGATGGAATTTGAGATTGAGCTCTAGTTGGATCAAGGGTTTCTACAATAGCCAAACTAAAATTGAAATCTGGTGCTTTCCATTTGACTCCTCGAACTAGCATCTTAGACCCTTTCTTTTTCTTGTTGTTAGAGGATGCCATTGCTCAGTATGGTTTGAGAAAATATAGAAAACTTCAACAATAATTTGGATATACCACTCAGATTCACTGAAATTGCTCTACTCTAGAAATTCACGGTGACAAATGAATTCAATTTTGCCCTTTTTAAAAAATTCCACTTTCAATCATCATAAATGCTTGGTACAATCTCTTGGTTGATGAAAAACCATCTTCCACTTGGCTTGAATTAATTTCTTGGTAGAGTCATCCATGACTCAATGTCCACAAAATAATTTAGTAACTCTCGACCCTTCTCAATAGGGTCTTGCAACCTGACATAGCTCCGTAATAGCTAGAATTTCTTTAGATACTCAATGATCGCTTTGAATTTTGAATGGTAATATGGATCTTTCCTTCTAGTTGACTAGAACTAGTGTAAAATCTTTGATTTGGAGTCTTAGTTCTAGTTACCGTTGTGGGAGAACAAGTATAAGTGCTTGAGTTACCCAATTCTTGAGTGACATGTGCTTTATTGCTTAGAATTACATTCTTAGAATATTTAGGATTCCACTACTATATCATCTATTTTCTAATGTTACTAGCCTTGGCCTTCTTTTCATCTTCAATTCTTCTAGTGTTCATATAGTTCTTGGCAAGATGAATAAGTTCTAGGGTATTTTTTTAGTGGTGAATATTTGTAATTTTGTGAATTTTAGAAATTTTTTGCTAGTAATTTGTCTTATAATTTAAGATTTCATGCAACCTAAATCACTACATTTTTATTAAGTTTGTTCTAAAATATTTAAAATTGCTTAGTAATTTATTTTATTTAAAAAATTAAACTCAAAGATTTGGCACAATACTATATATATATATATATTTATATATATATATATATATATATATATATATATATATATATATATATATATATATATATATATATATATATATATTGAATAAATTAAAATTAATTCACCAATAATTATCATAATTATTAGTTTCTTTAGGGATATATTACCAATATTTAGTTTTCACTATTGATTTAAAATATAATGTAATTATCCTCATAATTCCTATGAGATAAAAACATGATCAATTTTGATGTGTAATATTCCATGATGATTAGAGAACTTCCTATTAGTATTGAGATTCACCAATATTTTCTTCTCAAAAATTATGATTCCAAAATAATCGCTAATGCGAACAATATTTAAAATTAAAAAATTGAGAGATTCGGCAATAAAAATAATTAAATTTTCAAAATAGTGAAAGATTTGCCAATAATTTATATCTTTTTCTAGAGGGGGGTTTCTTAAAGTTTACCTTGATAAGTTCTATACAAATGAAATATCTTCTAGTGGTTTCTCTTGTCCTCATGTGATGTTTTACACAGTTTATTCCAATATGTCCAAATTCTCCACAATAATGACATCTGCACGAAGTGTTGTAGTCCCAACCAAATATAGCTTTTACAATTTGTTCTTCTGGATTCAATATCTTTATTTTTCATTCAAAAGATTTGTGCCCATTCTTCTTGCATTTGTGACATTTTCCCTCAAATTTAGTTTTGTCTTTGCATTCATTAGCTCTATGACCATGCTAATTACAATTATAAAATTTTCCATTAAATTTAGCTTTGCCATTATTTCAGCATTTGTTTGATGTATGACCTAACTTACTATAGTGATTGAAAGTAGGTCTTTGATTCTTTTGAGCTCCTTGCTTGGATGATTCACCTTCGTCTGTATATCCAATTCCTACTTTGCCCTTTTGTCTATATTAGATTTTCTCATTTAGTTGATCCATGCCTACTTGAGATTTCATCATCCTCTCATTGGTTTTCTTTTTAGTGTTTAGATCATTCTGTAATCTTTCATTCTCTGATCTCAAATTCATGATTTCTTCATTTTCATTAGTAAGTTGATCAATAAAGTATGCCTATTCAAGGGATAAATATTGAATTTCATTACTCTTACCTTCTAACTCTTCTTTTACTTTGTTTTTCTCTTGCATGACTTTACACAATCTTATTGACTAAATTTATTATTCTCTTTTCAGCTTTCTAACTTATTTTTGAAGTGTTCCATTCTTTCCCAATAGTTATCTAATTGCCTCATTAGCTTCATTTGAATTACTTTATGAATGGATTTCTTCAATTCTTTCTTCAATGTAGATTTTGTCAATCATCTGTACTATAAGATATTTTCTTCTTTTCAAGGACTGCAAGAGTTACTCCTTTGCTTGCTTGAGTTGTCCAATAGCCAATTACAAATCTAGCTTTTCATTGTCAATAGCCTTATCAAGTCTGAATACTTTCATTACCTCTAATCTTTTCTCAATTCGTTAAAATTTTTCTAAGAACCACAAAGCTTTGATACCAATTTTTGGAAACATATGATTTTCTAAGTTACTAAGAGGGGAGGGGTGAATTAGTAACTTTTAAAACTTAATTTTTATTTACCAATTAATCCTGCATGAGTGGTTTGGTCTAATTGCATACATGAAAAATGAAAGCATTAAAAAATTCATAACACTTTGATACACAATATGGTGACCCAAAAACCTTCCAAATAGAAATTAAAATTGGAGTGACAATGATACCCACAACTTTAGTACTATGATTTAAAGTTGGACTGTTAAGGCTTATAATGATTACTTTTGATGATCTTCCATGTTAGAAGCAATAAGGACTACTAGGTCCACCTTGCAAAAGGATTTACAAACATGCAATGAAGTATACACTATGCAAATATATTTACAAAAGACTGTTAAGTATACATTGTGAAAGGATTTAATTATTCTACCCATTAGGATGAACTAGTATATGATCTCTAATTTGTAACTTGATTCGTTGAATGATATTCCTTTGAGTGTAATGATCACCTTACTACGGTAGATAAATCTTTGCTGCTGCTTATATTATTGTAGCTTTTGACTTCACACTTCTACTCTTTGTATGTCACATCTGATAATCTTATTTATTTTTCTTTGGATATGATACAATAAATTACATATATACCAATCCAAGTTACAATTTTTCAAGCTAAGCTATAATGCAAGTTTCATCAAAATACATAAAGTCTGCCCAATTGTAGGAACTCAGATTCTAAAGACAAACTCGATGAGGTTCTGATACTCGATAACCATTATCAATGCTCAGCATCATCATGCACTTGGTACACATAGAAGCTCAATAAATACTAATAACTTCCAAGTAGTCTAAACTTTCTTTGCACCAGTGACTCAGGGAACATTCCAAACTTGACATATAAACTGAATCACTTGATTCATACTACATAGCTTGGTCAATGCTATCACTACGAGCTTGGTATAAACTGAATCACTTAATTGACACTATATGGCTCAATCAAAAATAGATTCACATTGTTGAATCTACGAACTGGGTAAGCATTGAAGAACTTGATTTGCATTGAGAAACTCAATAAACACTATGAAGCTTAGTTTACACTGATAATCACCAACTTAGAAGAAATTGCTTGGCACAAATTGAATGATGCCCCTAGTACTCAATAGCAACTATAGAACTCGGTAGATCCTGAATTACTTGGTTAATTGTGATATGAATATCAGGATTTAACTATGTGATTTTGAGTCAAACTCGATGACCCATATTTCATGAGTAGTGATTCAACATGAATCCATCTCTCACGAGAATAAATGGAACACTTAGCACTCATTGGATCTAGGTGATGCTCACAGGGGTGAAGCACCGGGACTTCCCGGGAGGTCACCCATCCCAGTACTGCTCCAGCCTGAGCGCGCTTAACTACGAAGTTTCCTCCATAGTTAAACCCAAAGCTTGCAACCCCATTTGCAAATGGGGTTGCAAGCTTTGGGTTTAACTATGGAGGAAACTTCGTAGTTAAGCGCGCTCAGGCTGGAGTAGTACTGGGATGGGTGACCTCCCGGGAAGTCCCGGTGCTTCACCCCTGTGAGCATCACCTAGATCCAATGAGTGCTAAGTGTTCCATGTATTCTCGTGAGAGATGGATTCATGTTGAATCACTACTCATGAAATATGGGTCATCGAGTTTGACTCAAAATCACACAGTTAAATCCTGATATTCATATCACAATTTGACTAGCTGTGGAAATTATCTCCTACTTATTACTTGGTTAATACTATTAACTTTACAATAAGCTTAGTAGTTGTTAGCTATCTGATTAAGTGTATGTATCACTAATAAACAAACTTGATTGAAATGTCAACAATAAGATCACTATTTCCATTTTTTTGTGAATTAGTTCACTCAAATTAAAATTCAATGGCATTGAATTAGTTAAAGAATATTAATATTTTAGTTTTCTATTTTTTAACAAATCAGTTCTCCATGTATAAATTTAATTTTATAAGAAAAATGTTTTGTTTTTTGGAAAATCAAAATTGGGGTTAAAGATCACAAGCACATTTCATCAATTTATAGAGATCACAAGCCAAATACATAAACTAAAATATTGACAACAAACTGAGTGTAGATGAGAGATCAACCATTATTGTTCACACATGTGAGGAGTCATCAACTACATGTAGAATTTTAGGAATTATGTGGACCACATATGTAGTCAATAACTAGACTGAAGTTCTAGTATAACATCATTAAACAAAGTGATTAATGGTTTAAACACCCTCCCTATAGCTACCACTAATAGCTTTGTATGTGGGAGAAATTATTACAATAAAAAAATGAAATAAGATGGGTCTCAATTAAGCCTTCTTAGGTATCAACTTATGAAATGCATTTTTTGGTTTCCTTTATCACTATCACTTTGGAAGGTTCATGTAATTAGATCATGAAGTCCAAGAATGTATTCTACTTGTTTTTTTGCATGGATTGTATTGTTAGTAGTGTGTGACACCCTAAAATATTTTTTCTTTATTGATGAACCATGTATCTTAAAAATGTTCTAGAGAAGTAGTGAGCATAGTGCTTGGGTATCCGTGTGTCTAGGTAGAAGGATTATTATTCACTCAATAATTATTGTGTAGCTGAAAAATTTAGAGCTAGTTTTATTGTCAAGGAAACAATAATTCTAAAGGGCTTGTGGTAAACTAGAACCACTTGTTTAGGTGAAAAACTTAAAGAAAAATCAACTGTATTAGTTGGGGGAATCCCAAATGGTTATGGGTGAACCAGTTAAAAACCCAAAACATATTTAAAATATGAGCAAAGTGATTGTGATAAGGTGAACCACAATTTTAGGTTGTAAATGGGTAGCTATGAGGGCTTAGTGCCAGGACCCATCTTATTGGAGTTTTTTATTGTAATAATTTATTGCACATAAAAATTTGTTAGTGGTAGAAATAAAAGGAGGGTGTTTGGAAATTTAATGGTTGTAAATATGGGTATGTGTAGGATCATGGTGTGGGAAAAAGTGGCGATTTGAAAAATATGTAGTTCTAAAATACCTCAAAGAATTTCCAAATTTATTCCAACTTTTTTCCCACCCATCATGATACCAAACAAGAAAATTAATACCTTTATAAGGCTTAGTATATTTTTGGATACCAACCCTACACGGTCAACTATAGAAATGTCTTGACAACTTGTTTTTAGCTTGTTCTTGTATGTCTTTCACTTCAAACATGTATTTGAAAACTTTTTTCTCACCCAATTTTGATGAAATGAAAAGGGTTTCTTAAGAATTCTCTTAGATTTCCATAAATGTAAATTTTGTCAAATTACCAATTCAATAAATTATTACTTATTTTCTAATGCAGTTACATATAAATTGTTGATTAACACATTGATAGAAAAGCAACTATAACTTTCAAATGATAAAACATTTTTCAAATCCAAATGATGCATCAAATTCTATGCTTTTTTTACTATAAGGAAAAAAAAGTTATATTTTGTAGAGTGTTGAATTAGTTAAGGTGGTTAGACATTAGAGTTTTTTTAGTTTCAAAAATAATATAGTAGAAAATTCATAATTAATTAATTATTTAGAATTAAAATACTCAAAAATATGTGTCACATTTGAGCATTAGTCTACTACTTATATCTAGAATCTTATCATAAAAATCATCATTTGAGTTTGATTAGGGTGGTCAGACATAGGTCTACTTGTTATTTTGGTCTTGAAATTTTTGTACTATTGCATTAAAATTCAAAATTTTGACCAATCAATTTTTTTTCTTTTCTTAGATAAGGTCTAGTATTTTAGAAACTAAATTCAATTTCATAAAGATTCTTTTTTCTCCACTTTTTGATTGAAATTTCATATCAAGTTGAAAATTGCACGTGAAATTGACATAACCTTGATTTTCTAATATTTTATTACCACTTAAAGGGATTTCTTAGTTGAACCATGATCCTACACATACCAAGACATGCCACTAATCAGTTACAACTAGTTCTTGTTTCTCCTTTATGCTAACCACTTCTTGTGCATTCTTCTTTATTCTAAATAGAAGGTAGCTCTAGAAACTTCTCCATCATATGACCATAGGAATTTCCTCTATAGATAGAGGCACAATCATAGAGATTAATAAATAAATAAATTGACTTTTATTATCTTTGTTTCATTCTGATTTTGTTTTTGAAATATTAGATAGCACCCAAAAGGACAAGGGGTTGACTTTGAAGTACAAAAATCCTGAAGAGTTAGCTACAGGTTACTTCCCAGTCATCTAATCGATACTAGCTTTAAACTTCAAAAGAAAAATAATATCTAAAGCCAAATTAGCAATACCATGAGTCTTGAAACTAGCAGAAGTAAAAAACTATAAAATGTTCCAATAGTACATAAAGAACTTGTTGTTATCAATCCCACATATCAACATAAACATATAATGTAAAACCTCATAGGGTATCTAGCTCATAGTAGAAAAAAACATAACATAAATAAGAAAAAAAACCCTAGGCTAGCTACTAGGGCATTTTTTAGTGTTGAATATTCATAATTTAGCAAATATTGAAATTTCTTAGTGTTGATTTTTGATATTTTAGAGCCATTACATGGTGGTCCAGTCCCCTAACTTTATTACGGTTAGTGGGTCATTGCTCCTTTCAATCACCTAGCATGGATTCACATTTGACTACTTTGGATGGATTATTTGCCTTTCACGCAGCTGACCTGATTATTCTAACCAATGCTATGTTCGTTATCTCTCAATCCATTAAATTTTTATGTGTATGGGCAGTTCAGCCAATGTATTTAATTTTATGTTCCTTTAGTCAGCCCATTTTGGCAATAATGTTCTACTTTCCATTGGACTCATCAACACATTTTGCCTCCTAGAATTTAGAATCAAGTGATATAAATTCCATTTTGCCACATTTTTTTTCTATCATTGATTAGTGATTGGCATCTTGATATAAACTTCTTTATTTTGGGCATGTTGCACAAGAGATCATATGGAGGGATCATTTATAAAAGCTATTACAATATCCTTGCTACCAATAGTAAGTAAAAATTTGTTCTACTTTAGCTGTTGAAAAAAATCTAAATTTCATGATTTCGACAGTGTCTCTAAATTCTCTATTTTTTTAATCACACTTAATTTTAGAACCACAAAATTAATGTATAATTTTGAAAAAATTATTATTCGTTAATCTATATATTTTGTCTCTAGTACAATGAATAATTCATCCATAAAATTAATATTTTACTAGAAAATAATTTTATTTGCTAATGCATATATTTTTGTGGGTTTAAAAATAACACAATTTTTCTAGATTTTGGAGATCGTTTGAGAGACTATGAATAGATTTTCCAATGGAGATTATTATTTTTTCTTTGTAAATTGATATTGTTTGCTAAAAAAAGTAATTATTTTGTTAGGTGTTTTAGACCATTTTCCAAGTTTTTACACCTTTCCCAAAATGGGGGTTGCTTAAAGTATACCCTACTAGCTACCCTAATTTTTTCCAAAATCCTCATCCTCCTCCTTAGGCTCATCCTTGTTCACTTCCTTCCATTCCTCTTTCACAGGTTTTTCTAAGAGGGTCTTCAACAAGTTGTGCGCCTGAAAGCCATAAATGGAATGAGTAGTCTTGCACTCCTTGCCCAACTCCTTCACATCCTTATTTACCTACAAAATAAAATGGTGGTGGCTATGAAATGCACGAATTTGGTGGAGAATTCCACCAAAGTGTCAAATTTTTGGCAGATATCGATGTGAATGTCTACCAAATCCCTTATTGACTACTCTAACCTATCTAGTCTAGCCTTGATGTTGCTCTAGCTAATGTCATTCTCATTTTATTTCTTTGTGAAAGAAAGTTTATTGTTCCATAATTCTATTTTTCCCTTTTTTTCTTTCTTGTGTCTTATCTTAACAAATAAAGGGCTAAAAAGACATAAATTTCTCAAATATGATTTAAACCAAATAAATTAAAACTAAAAGCTGTAATATAACAATAGAAACCCTCTAAGCATGGATCGATTATAGAAAAATGAAATTTTTATTATTTAAGAGAAATAAAATGGTTCTTGAATGTGATTAGCTTATGATTGAATTTACTTTGTTAAACAAGTTAAATCTCTCTTGTCAAACAAACTAAGGAGTCCTTCATAAGTTTCTACTTTGTTAAACAAGTACTCTAACCTCTTTTCTTCTTACATGCATGTTAAACAAGTACCTTGTTAAACTTGTGTTCTTGCATGCATAATTTTTTAAATTGTTAAACATGTTAAATATCTTTTGTTACATCTCATTTATTGTGGTAAAAAAATTGCAAAATGTAAGTTAAAGTTTTTGTTTTGCATTATTAAATACTTTAAAACTAAAACCTGTAATATAACAATAGAAACCCTCTAAACATTGATCGATTATAGAAACATGAACTTTTCATTATTTAAGAGAAATAAAATGGTTCTTGAATGTGATTAGCTTATGAATGAATTTACTTTGTTAAACAAGTTAAATCTCTTTTGTCAAACAAACTAAGGAGTCCTTCATAATTTTCTACTTTGTTAAAAAAGTACTCTAACCTCTTTTGTTCTTGCACGCATGTTAAAAAAGTACCTTGTTAAACTTTTGTTCTTGCATACATAAGTTTTTAAATTGTTAAACATGTTAAATATCTTTTGTTACATCTCATTTATTGTGATAAAAAACTTCTTTTTTTGCATTATGTATTGTCTGTAAAGTCACAAATATATATACGAGATAGCTTTATGGAATGAGTCCTATGATCTGCTATGACATATATTATGCAATTTTGTTGGTTTTATGTTCTTCCAAAATCCAAATTACTTATTTTCTTGAAAGCATAAATATTGCCTTGAATAGGTTCAAGGGGTTATTGATTTACATTTTCTAATAATGGAAAATTTATGGCATTCCTATTATTTATTTTGGTGATGAGTTCTATTTTCCATGTTTGTTGGTAGTTATGTGTACGACTTGTGTTATGTTAGTTTCCATTACCCATAGACACCAACCTAAATCTCTCCAAATTCTAGTATTACTATAGTTAAAGATATTATTAATTGTAAAATTGGTAATATTTTGAAGGATTGAAGAAATAAAAATCCACAAAGCTCGAAGAATTTCTACATGCATGAACATATCACAAAGAAGAAAAAGAAAAGAAGAGGCAATGGTTTTTCTCTGAGATATGAAAATTATATTATTAGACTGAAAGAATAAGGGATATTTATAAAAACTCAATCCTTATAGAAGGTGATTGAAAAACCTAAAAGGGAACCCCTAAGAGATAAATTACATTTAATAATTACTAATTAATTATTAAATGGAAATGCAAAGTGCATAAAGTAAAATATTAAGAAGGGGGTAAAGGTAATTTTATAAATGAAATTAAATTAACACTTTAATCTAAAACCCACCCCCCTTAACATAAGAAATAATGTAGGTACAAATAATGCATAAAAAGAAAGCAAAATACAATGCAATGCTAAAAGAAAACTTGGCTCCTGAAAATAAGGCCTAATGAGGTGCATGTGAAGCTCAATGTGATTGGCCTATTGATGCTCAACTAGGTTGTAGGAAACATGTATAGCCCTATAACTGCCACTCCACAAAATGGGGGACAATAAGCGGGAAATACAAACCTTTTCATCAACTATCAAAGCCACAAAACCTCTTGACTAGCTAGCACAACATCCCTATACTTTGCCTCTATAGATGATAATGTGTGAGCATGTTGCTTCTTGAAAGATCGTGTGATAGGACCAGAACCAAGACAAAAGACAAATCAAGAAGTAGAATTGTGATCATCAATATCACTAACCCAATTTGAGTCTGTATAACCAATAATGTGAGGATCCCCTAGTGTGTAATGAATTACATAACATTTAGTACCCCAAATGTACGTCAATATACATTTGGAATATTTCCAATGACTCTCATATAGATAATATGAGAATCAAGAGACAAGATCAACTACAAAGGAAATATCAAGACATGTGTGTGTTAGGTACAACAAACTACCCACAAGCTATCTATATACAGTGGAATCCACCATAGGAGTAGTGCATGTGGTAGATAAAATAACACCTAACTAAAAAGGTGTATTAAAATTCTTGCAATCAAGCATGTTGAATCTTTGAAGCATATCAAGAGAGTATTTCTATTGGAGTATGGCTATCCCATCCGAACACTAAACAACCTATAGGCCCAAAAAATAATGTAGAAGTCCAAGGTCTATCATCTGAAATTGATCTCTCAAGGATTGTTGCACACTCAATATCATCAAGGATGAGCTACCTATAATGATGAGATCATCTACATAAAGCACAAGTATCAATAAGTCTCCACATGAATGTAAACTATAGGATTAGAATGACACCAAGTGAACTGTGAAGCAAGCAAGAAAGAATCCATCTTCTCATAGCAAGCCCGAGGGTCCTATTTGAGAGAATATAAAGACCTTTGAAGCCTGCATAGCAATGAAGATTTTTCCACAAACTATGAGGCCACTTCATATAAATCTCTATATGAAGGTCTATTGGAATTTTACAATGAGGAAAGTAAACTCTTAGAGTGGGGGGTAGGTGGGGGTGAATCAATCCTTTGAAAGAAAATAACATATGACACAAGATATTTAGTTAGCCAAAAACCCTCCAATGAGAAGATAGAACCAGGGTGGGAATGACACCCACAAATCTTCACTACTGCATATGTAAAGGGTACCCAATTAAGGTTACAATAATTTTGATCATAAACTATGATCTACCTTGTAAAAGGTCTACCCTATTAAAGGCTTACAAAGACTATTAGGTGTCACCTTGTTGAAGGATTTCAACACCTTGCTAAAAGTGTGCCTAGTTAAAGGAGTTTAACTTACAATAAAGTAAGCACTTGGTTAAGAGATTTATACAAAAGTGTGCTAGAAATGTGAAACTTGTTAGGGCTCCTCTATTAAGAGATTTTAATAATTCACCTATTACAATATCTCATCCTTGATCCTTCTATCATCACTATTCTACTAGATATCAAATCTTCTCTTTACTGGTATATACTTGATCCTCTTTGATTAGATGTATCACTTCTTCTCTTTCCTCTGCCTTCCTTTGTTCTCTCTATCTAATTTTTCAATACAATCCTTTCGCATCTCCTTAGTCACCATGAGTTCTCTATCTGCATAAACAAACCTCTTCCTTCACACACATAAAATATTTAGGGTTTTCCCTCCTTAAAATGGTTTATGCAACCTAAGGTTATGTAGGAATCAACAATTATGATTCACCCATTTTGTCACTTATAACATCCCTCAATATGATTGGTTACATGTACTACATAGGTATTTGTAATATGCATTCATATATATCTTCTATTATCACAAAGTAATTCTCAAGTTGGCCAAAAAATGGTTTACATAGGAAATTTTTCCATTACAAACAACTATGCCCAAAACTATTTACTTGGCACTTGAAGCCTCTGATGCTTGGCATCCACTGTACCTTCAATTCCATAACTCAACCTTTCAATGACTTGGCATCCACTATTTACTAAACATCTAAATCACTCAACATATACTAGCTTTCTCATTACTTGAGTGACTTGGCACTAACTATTTTCTTGACACATACTAGTGCTTGGGACATACTATACATCGCACTCAACATGCATTATCTAACAACTTACGCTCGGCATACAATTTATAAGTATGACTAAGCATGTAGTCACTCATATGTCAAAAAAAGTCTGAGATTAACAATCTCCCCTTTTGACATGAGTGGTAGAAATAATTTTTCATGCATATGTAACCTTAACTTATAAGCATAACTCAAATAATCTATATGCTTTACTCAACTTGCATACAAAATTTCAAAAATGTAAAAATTTTGCAAAACTTATGACTTATTAGTCATACCTCAAAACTTCATAACTCCCCTTGATTTGATTATTTTGTGTTGTATCTAAATCTGATACTTCTACTAAGTAAATTTGTTGAACTGTTGTCATTCTTTGTTTCTACATTTACTCCCCCTTTGGATATGGTCTCTATATTTGTCTCAATTTCCCTTTTCTTCAATAGCCCCCTTTCTTAATTTTCCTTTTCTTCAATATCCCCATTTTACTTCAATATCCCTCTCTTTTGACAATTATGTCATGGGTGGTACATAAATAGTGTGTATGTCCAAAAAAAATTTATCAACCTCCATTATTATCTTGAGTGTTGCATCCCAACTGTTGCAGCCCTAGAGAGTGAAATTGAACATCTAGCTTAGCAACAAGGTCTGTTAAGCCTTCATGGGTGGAAAGATGAGAGTCTTTATTCATTAAATTTTCTACAAATTCTAGTTCCTTGTGCAACACCTCCATGTGTAGGGTCAACATGGCTTGAATTATACTTATCAAGGTCACCCGAATTGTAATGCAACTAGCTAACCTTGAATAGATAGTAGTCTCAGAAAATGTAATTGACTTTGACCAACAGATAATTTTAAGGTTGTACCTATAATATTCATGTCTCCCTCTAGTTGGTCAAAATGACTCTATACTTCTTGAGTGAAAGGATTCACATCACAAAAATTTGTGTATAGGGCAAACATATTCTCTAACACCTTCTTCACATCTTCCATTTTGGTTGCAAGCTCAACCTATCTTAGTACAATGACACTAGAAATATTTTCATTGACCTTGGATTGGAAACTCTTCTCACACAATTCTAGTAATTTGGTATTTGTATCTAGGTCTATATCACTTATCTTGTCAACAATGGTCACCAGTTGCTCAACAATAGGATTTGCCTCATTAGGTTCTGGAAGATTAAATACATAAAGAAATATATCTTTGGTTTTATGTAGAACTTGTCTTTGTTTATGCTCCCTTATGAGTATTTCTTGGTGCTTCTTCCTTGCTAAAGCATCGTGCAATATTCTCATTTCCTCCATGCTGATAGTTTTCAGACCAAACTTTGGAAATTCAATAATCTCATCTAGGTTGACATCTCCATAAGATGTGCCTTCTCCAACCTTAGATGTATCAAGACTAGGCCTTGATTATTGTAATGATGTAGCATCTACACTTGGCTTATGAAGAGTTTGACTAGGAATAGGGGTTACAGAGACTAGTAGTGTATGCAATGTTTGAATTTCTATTTGTTCCTCTAGTTTCATAGTCAAAACATTCTCTTATGTCTTGCTAGTTTCCTTCTCATTTTTTTCATCTTGTTCCTTTGATATAGGTGCAAGACTAACTTCCTAACCTGTATGGACTTGTGTCCCATCATGTTCAACTATTGAAACTACTTGTACTGAAGCATTAGGCACTAATATACTAACATTTGATATTACTATGTCCTTTCTTTCATATGCCACAATGGGCATTGAAACATGTGTGTCAGTGATGACACCCTGCATTCCTTCTATACCTTTTGTTTCTTTAGATGTAAGGGGCACATTAGTTGTGTCAATTTTCTTCTCCCCTACTGAGGCTTTTTCAATCTCAGTTGTGTTAACTAATATAGGATTAGTGTGTAATTGTGTAGCTAAAGTAGAATCTTGTAGTATCTTGTTTAAATCCTCCTCTATCAAATGATTAATTTTCTTCATTGGCTTATTATAAACATAATTTATATTTATTTTTTCTTGTTCACTTTCTTGGTCCACATGAGGGTGATTAGCACTCAACATATGTACATTCTAATCTTGTTGCTTCTCTTCTTCAGTTGTAACCACTTTATCTATTTTCTTTTATGTGCCTCCTTCATGCCCATTCTTGATAGATACATCTATAATCTCAACTAGCTCTTGATCATGTTTTTCGTAACCTAATTTCTTAGGTTCTTGCTCAATAGCCTTTTCTATGATCAACCCATAGATAACTTTCCATATTTGGGTGCTCTGTTTGACAATCTCCTTTATATTATTCTGTAAAATCTTGAAAGCTCTATATTTTGGAGAAAATATCCCATTATAATTGTTTATGGCTTTATTTATTTATGAATTGTACAAATTTAGGATTACTCTGGTTAGAGTAGACTCCCTTAATTATATTTCTTTTAGTTGTTAAATTGTATTTCTATCTTTGCCCAACTTTGTCATATAGACTTCTGGGCAAAGAGTTGGAAAGATCAATAGGAGTGTTCTTAAATTTTTCCATCAACATATATATAGATTCCTCCACCTTATTCATTTCTAACTTATCAAGTTTATCAAATTCAACATGTGTAAACCCAACTAAATCTACATTATTCTTAATATTGTCACACGAGTTGTCTAAATTAGAAGAGGGATTATGTCTTGCCACTTGCAATTAACTATTGTCATTTAATTTTGACCTCTCATCATCTAATTCATCTAGAGCTACAAACTTTCTCCTCTTTCTCTCGTCAAGCTCATCCACCTTTGTAGCTTCAATAGCTCCTTTTCCTTTAGGCTTCTTTGCTTCTTGAGTCTTCTTTGTAGCAACCCTTATGCTAGACTTGGTAATAAGTACTGCTAACTTTTGTTGTGTAGGTTTCACAACTTTCTTTGGTTTACTTACTTCTTTCCCTTTGGATTTCCTCTTCTTCTTCTCTATTGGCTTAGGTGCTTCATTGGCTTCTTCTTCCTTAGAACCTTCATCATGTTCTACCTTTTCTTCTTCTTGCTCTTCTCCTTGACTTTGGGTAAGTGCAAGTGGGCTTGAGCTAGTTGAAATTCTTCAATATCATCCTCATCATCTTCTTTTTCTTCTCCTTCCCCTTCACCAAATATTTCCTTTAGCTTATTCACAAACATGTTTTTTTTCTCACCACAAAATTTATCTTTAAGTCACTACTGATTCTTGACTTGGCTCCATCATAATTTCTAAACTATGTTGCACTCTTGTCAATGTCCTCCACTAATAAAATTGTGATGGTTGTAGATGCCTCATCAATATTGATTTCATAAGGCAATTGTCTAGCCATCTAACCTTTGGAATAATAACTTGCACATATGTGTGATTAACATCAATTAGGAAGAAAACACCATTGTAATACTTCTCCATTAGTGATACTGCAATCCTCAGTCTTTATTTCATATACTTCTTACATTCTTTAAAGTAACTTGTCATGACTAACTCAAATTTGTCTCCCATTTTCTCTATGAATTCTCCAATTTTAATTGCAATATACTTGTTGGTCTTCAAATAAAATTTTCCAAATGAAGGAAATGTGTCCTACACATAGAAAAATATGCAGATAAGTAATGAACCAAATTTGCATTGTGCACTTTTTGTCTTTATTATGGCCACTAAGTTTTTAGATAGTTGTTAGAGTTGCAAATTTGCAAGGTCATAAGAGTGGTCCTTCTTCACTATATCGTATCCCAAATCCATAGCCATACAAGACACACTATTCAATCTACTAGATTAAAGGAGCTTGTGAGCAATTACTCTCATTGGAAATTTTGGGAGATCTGAAATTGTGTCTATGATCATTCTTCCTTTGTTCTATACAACCCCTATATTCTTCTCAATTACCTCCATGGCATCACTTCACATGGTCTTGGGTCTATCTAGGTTAGGATACCCATTTACTTAGTTAATGATTCTTTTTGTAATCCTAGTAGGGCCATCTTCCAACCATATGGAGTGATCATGTATTCTATTAAGTATTATCTTAATCCATTGAGTTTTGAATAAATCTAGAAAATATAGGGCATGGATTAATCCTTTTCTTTCTACGATTTTGTTCTCCTCTTTCTATACTCCATAAATACATAGTTGGCTATACAAATATTTGATTTCCATGTCTCGAATACTTCCACCCTTGTAGGTGTAACAACATCTAACATCATGTATCATCAAAACTTATGGTGGTATCATAGATAATGCACTACCTAATCCCCCTTGTATTCTATCTATAGAATAAATCTGAAGGGTGGTTGCTTGATCTCATTACTTAATAATTGAACATTTAAAACCTCTTTTCCTTCCTTCCTAATAGGAGTAGAAGAACTATACACCATATTAAATAACTAAGGTTTGTTGTATTTCAGACAACATAGCTCAACACACAATTAATACCTTATGAATTTGATGATTGGTGACAAGTAGCAGTTGAATCCAGTTCAAAATTGATTGAATCTTTCTTCTTAGTTTTCCTTAAGATCTCCATGCTCACTTCAATATTGAATGAATGAAAATGAGACAATAATTGACCACATAACCCTTTAAACCCGATGATAAATGCTTAGTGTTTACAAAATTATAAGCTTGAATATCATAGCAATTTCAACTCACTTGGCTTACACATGATTTCTACTATGCTTGGAAAACACAATGATCTTAGCCAACACTATCACCTTTAATATCTTGGAATCAACTAAAATTTCATTTTCACTCAATAAAAACTATTTAACTTTTCATGCTCGACAGTAACATAAGAACTAACAAAACTTATAAATTTCTTCTAGGTTCTAACAAATATGTTGCATCTTATTTCATGCAGATATTATCTTTTCAAAACTTACATTCTTGGAACTAATGTAGAATATATGATTCCCACATACCTTTTGATCACCTAGTTGGAGGTGATGTGATCACCTAATCCATTAGATGAAGTGTCCTCATCTAAACTTGATGTCCTGTAATCTTCCTTTTTCTTCCATGTCTTTTTCATCTATACTTTGACTTTTGTAACAATAATATTATGTTTTTCATTATTGAATTCATTTCTTGGAGCCTTTGACCTTGTTAGAAAAATTATACTGATGTGACTAGTGTTCAAATAGCTGAAACATTTAGTTTGACTCAACCATCTACTATATTCACTTCTAAAATGTGTTATAATTCAATTTTCAAGAATATGTCCATACACATAATAATAGTGACAACTATACCTTGTATTCTAATCCCAATTATAAGAGTTTTGAGTATGGTTTATCTTTTCTTTCTTTCTTGATGACTAGTTAGGCTTGGATTTGTACTCATATGCTCTATGTCCATATTCCATACAGTTATAGTAGTCACTTTCAAATCTTTTTGTGCTTGAAGTCTTGGTCTTGCATTTATGTGCTTGATGTCCTTTTTTATTTCACTTATGACAATTACTCATGAATTTCTTCATAGGGTTTTGATTTGGATTATTGCTCATGTAAACATTTTTTGTATGACCTAGCTTTCCATAATTATGACAAGTGGGTTTGTAGCTATCACCTTTGTTGTTTCTTTGTTCACCATTCTTAGATGAATTTCCTTCCTTAGTACTAGTGTATCCCAATCCACTATTATTATCATTAGATCTAGGATATATCATCAATTTTTCAAAGTACTTGATGGCTTCACTAGGTTAGTTGAAACTTTTAAAAAATTCATTTTTTCTCTTCAACTCATTCTTCAGTTATTCATTTCATAACTTTAGGATTGTGACATCAATTGTTGGATACAATTTTCCAATTCTGTGTTTTCTTTGATGTTTCACAAATGTCATATTAGTTAGTTACCAAGGCAAAAGACAGAGTCTACCGAGAATTCTCATACTTTACCTTGTGCAGATAGTTGTTACCGATATTTCAAGGTTAACAAAGGAAATTCAGTGTCTACCGAGCTTACTTGGTCATCAAAGGAAATATGACAAAGAACAGTTCTTACCAAGCTCTCTTGGTCAGTGAAGGAGATTCAGTTCTTACTGAGTTAACTCGGTAGCCAAAGGATTTTTTAGATTTTGTAGTGTTAACCAAGTTGAGATGGTTAACTTAGGAAATTGTTTCTGGAGCAGTGTTTACCAAGCTAGGTCAGCCAATGAAGGATTTCATTGTTTTGTGAAATAAAGTTTATTTTTTTAATTTAATAATTGTAGCCAACTGATATATGGTTTATTGGTAAATATAACTTGTGAATGAGCTAACTTGATAATCTGAATGGTATATATAAGAGGTCAAGTTGAAAATTCTAAGTGTGTGTGATGGATTTGATGTGATGCGAATGTAAAGGAGGATTGATTATTGGGAGAGAAAATTTTGAAGGATGATCAAAGATCATTGAGGAGCGACAAAGATATATTTGATCAAGGAAGATCTAGTGGTGTAGAATAGAGATCTATAATCAACAAGTCAAATCATTGTTACTTTCTAACCATTGTAGTAGTGATTTCAAAATCTCTTAACAGAGTTGGTTTAATGGCCATTTTATAAATCCTCTAACAATGTAATAGTTTAGTTGAATTGTCTAAAGACCTCTAGCAAGGCCACTCTTAACAGGGTGATTAAATCCTCTAATAGGGTCACACCTAACAATGTGTTTTGTAACCTTTCATAGGGTTGGCTCCTAACAGGGCTCACTTCAGGAGAGTGAAAATTGGTAGCTAGTTACTTGGTGGTTTTTCCCATATTGGATTTCCATGTTAAATATGGTGTCTCTTGTGTTCATGTTATTTACTTTTTCATGCATGTTAATAATTATGAATGCTTAAATATCAGTAATAAGTTAATCTACCAAGTTACAACATTTTTGTAAGTGTTTATCAAGTGACAGTAGTAACTAGTTATTTAAGACATCTAAGAGATTTGGATTTTTTTTGTAGTAACTGATTCAACCCCACCCCCGCTTAGTTAATTCATCTATAATTTCAACAATTGGTATTAGAGATCTTGGTGCTTGTAGGAAAAGATTTCAAGGATCTAAGCTAAAGATCAAGATGTCTTACAAGAGGGAAATTCCAAGACTTAATAGGGACAACTTCAAAGCATGGCAAGGATTAATGAGACTTCATCTAGCTTCTATTAGTGACATAGGGCTGACGTATCTTGATGAAAAATATGCAGAACCTACTAGAACATTATCTGTCAATGATATTGCCAAAAAGAAGACTCACAACAAAATGATGATAGATATTGTATCTACCCTAAGTTATGAAGAATTTGATGATGTCAAAGATTGCAAAACTACTTTTGAAAAGTGGAACAAGCTAAAGGAAATCTATGGAGGAGATGATAATGTGAGAAGAGCCAAAGCAAAAAGTTTAAGAGGACAATTTGATCAAATGAGGATGAGAGAAGATGAAACCATTGCAAAATATGTTGAAAGAGTTAAAGCAAGTGTTAGTGCAATCAAAGCATCTGGAGGAGATATCAACAAGGAAACAATTATAAGTAAAGTTCTTGGAACATTACTTCTCATTTATGCAATTAGAGTTTCTAAAATTCAAGAAAGGAGATGTAAACAAGTCATAAGATAAATTTAGAAGCCATAGTTGGAAGAGTGACTGCATTCAAGCTAGATAACTATGATAATTATGTTACAGCTGCCAAGAACATTGAATTAGAATTTGAAGACAAGATTTCACTCAAGGAGAAAGGTAAGAAGATAAAGGATTCTTAGTCAGATGGTGATGAAGAATCAAAACAGAGTTTTGATAGTGATCTTGAGGTGGTTGAAGCTCTAATAGCAAGGAAATATTCAAGAGGCAAAGGAAAATATAAAGGTAAAGTTCCTCTAATATATTTTTCTTGTGAAGAAATTGCACATATTGCTGCTAGGTACCCAAATAAGTAGAACAAGGATGAGAAAAAAAGTCACAAGTGCAATGGCAAGAAAGACTTCAAATCATTCAAGAACAAAGGTAAGAAAACATGTTTCATGGCTAAGGATTCTAATGATTTTGATGATAAAGAAGAATATGAAATTGTTTACATTGTAGTAAAGGTTAAGCCTAATAATGATGAAGAAATGGTACTTATTTCTCATGTGAGCAAAAATGATACATGGATTATAGATAGCGGTTGTTCTCATCACATGACTGGTGATAAAACTAAGTTTGAACATTTTGAAGACTATGATGGTGGCAGTGTGAGGTTGGGTAATAATGAACCTTGTTGCATAAAAGGAAAAGGAAGAATCTCACTAATCAAAGAACTTGTATGTAATAATGCATATTGGGTAGAAGGACTAAAACAAAATCTATTAAGTGCGGCAAAACTACTCAATAATGGATTCAATGTGGAATTCATGCATGGAAAAGACTGTTGGATGGTAAAGGAAAGCTGATTGGATCAGGCACTCAAACGAAAGGTAACCTATTTTATCTTGAACTTGGTGAATGTTCATACTTCATTTCTCAAGTTGAAGAAAGTTGGTTATGGCATAGGAGGTTGTGTCATGTGAACTTTGATAACATGGTGAAAATAAGTAAATTTGAGAAAGTAAGAGGCATTCCTAACATAAAGAAACCTAAGGTTGGTTTATGCAAGAATTGTCAAATTGGCAAGATGGGAAAGACTACCTTTAAAAGTAAAAACTATCAATTTGAAGAAGTTTTAGAAATTTTGCATACTGATTTGTGTGGACCTATTGGAATTGAAAGTTATATTGGTGAAAAGTTCTTCATTCTTTTTATTGATGATTACTCAAGAATGATGACTATCATGTACCTTAGAGAGAAATAAAAAGAATTTGAGAAGTTCAAATGGTATTTGGCTAGAATAGAGAAGGAAATAGGCAAAAGATTGAAATACTTGAGGTTAGACAAAGGTGGTGAATTCATTTGACATGAGTTTAATAAATTTTGCATTGAAAGGGGAATCAAAAGGTAGGTTTCAACACCTAGAACTCCTAAACAAAATGGAATAGATGAAAGAAGGAACAGACCTATCATGGACTATTCAAGAACCTTAATGATTGAAAAGAGCATTGCTATCAAATATTGGAAGGAAGCTATCAGCAGTGCAATTCATACCTTGAATCAAGTACAACTAAAGAAGGATTCATTCAAAACCCCCTATGAGTTATAGTATGGCTACAAACCCAATGTAAATTACCTAAAAGTATTTGGAAGCAAATGTTACATTTTTAAAGAATCTAGAAAAGGTAAATTTGATGTGAAGGTTGATGAAGGAATATTTTTGGGATATTCGTGCAAGAGTAAAGCATATAGATGTTTGAATTTGTCTACTCAAAAAATCATAGAAAGTGCACATGTGAAAGTTGATGAGTTTGTAGAAAGAACTGAAGAAGAAAGGAAAAGGGAACTGGAAGACTATAGGAGATTTGTTTTCATTGAACCTGATATAGTGAAAAATACACCTATCAATCAAAAATCTTCTACTCCAGAGTCTTCAGTAACTGAGTTGTAGGAAGTTTAAACTGAGCTAATACCTATCAAGCGACAAGGACTTGAGTTGCAAACAAAAGCTACCAAATCAATAGCTACTGAGCCTGAGCAACCAGAACTAGAAATTGAAAGACAAGAGGATAACAATGCAAGTCATTCAAGAGGCAAGGAGCCTATGCTAGCCAAGTATGTTACAAGGCATCATGCACTAGATCAAATCATTGGAGATAAATATGAAGGAACTATGACAAGAAGTAAGTTAAAAGGTACTTGTCCACTTGCTATTATGAACTTAGAAATGTCAAAGACACATTAGAAAATGAAATTTTGATTGAGGCTATGATTGAAGAGATAGAGCAGATAGAGAAAAACAAAACATGGACTATTGTATCTAGGCCTAAAGAAAAAAATGTGATTGGAACTAAGTGGGTATTCAGAAACAAGTTAAATGAAGATGGCAAGGTGTCAAGGAACTGTTAGGATAAACCATAGACAGAAATAAAAACTACATGCAAATATAACCAATAACAAAAAAAAGAATAGATCACACAGAAATGAACACAAGGCACCAAGATTTAATGTGGTTCACCCAATCCCTTGGCTACATCCACCAAATAACAAGTCCGATCTTATTACAATCCAGTGATTACAACCTAATTATAGTCTATAATCCCTTATAGTTCAGTACCACCGCAAGAAGCAATTTCGCATCACAACATAATGAAAATACCTAACCCTAAATCCTTTTATACAAGTATTTTATCTATTTTAGCATTACAACATGTCAGCCATATGTCAGCCATAATATGTCAGCTACAATGTCGGCCATGGCCCAAAAATTTTGAAGTATGTACAATACTTTCCTGATCAGTCACCATAATCTAACAATCTCCCACTTGGGGACTGGTCAAGCTCCACATTAAACAAAAATCTCCCACTTGGAGACTGATCCTGTAGCAATACCACTACCACAAGGGGCTCCCACTAGATCAAACCACCCTGGAATCTACTATTCTTTTATTCATGTTCAGTCTAGAAGACCAACTGAAGCTGAAGAGGAGTTCAGCTTCTCCCTTGTTACAACCTTTTTCAACATATTTTCTAGATTGTCATTTGTATGGGTATTCTCTAGCTTTAACTGTCCATCCACCAAAACTGACCGAATGAAATGGTACTGCAACTGTATGTGTTTGGTCTTAGAATGCAGAGCTGAATTCTTTGCAAGATGAATGGCACTCTGACTATCTGTGAACAAATAATTATCCTTTTAAGAATGTCCCAATTCTTCCAAGAAGAACTGAAGCCATATCATCTCCTTGGCTGCCTCTGTAGCAGCAACATACTCTAGCTCTGTAGCATAGATAGAGCATTAATCTTTTGTAACCTAGAAACCCAGCTCATGGCTAACCCACCAACAGTAAAGACATAACCTATAGTACTCTATCTGTTATCAATATCCCCTACCAAATCTAAGTCAACATAGCCCTGTAAATCAGTAGTAGAGCCCCCAAAGTGTAAACACTTATTGGATGTTCCTCTCAAATATCTAAGAATCCACTTGACAACATTCCAATGCTCAAATCCTGGATGACTCATATGCCTGCTAACGACTCCCACTACATGTGCAATATCTAGCCTAGTACATACCATAGCATACATTAAGCTTCCTAAAGTTGAAGCATAGGGTACCTTGGACATCTTATCCTCCTCTTCCTATGTCTTAGGACACATATCCTTAGTCAACTTCAAATGACTAGGTAAAGGTATGCTGACAGCTTTAGCATTCTCCATAAAGAAACGTTGCAACACCTTCTCAACATAATCAGCCTAAGATAGCATCAATTTTTTGTTCTTCCTATCTCTACAAATCTTCATACCAAGGATTTGTTTTGCTGCCTCCAAATCCTTCATAGAAAATTCATGTGCTAATTGGCATTTTAGCCCCTTAATATGATCCATATTAGACCTAGCTACAAGCATATCATCAACATATAAACATAAAATAATGTAGCTATCATCATCCAACCTCTTAAAATAAACACAATAATCTAAATGACACCTATTATATCCATGCTCATGCATAAAACTGTCAAATTTTAGATACCATTGCCGAGGTACTTGCTTCAAGCCATATAAACTTTTCTTCAATTTGCACACTAAGTTCTCCTTACCTTTGACCTGAAAACCCTATGGCTAAACCATATATATTTCTTCATCCAAATAACCATGAATAAAGGCCATTTTAACATTCAACTACTCTAAATGCAAATCTTCAGTAGCCACAAGACTTAAAACATTATGAATATAAGTCATTTTAACAATAGGAGAAAATATCTCATCAAAATCAATTCCCTTTTTCTATGCAAATCCTTTTACAACTAACTTGGCCTTAAATATTTTCTGACCTCCTTCCTCTTCTTTCAACCTATAAACCCACTTATTTTGTAAATCCTTTTTACCTGCAGGCAACTTGTATAGATCCCATGTCTTATTCTTTAGCAAAGAGTCCATTTCATCTTTCATTGCAGACTCCCACTGAATCTTAGTATCCACCTGCATAGCTTCATCATAACTTTTAGGTTCACCAGCATCAGTAAGTAAAATAGAATACAAAGAGGGAGAAAATATTTGTGGAGGTTTAATTTGCCTCGTTGATCATCTAACATTCACTAGTGTGTGTGGTATTTGTTGTTGCAGTTGTTGCAAATCATGAGGAATGGCTAGAACATTAGCTCTTGGAGTATCATCCAACAGTACATAATCATCTTCTTTCTTCTCATGTTGCTGCAATAGATCTTTGTACAACACTTTCTCATTGAATATGACATCCTAGCTTCTCATAATTTTATGATTTTCAAAATCCCAAAGCCTATAACCAAATTCATTAATTCCATATCCAACAAAGACACATTTCTTTGATTTAGCTTCTAGCTTGGTTCTATTTGCAGAGTCTATATGAGCAAAACCTTCACAACCGAAAGTCTTGAGAAAAGAATAACTCACCTTCTTACCAGTCCATGTTTCCTCTAGAATACCACAACCCAAAGGAGTAGAGGGACCTCTATTAATCAAATATATTGTAGCATTGATAGCCTCTGCCCACATGTGTAAGGGTAACCTAGCATGCAACCTCATGCTCCTTGTGCACTCCATTATAGTCCTATTCATGCGTTCGGCCACTCCATTTTTCTATGGAGTCCTTGGAACAATTTTGTATCTATGAATACCATTAGTGGAGCAATAATCTTCAAATTCATGACTGCAATACTCACCACCATTATCAGATCTGAGACATTTTAATTTCTTACTAGTTTCATTTTCAACCAAGCATTTCCATTTCTTAAAAGTTTGAAATACATCAGATTTATGTTTAAGGAAATAAACCCATAATTTTATAGTTTCGTCATCAATAAATGTAACATAATAATGAGATCCACCAAGCGAAGATACCTGAGTTGGTCCCCATACATCTGTATGCACAAGCTCTAATTTCTCCTTTTTATTTTCCTTCCCAGTCTTTACAAAACTCACTCTCTTTTGCTTTCCATACACACAACTTTCACAAAAATCCATATTAACACATTTTAGACCTGGTAAAACTTTCTTTAAATGAAGTACTTTAATACCTTTCTCACTCATGTGCCCAAGTCTATTGTGCCACAACGCTGTATCAAAATCTATAGCAGTTATTTGTTCTCCCTACTCAATTGCAGCAATTGTTCTTGAACATTCATTTTTCTTTGAGACAATCAAAGTAGAAGGAACAATATGACCTATACGAAGATATAAGGTGCCTACTTTCACACCTTTTACTACTACAAGGGAACCTTTTGAAACCTTCCAATTTTTATCATTAAAAGTAACTACACAACCCTCATCACCAAGTTGCCCCACTGAAATTAAATTCCTACTCAGCCTTGGAACATGTCTTACCTCATGTAGTAGCCAATGATTCCCATTCTGCAACTTAATCTTAATTTTTCCCTTTCCAACAATCTGACAGGGTTCATTATCCCCCAAATAAACAAGCCCAAAATCCCCTTGGACATAATCAATGAAATAACCTCTATGAGGTATAGCATGAAATGAAGCACTAGAATCTAAAACCCATGAATCATCAACACTTTCTAAAGATAGAAGCAAAGCATCCTCTTCGGATTTTTTACTTACCACATTTGCCTCCTTGTCTCCATCTGATTTATTTCCTTCATTTTTCTTTCAATTCCAGAAATCTTTCTTTTTGTGCCCTGGTTTCCCATAGTACCAACAGTCGTTTGGTCCTCTTGATTGAGACCTCTTCCCTTTTGAATTTCCTCTTTATTTCCCATGATTTCTAGAGTTACTTCCTCCCTCATTCGTTCTTCCCCTACTTTGTACATTCTAAGCACTTCCTAATGTAGATCCACCTGAGGATTTTCTACAAGTTTCCTCACTCAAAAAAACACTGATCACATCATCATATTTTAGTGTACTAGATCCAAGACAAGAATTACTCACAGCCATTACCAAGCCATTCTAGCTTTCAGGCAAAGAACACAAAATCAAGAGAGCCCTAATTTCTTCTCAAAATTGATACCCATAGAAGATAACTGACTAGTAATTGTATTAAACTCATTTAAATAATCTACAACAGATCCACCTTCTGCCATTTTCATATTAAATAAATGCTTCATGAGAAATACCTTGTTTGAAGTGAAGGGCTTTTCACACAGTGTCACTAGGGTTTTCATCAACTCTTCTATCATCGTTTCTTTTGTAATATTAAATGCCACTGATGGTGCCAAGCATAACTGAATTCTATCAAGTGTCTTTCTGTCCAAAAGATCCCATTTAGCATCTGACATAGTTCCCTAATTCTTAGCTTTTCCTTCCAACGGCTTCAATAAATCCTTCTGATACATATAGTCTTCCATTTGCATCTTCCATAACTAGAAGTTCTACCCATTAAACCTATCAACTCTCAGCTTACCCTCATCTGCCATTTCTCTCATTCAACCGTGAGACTCCCACTCAACCATGAAACTTTCTTGCAAAGGATAACTAAAAAACAACTAGGCTCTAATACCACTTGTTACGATAAACCAGGGACAGCAATAAAAACTACATGCAAATATAACCAATAATAGAAAAAATAATAGATCACACAGAAATGAAAACAAGGCACCAAGATTTAACGTGGTTTAGCCAATCTCTAGGCTACATCCACCAAATAACAAGTCTGATCTTATTAAAATCCAATGATTACAACCTAATTACAGTTCGTAATCCCTTACAGCTCAATACCACCGCAAGAAGCAATTTTGCATCACAAAATAATGAAAATACCTAACCCTAAACCCTTTATACAAGTATTTTGGTAGAAATATTTGTAGATGATACTTTGTTCACAAGAAATAATGATCTTTGCAAAGCATTTTTAGAACAAATGAACAAGGAATTTGAAATGTCAATGTTTGGTAAGACCAAATTCTTTGTTGGTGTTCAAATTTAGTAGAATAAGAATAGAATCTATATCACTCAATCTAAATACATCAAGGAGATACTAAAAAAGTTTGGTATGGAAGACTACAAACCAATTCAAACTCCTATGTGCACTAGATTGAAACTTATCAAGGATGATGAATCAAAAGAAGTAAATACGATATTGTATAGATCTATGATTGAAAAGTTGTAGTATGTAGTGTATACAAGACTAGACATTACTTTTGTAGTAGGTATTGTAGCAAGATTCTCAGTAAAACCAAGAGAAAATCACATGATGGCAACCAAAAGTATCATTAGATATATGAAAGTAATTGAAGATTATGGATTATGGTATAAACTTGGAGGAAATATGGAGCTTTCTTTCTTGGGAAAAGGTCAGTTTCTTGGATAAGTAAAAAGAAAAATTGTACATCCCAGTCCATAGTAGAGGTTGAATATGTTGCAGTAGCAGTAAACTATTCAAACATTGTCTGGTTCAAATAGTTATTGGAAGGTATGAAGGAAGAAATCAAAGAACCTATTGTTATGTTTTGTGACAATACAAGTGCAATTAACATATCCAAGAATCCAATGATGCATTCAAAAATGAAGCATATTGCTATAAAGTATCACTTTGTCAGAGAATTGGTGCAAGATAAGGCGATCAGATTGGAATATGTCCATAGAAAGGAACAAATTGCTGATATATTCACAAAGCCTTTACCTAAGGATACATTATTGTATCTAAGAGGTAAGTTAGGGGTCACTCCCCTATCAGAAGCTCACTAAAGTACAATTTTAGTGATGCATCAATAGTAACAGAATTGAAGATCTATCAGTTGATGCAGCAAAGTAATGAAGACATTGCATATAAATTAGTACTTAAGGTGCAGTGAAATTCATTTTGAGTTGTGTTGTCTTTGGCATGTGTTTTCAAAGAGGGAGAATTTACTATCATATCTTTCTAAAATTTGCAAGAAAATGAAAGATTACTATGAAAGAGGGAGATTACTATATTTTAGGAGTTTTGTGGAATGAAATGTAAAAGGGAGAAGCATTATGTTAGTGAAGACTTGTTCTCAAATTTCATTCTGCTATGACATGTTGTGTTGCCATCAATGCCAAAGAGGGAGATTGTTGGATACAATTGTCCAATTGTGTGTTGTCTTTGATGTTACAAAAATGTCATATCAGTTATCAAACAAAGTCTACCAAGCTTAGTTAGTCACCAAGGCAAAAGACTATGTCTACCGAGCATTCTCAAACTTTACCTTGTGCAGACAGTTGTTATTGAGCTTGCAAGGTTAATAAAGGAAATTCAGTGTCTACCGAGCTTACTCGGTCATCAAAGGAAATATGGTAGAGAATAGTTCCTACCAAGCTCTCTTGGTCAACGAAGGAGATTTAGTTCTTATCAAGTTAACTTGGCAGCCAAAGGATTTTGCAGATTTTGCAGTGTTATTCAAGTTGAGATAGTTAACTCTGGAAATTGCTTATTTGTTTAATATAATACTTGTAGCTGATTGATGTATGGTTTATTGGTAAATATAACTTGTGAATGAGCTGACTTGATAATCTAAATGGTATATATAAGAGGTCAAGTTGCAAATTCTAAGTCTGTGCATGTGTGATGGATTTGATGTGATATGAATGTGAAGGAGGACTGATTATTGGGAGAGCGAATTTTGAAGGATGATCAAAGATCATTGAGGAGTGGAAAAACTATATTTGATCAAGGAGGATCTAATGGTGCAGAATATAGATTTGTAATTAGAAAATTCAGTTGCATCTTATTCAAGTCAATTCAGTGTTACTTTCTAACCGTTGTAATAGTGATTTCAAAATTTCTTAATAGAGTTGGTTTAACATCCATTTTGTAAATCATCTAACAAGGTGACAATTCAGTTGAATTTTTCTAAATACCTCTAGCAAAACCACTCTTAACATGGTGATTAGATCCTCTAACAGGGTCACACCTAACAGTGTGTTTTGTAACCTTTAATAAGGTTGGCTCGTAATAGGGCTCACTTCAGAAGAGTGAAAATGGGTAGCTAGTTACTTGGTGGTTTTTCCCCATATTGGGTTTAAATCTGGTGTCTCTTGTGTTCATGTTGTTTACTTTTGCATGCATTTTTATAATTATGAATGCTTAGAGATTAGTAACAAGTTAATCTACCAAGTTATAGCATTTTTGTAAGTGTTTACCGAGTGACAGCAGTAACTAGTTATTTAAGACATCTAGAGAATCTAAATTTGTTTTTTCGTAATTGATTCACCCCCCCTCTTAGTTACTTCATCTATAATTCCAACAATCAATATCCTTTCCATTTATTTCATGATTTTCAATCATTATTTGATTCATTGTGTCCAATTGCATGCTAGAAATCATTTATACCTCTTGTGTCTTCTCTTCCATTTAGTTGGTTAGTATCCTTTTGTCATCTTGAATCATGACTTTGTCTTCCTCAACTTTCTTTTTCTACTCGGTCAACTTACATAGCAATATTGATTAGAATTCTTGTTGCATCTTAATATTTTTGGCCTCTTTAGTTAGGGCACCATTCTTCTCTTTAGTTAGGGCACCATTCTCCTTCATCAAATCTATAATTTCTACACCAAACTCACTAGAGTTTCCATTTGCAAACAATTCAATAATTTCTTCCTCTTGGTAATGTGTGTCCATTTCCTCAATCGCTATCTCTTTCCTTTTCTTTAATGAACGCTTTAGCTCATCTCTTGTTTCATTCAACTAATGTAGGAAAAGTTGGATTTTAGTCTTCTTGTTCTCAATAGTCTTTCCTAATTCATAGACTTCCATCTGCAAAATCTTTCCTCAAAGCTATAATGCTTTCCTTTTCAAATAGCTAAGATCTTATACCAATTTTGGAATTTTACAATAGGGAAAGTAAACTCTGAAGGGGTACGGGGGTTAAATCATTCATTCTAAACTTTAACCATAAAAACATTCACCACACATCCATCTCACAATTTGCATGTAATGAAAATAGCTAGCTAAACATATTCATCCATAACATGAAAGAAAACTTACATATGACACATGATATTTGGTTATCTAGAAACCCTCCAACAAGAAGGTAAAACTAGGGTGGGAATGACACCCACAAATCTTCACTACTATAGTTGTAAAGTCTATCCAATTAAAGTTACAATAAGATTGATCATAAACTATGATCTACTCTATTAAAGGTCTACCCTATTAAAATATTACAATGACTATTAGGTCTCACCCTGTTAAAGGATTTGAATACCCTACTAAAAGTGTGTCTAGTTAAAGGACTTTAACTTACAATAATGTAAGCACATGTCTAAGAGATTTATATAAAAGTTTTCTAGAAACTTAAAACCTATTAGGGAGACTCTATTGAGAGATTTTATTGATTTACTTGTCAGAATGTCTTTGCCTTGATCCTTTAGTCAACATTGATCTACTAGATATCATTTTTTCTCTCTACTAGTGTATACTTGATCATCTTTGATAAGATGTATCACTTTTATTCTTTCATCTTCTTTCCTCTATTCTCTCTAACTGATTCTGCAATACAATCCTTTCCCATCTCCTTAGTCACCATGAATGCTCTATCTGCACATACAAACCTCTTCCTTAACACACATAAACTCTTTAGAGTTTTCCCTCCTTAAAATATTTACTTGACTTAAGGTTAGGTAGGAATCAACAATTGTGATTCACCCATTTTTTTGCTTAGAACATCCCTCAATCTAATTGGTTGCATGTACTACATAAGGATTTTTAATATTCCTTCATATATATCTCGTAGAATCACAAAACAATTCTCAAGTCAGCGCAAAAATGGTTTAAATAGGAGTTTATGTCATTACAAAAAACTATGTCCAAAACTATTAACTTGAAACTTGAAGCCACCAATGCTCATCGTCTACTATATCTTCAATGTTGTTACTTGATCTTTGAATAATTCAGCATCAATTTTTTACTCGGTATCTGAATCATTCAGCATATACTAGCTTCCTTGTCACTTGAGTTACCTGACACTAAATATTCTCTTGACACATACTAGTACTTGCAACATAATTTATATTATGCTCGACATGTATTATCTAAAAACTTATGCTTAGCATGCACTTTATAAATATGACTAATTATGTAGTCACACATATGTCAAAACCAATCTAAGGTTAACAAGGTCTCCATGCAAAATGACACTCTACATGTACATCTAAAAAATTGTCCATCCCTACGAAGCTTCAAGAGAGAGTACAAGATGAATAGAATTTATCTTGGTAACAAGATAAAATTTCTCAGAGTACTTGATATGTATCAACCTATAAAAATCCCTTTGCAACAAGATGTTCCTTGTATCTATCAATAAAACCATCTACAACATACTTGTTATGGTACACCCACCGATACTGAGCCAACTTTTTTTCCTTTTGGAGGAGGAAATAGATCCCATGTGTGGTTCTTCATCAAAGAAGAGTACTCTTCATCAACAAACCTATCCCACTCTAAGTGTCTTATCACCTATGAAAACTTTG